>CM066617.1:19667500-20267500 GCA_033884665.1 Argynnis bischoffii washingtonia | reverse complement strand
TATTTGTAATATCATAATTATGCCTGGAAATCTAGTAACCCATTCATACACGACGGTTTTATGATTAATTCATGCATTGGTACCGCCAAGAAACTTAACAGTATAATCGCGATTCACTTACGCATAATTAATCACTGGAAAAGGGGCTTGTCAGTGAACAGGATATCATATGAAATGATCCTTATTACGTATGGCATAAAAACTCCCTTCAATTTTCATCACCTGCTACGGTCTGTAGTGACCAGTGTTACCAGAACCGTGCCTCCTTATCGTGCAATTCGAAATGTAAATTATGTTACGTTCTTTTGTTACTGGTTACCGTAGTTCTAGTACAAAAAATGGGTTGCAATTTTAATGACGTAAAGTGTACAGTTTCAAAACGTTTTATAATTACGATTAAGTAAACGTGAATAAAATTTCTTTTATATTATTATATAATGTCGTTTCATTATTATAAAACGATATCTAGGAAATATATAAGAAATGTATAATTTTAAAGTAGTATGAAAAACTTTTCTTAAGAAACAAACGTTTGACCCCGTCACGCTGTGAAACAGATTACGCAGCGCGGAACGTAATCGTAATATACTGTTTTATACGGTGTTCCAAATTTATTGTTTGGAAACTAATATTTCAAATTGATTCTATTACATATAACTGTTGTATTATATAGTGCTGAATCCCTGAATGTAATCAAATAAGAAGAAGTTCATAACAGTGCATTTTTATATGTATATAAATCTGTATAAATAAAAATGAATCACCGAAATGTATGTACACGCATAACTTCCGGTCGACTTCACCAAATTGGATAATTCTTTTATTTTTTGTGTTTGTTATTGTCAGGACAATTTTTTTATAGAAAAAATGAAAAGAATTTTTTTTTTTACTAAAATAAGTTTTTTTTAAGTCTCATGATATGAAATATGAGTGAGTGGAATAGTTTTTTCCCGGAAATCATCCCTTAAGGGGATAAGAATGGGAATGAAAATTTGTATGGGGAAGCAAGCTAGGACGAACTCGAGCGAAACGAGGGTGAGTCGCTAGTTTTCAAATAAATTTCAAAACGAAAAATCCATTTAGAACTATTATGAAAATATTTAAGTCAATCTTTCGCAGTCAAAGATACTTAGAATAGTAAATAATTACTTTTTAACTAAAAAAAAGTACAACGTAACACAAACCCAGCTTTTTGCGGTATATAACCTGTTGATCTATATATTATATATAAAAATGAATCTCTATTTTCCTTGGTCACGCCATCACGCGTGAACGGCTGGACCGATTTCACTAATTCTTTTTTGTTGTGTTTGTTATTGTCAGGATAAGGTTCTTATATTAAAAATAAATAAGAAAATTGCGCAGGAACTTAGAAAATGGGGATGAAAGTTTGTATTGGAAAGCGAGCTAGGGACAAACGCGAGCGAAACGAGGGTGAGTCGCTAGTTAGAAAACATAAATAATAATCAATTCGCAATTTGCAACTAAATCGCGTAAAATAAAAAAAAGCATATAATTACTCGAATTAATCACCTCTTTAACCGATTGACCAAGAAAGTCAAGAAGATGCCACAATAACGTATTTTATATATGTCCATATATTATCTGTGTAAAAATATAAGCGTAACATAAGGATTTATAATATATAATCTGTGGTAAAATGGAAAAACTAAACTGCCGGCCGGCATTCTTTGATAATAACAAATCATAATATGACTTATAGGTATCTCTACGTAGAGAAGCTTTCGGTTGAGTAGGTATTTTCATGGTTTTTTAATTTTAATTTACATCTACTACCCTTAATGATTATATTATAAATATAACCGGTCAAGTGCGAGTCGGACTCGCGCACGAAGGTTTCCTTACCAACGGCAAAAAAATCATGTCTTTTGTATGGAAGCCCCCTTAAATATTTATTTTGTTCTGTTTTTTATTATTTGTTGTTATAGCAGCAACAGAAATATATCATCTATGAAAATTTCAACTGTCTAACTATCACGGTTCATGAGATACAGCCTGGTGACAGACGGTCAAACAGACAGACAGATGGACGGACAGCGAAGTCTTAGTAATAGAGTCCCGTATTACCCTTTGAGTACGGAACCCTAAAAAAGCATACTATTAATACTTAAATTTTTAATGACCTTCTGTTTACTTTATTACTTTTGACAATTTCTAAGAATAACCGGTTTTCTTATTAATCGTGAATTTCTCACGCTTAATTAAAGCGCAGCTCTTGAAGAAAGTTGTAGTAATAACTTAATAAAATAATTTATCTTTGACAATGAACATACTCCGTGTCTATTAAAAGTCATTATCATCTCATTATTATATTGAAATTGATCTACATTAAAAACTAATGGTTTGTCGCGACTTTTTTTTTATTTTAACACCAGAACAATATTAGTAATGGTTATTTATGTTATTAGGGCGCTATTCATTTTACCTCCTTATAGTTACTAATGTTTAATATTATTTTTTCTGTGGCTTACAGGCGTGTCATTTGGGCACAATTTACTTCGCCAATGTCGTGTAGAATAAAGAAGATACGGTAGAAATTGAGAATTGATCGGTTTAAAAAGAGATATTCACACTGAGGACTGATTTTTTTTCATATAAGAAGGTTTTATTGTATAATCTGGACCTACAACAAATAAGACGTCACAACAAAATATATATACCTACAAAACAGATACATATAAAAGCAGATGTTAATATTTAAATAATTTAGATATTTTACAAGAATTAACAATTTAATATTATCACATTTAATATATTTACACAAAAATCTACATAAGGGACTGTATACCAACATTAACGAACAATTAACATTAATAGGACGACGGACTTTAGAAGGTAGAACGTCATACAGAAGATTAAGAAGATTAGGACAGTTGAAAAGGATCCTTTTAGTTACATTTTTCATATACTTGAAAATTTAAAAAAATAATGGGTACCCATAAATATTTTTTTGTAGAAAAGCTACATTGGTTCTTTGCTTCGTAAAAGAACAACGAATGCTTTCCCTTTCACATTTATCTAATATATTTAAACGGGCAATTCTTGTATATTTATTTATTTATATATTTTTCGCCAATATAAATATATTGGCGATCTCGAAAACGGCTCTAACTGGAACTCTTAACTATATCTGGGAAATCGCGTGTTTTCGAGTTTTCATGCGGTTTTCTGTCGCATTATTCCATGTAATATTGTCGCTAATTTCTTACGCACTGGCATAAGCACACGATGCTTATGCCGCTTAATTTTGTTTTGATATGTACATAAATGTAAAAATTTGTAAACGTTATTACCATTTTATCATAAGTACTGTTTAGGTTTGTGATTTTTTACAGTCTCATAATTCAAGTTTTCCCGTTTTGAAGAACCGGTTCAACGTTATCGAACTGTGCGATCTTGGAAAGTCATCGTTGTGACAAAAACTTCACCACTCGATTTCTTTTTTTTCTTTAGCCTTTTTAATGGACGTTTGCAAAAATTATAAATTGAATTTGAGTTGCAAGTGTTATTTTTTGGTTTTTGATTGACTTCAAAAAGGAAATGGTTGTCGATATGGTCTTTATTTTTTTCTGTATTTTTATATTGATGGTCTAAATTTTGTTCTCTACAGGGATTTTAAAGTATGCTGCGTGCTTCTAAGTTTCTTATATATGGTTAATATATTTTTATTTTTAGTATCTCTAAGTAGGAAAGGAATAATTTGTCTGTAGGAGCGCTACAGGCTATTTGGTTCGTCCTGGTGCAAGCGTTTCCTAAGATATAATTCGGATCAGTAATGTATGTTTTATTTCTAGTTATATATATGTGTACCTACTAAATTTTCATGTATTTTCCAATGTAGGTATCTAGTGTGAATGTTCTACTTAGATATAAAACGTATAAATAATAAATATATAATATAACATAAAAAAATAAATAATAAAATACAAAAAGATTTTTCAAAACTGGCTGATAGTTACGTCTTCAATTTGTTACCATTAGCATGCTCAAACATACGAAAAAATGAGCTCTTTATAAGATACGTTTGGCTCATTTTGTAGTAACCATGCTGTGCTAACGGTCGCGGGTTCGAGTCCCGCTGGGGGCATTCACTTGTGTGATGAGCACGCCTGTTTGTACTCCAATCATGGGTGTTTATATTTATAATTTGTATGTATTTAAAGTTGTATATTATGTGTAGTGTATCAACTATCTGATATCCATAGCACAAGCTCGTAGTTTACCATAGAAATAGTTACTAGATGGTGCTGTGTGTTAATATCCCAACATATTTATTTATAAGAATAGTGTAGATTAAAGTATAATTAGTTTAATTATGTATACTCGCAAGTGTACAGCTTAAAAAAATTAATCGTATTTCCCACCCAGTTAAAGTAAATGATACAACGGGATCGAATCGATAAGCACTTCACAGTATAACATGTATTACTGACCAAGTTTAGATTTTTCACATAATACCTTTATATATAACTAACGACTCACCCTCGCTCCGCTCGGGTTCGCCCCTAGTTACGTTTTTACGTTTAATATAGATTTCTCAGAGATGAGATATTTTCCCGCAGTAAAAAGTAACCTATATGTTGACCCGGATAACCAACTATCATCATACCAAATTTCATCAAAATCTGTCCAGTGGTTTTATCGTGATGCGGTAACAGACAGACAGAAAATCTAAAAACTCCAGATTTGGATTCTGTATCGATAATAAAGTCTATTTCAATAAGATTTTCAAAAAAAATATTTAATGTACAGATTCGGCTTAGTTACAATTTCATTATATGTATAGATTTGTCACACTTCAATTTTCATTTTACAATAGTTATTACAGATATAATTCGGTTTTTTAAAATGATTTCTAATAAGATCTGTTAGTTATAATAATAGGGGCATTTAAAATGTCTTCAACCGGACAATTACCACACAACTAGAACACACGCAATAGGCTGTCTACATATCTCCTAAGGTAAACTCGCAATAACTATTTTAATTTATTTAAAAAGTCGCTAGTGTTATATAAATAAATAGTATTCAAACTCTATTCAGTATAAAATACTTATTGTATAAATCGATTATTTTATTAGAATGAGAAACTCAAGTTGTGTTTACGTTTACCTGATCATTTGAAATAAACCTTATAATGTTTTTATTTTGATTTGTAGTGCTATTTTGTAAACACTTTTACGTATCTCTACAACTGAACCCGCGCATTTTAAACAAATACATCTTAAAGACATAGGTATAATTAAACTTTGAGTCGAATCTGTACATTAAATATTTTTTAGAATTTTTTATTGAAATAGTCATTTTTATCGATACCGAGGCCGAATCTATAGTTTTTAGAATTTTTGGCTGTCTGTCTGACTGCCTGTCTCTCTGGGAATGCATTACGAGAAAACGACTGGACAGATTTTGATGAAATTTGGTGTGATGATAGCTAGTTACCCGGGTCAACATTTAGGAAAAAATTTTAAAAAAATAAAAAAATATCTCATCTTTGAGAAATCTATACTAACCTAAAACCCGAGCGGAGCGAGGGTGAGTTTCTAGTACTTGAATATAAATGAATATAAATTTTTAATTATAGCAGCAAGGGACACTTATAAAACAAAACACAAAGGATACTTTGAAACACAAAACACAGTTGAGCTTATTTAATAAAGTACTGTGCCTTAAGTGTAGTTTAAATTAAAATACTACTATGAAAAACTTATTGAAATCAATATACGCAACGAATAGGTCAGTACTGCGGTTGTAATACTGGCTTTTTTGGACGGTGAGTCATTTCCCAACGTTAAAAAAGGACTGAGTTTGACCGATTTATCAAAGGAGGATGGAGGTACTTAATTCATCTATATGTTTTTGGTCTGTATGTTACGCGATATCTTTGTCACTCGGGGACCGTTTTTTACTTATTTTTTTTACTTCAGTACTTAATAAGTTATACACTGAATGTGACGGCATATAAACAAGAAAAAAATATTGTGTGAAATAATTGCTTTGTGAGTTTAGTTGATATAAAAATAAATATTTATCATTGATTAAAAAGGAGATTTCATAACTTTAAAATTAAAATATTTATTTTTTGCAGCTTCCGAAATATTCTGATGTTGTATAATGAATTCACTAAAAGTGACATAAATACTTTTATATATGAGACTTTCACATTTTTAATGTCTTTTCATTCTGCCAAAGGTCAATTATATTAAAATATTTTAAACTAAATCAGGTAAACGAATTATATAAAATAAATATTTTAATCTATAACGAGTTATTACTATCTATGTAAGAGCCTCATAAATAAATTAACATTAATTTCTATTCGTATTAAGACAGTAGCAAATGGCAGACAAAAATTCCATAACATTTTTATTCCATAAGATTTAAAATATTCGTAAACATTTTTTCTAGAAGTATTAAATGTACAACTTATTTTCTCTTGTTGTGCCCTCATAAGAACTTGCAACAACTTTTGAACTTATAGCAAGGAAAATAAAATTTGAATTCAATATTTTAGTGATTAATGAATAGATACTTTAGACTACAGGCGTTCGTAATGCAATAAATGTCTGAGATAATATTGAATGCAAACAACTTGTAATAAAACAATATAATAAAAAAAAAGTGCGTTTGTGCACACGCGGTAGAAGTGAAACTTCAGAAAAGTAACTGAATATAGAGTATCAGGAGTAGGATAATTATAAGGTTATTTTTTTATAATATTTTTACCAAGTTTAAAGTTATTTTACATTTTATTTGACATAAATATACATTACCTATTATTAAGTAATTATTTTTTTTTTTTTCACTTCCTGTGTAATACTAAACTTCCTATCTCAAATAATTCAAAAAAATCTTTGGCGAATATCCCAATTGAATTAAAACAATCAATAATTAAATAACGCATAAAAGGCATATTACAATTAAATATTTATAGAATATTATATACGGAAATATATATTTGTCAGACAATAACAACGGTTACCATGGCAACATGGTAATATATTCTATCTCATTCTCTCGCCGGGTTAATCCTATATATTTATGTTTTTGTCTCTTTTTAGTGTTGCATTTCCGTTTCATCGAGTTTTAAATCACAGCGATTCTAAAAAAGTTTCACTTCAATAGTAATAAGAATATATTTCTAAGAGTGTAAGCTTTTACATTCTGTAAAACAAAGTTGTGTACAAAAGCACTACCGTGAGATTATTTAGGAACGATTTCCCCCGCCTACCTAGTAGGTACCTATAATAGTTGCAAATGGTTTATTTTAAACGATTTGCTCGTTACTGCCATTGTTAAAGATTGAAGAGACAGGAAAGGAAAGTAAATTGTATATTTTAGTGTTGTATATTTTTTGTTGTTTCTTATAACGTAAACAATAAACATTTATATTTTTCATTTATATTATGTTTATGTTATAAATTATTTTTTATCTCTTGGTAGTTGGTACATATTGTATCTAATATTTCTTTTCTCGGGTTTCTTTCAATGGTTGTATGTATTCAGCCCTTTTTAACGTCCCACTGCTGGGCACGGGCCTCCCTTCAATACGAGGGGAATCAGGCCATAGTCCACCACGCTGGCCAAGTGCGGATTGGCGGACTTCACATGTCTTTCGAAAACCTGCTAGGTTTGTCAGATATGCAAGTTTCCTCACGATGTTTTCCTTCACCGTAAGGCAAGTGGTAATCATGTTAGAAATGATTCGCACATGAAAATATCAGAGGTGCGAGACCCGGGATTTGAACCCGCTTCACTCGATTTCCCAAGCGAGCGCGTTACCACTGGGCTACCACTGCCTTGTATATATAGTATATATAGTAGATGATACATAATATTATGTGTTAGTCCTTGCGAGAATACACGTCTACCTATATGATAGTAGATACTCATGCTTCGCTACTATATTGAATATAGGTATGGCTTGTTGGCAAATATATAGTTTTACATAAACTGAGGCTTATAAGATTGTGTCAAATTTTATATTCTTTTCCCTAATTTTGGGTGATGAAGAAAGTATTACTATTTGTTGACAAATGTTTGTTAAAGAATATGTAAGAACTATGAACCCTTATGAAGGTCGGTAATTGATTTTTTAAGCATCATTTTACTTTGTTTGTTGTTTGTTAAATTAGTTATCCTAATATTTGTATAACCATGAAACTGTTTTGTGTAACATATTTAAAAATGAGCACATAAAAAATTGACACATTTTGTTCAATAATAATAACATTCAAAAACTTTGAAATAATACTATCACAATGAATAAAGTGACATCGGCGTTCGCGAGCAAGGCCGAGACGCCCACCGACATAATAATAAATAATTTGACTCATTTCCTAGCGAATTCAGGTCTAGGTACATACTACATAATATAATTCATATCAAAAATGTGATATCAAAGAAGAAATGTTGGGTCTTTGGCAGAAATCAACAACTAATACAACGCTGATGATTGCTGATGATAAAGTTTCTCAATAACGATTTTGTTTTTCACGAGATGGAATTTGACTGGGTAACCTACATATATGTTTATTTATGTGCAAGTACACGGTGTATTAAGAAACTTTTTTTTTATACTTTTTTTTTTATAAGAATTATTATTTACTAGCAACTCACGCTCGCTTGGCTCAATTCCGCCTCTAGGTGATTTTTTATATTGATATAACTTTTTTTTTATGAACCTATTAAAATAAAACAAATACTAAAAGTCAAGTGAAGCTTACTACAATACATTATTGAAAACTCCATCCAAATAGGTTAAACCGTTTCTGAGATCAGCGCGCACAAACACACAGACAGAAACTGTAGAAAATATTGTTTTTGGGTTCTATTGGGAGTCTTTATTAACGTAATAGGACCCTATTGCGTTAATAAAGACCCCAAATAATATTTTTTCTCAATTATCCTCCATGTATAGACAGCGATCAGTATTCGATCAATATTTGCAAAACGGATAAGAGCTTTTAAGTAAGTTTCTATGGAAAAAGCGTATCGTGGACTAGCGTCAAAATATTAAAAGTTTATTGATTTATTTATTTATTTTACTATCTGCAAATTGCGCAACCATTTCCTGTGTTGATGTCGCCATACATTACATCCAACATAGGTATTTAATAAATTTATGAATGCTTTAAATCTTCCGGTCTTAGAATAGTTCATATAAAATTATGGATTTATTATTGTGCCAACAGATATAAGCGTAATATTAAGGTGTATTTGAAACAGCTACCTACTAATGTACCTACATATATAAACATCACTATATAGAAGACACATGCATGTGTGTTTCTGTATTGTATATAAATGTATAACAAATGCATAATTTCATTTTCATATTATAACCTAAGTACCTGGGAGACCGAGCTTTCTTCGATATGTTTCGGACAAAATATCAGAATTGCGTTTTTTCAAAAAAGACACCTAAATCTAAACATCCATTTTTTTAATCCCCCGTCTAGTCTTAATGGGACTTACGCACTCAACCATGACATCCCGACGGTAGGTCTGCCAAAGCAGACCACACAACCAAGGGGTTGCTCTCACGGTCCACTCTGCTGTCAGAGAAGTACCAGGAGCAACCCGTATGGTACACCGCCCACAGAGGTGGGCCGCCCTCCAGTGCGTTTCTAGGGCTACCGCCCGGCTGGATTGCCGGACGCTAATGAGCCCCCCATCACGACAATGTGAACGCACACTTTAGGGGGTCTCCGAGACAAACAAAATAAATTTATATATACATACATCGATGTACAAGAATTGCTCATTTAATATTATGTATAACAATAAGATATACCTAATAGATAACGTAATAATAATCGTGGTACTATTTCTCATGCTGTTGACCATCGCCATCGTATATTAAAACTATAGATGACTCGAAAATCGAATCTGTTACTATTGACAAATTGTTTACAAAACACTAATCCTCTTTACCGCACGATTTTCCACCCTTTTTACTTAAATTCACACTAAGAATATTAATTCTTTAGACAAAGAAGATATAGCTAAGTAGCTTTTATTGCAATTTTATTACAAAGAAAATTTCTAAATTATTTTAATCTTTATAACTAAATAAAACAAGTTATAATTAAATACAGTGTTGTTGTCATTGGGATGCATTAGCGGCCGGGAATCGACTGAGTCATGCTTTGACTCATTACTATCATAACTTTTATAGTAGATATATGCTTCAAATTTTACTGTTCACATCGTATTTCTTATTATTTCAACAATAATTAACTGGACAATATCTCCAACATGAAGTTTTCCAATAGTAATTAACAAAACTTCTTCTTGTAAAACAAGTAGAAAGCCTAGTAATAAATTGGTCTTTCTTGTAGCAGTTACATCTTACGTTTTCTTAATATGTATCTCAAATGTCTAATCTTCATATTATTCCCTCATTTCGCTTGGGTGCGACCCTAAGTGTTTCACAGGAACCTATCTGTTATTCCAGGTCATATCTGTATTCAGGTCTATATGTATACTAAAATTCATCTAAATCTGTCTAGACTCTTCATCATCAAGACACATACACATACAGTGTACACACATACAAAATTTCAAAAAGCTTATAATGCGATAGTGTATTATTATCTTATCCTTCTTTCACACTACCTTATCCTTCTTTCACACTACATTAAAGAGATAACGCTATTTTTATTCCAAATATGAGGTAGTCCCCGTGGAATATTCGTACACTACAAGAAGTTACTAAAGGAAACGCAGCGAGCTATAATTCTGAAGTAGTAAGATTGAAATATTTCTTACATTAAAATAATTCACACTTACAGTTTAAAACGAGGGTTCAAATTCAATATCTACTCATATACCTATCATGTAGATACATATACACTATACTTAACGACATGTTTGGCTCAGTTTGTAGTGACCCTATTTGCTGTGCCAGCGGTCGTGGGCTCGAGTCCCGCTGGGTGCATTCATTTGTGTGATGAGCACGAATGTTTGTACTCCAGTCATGGGTGTTAATATTTATAATATGTATGTATTTAAAGCTGTACATGTATGTGTAGTGTATCAACTATCTGGTATCCATAACACAAGCCTCGTAGCTTACCATAGAACTAGATGGTGCTGTGTGTTAACGTCCCAACATATTTATATTTATATTTATTTATTTATATGTCTACGCCTCTCGACTCTATTATTTAAAATGTTTTTTTGACAATATTAAACATATAAAGTATCATATTGCGAAATTCTTATTTATCTATAGGTACTCTAAACTAGAGTGTCTAGAGCTCGAAAATATAAAAAAAAGATGACATTCTAAAAATAAATTAATACAACATGTACTAATAACCACTAGAGTTACAGTTAAACTCTAACAGCAATGACTTGTTCATAGTAATACAAATGCTATTAAAAATAAATACCTATAAATAGAAAACCTATTTCAAAACAAATACATATAACGTCACGGCTAACTTTTGCACTGGTTAATGTAAACAAACGTAAAATTGACCTTTCTCTACCAAATTCTTTTCACGGTCTATTTTTGACACCCTTGTTTTATATATTTATAGCATGCTTTTATTTGATATCCAAAAATGTACCTATCCCGTGGAGTACAGCGGGACGATCTATTTTAGAAACAAATGTGTTAATTTCAACTAAGTCGTATCTAAACATTGGTTTGTTAAACGATTTAAAACCTTATGATGCAAGAAATAAGACTCTATAATATTTACACCAGCAGGTGCTATTAAAATAACGCGGGCATTGTTTTGTTACAAGCCTCTATGATGCTATTGAACTGTTTGTTGACGGGATATTGTCTTAGAGATTTTATTATTTAGTATGAGCATCTTAACGCTATATACATTTGGCCAAAATCCACATTCCTTCATGTTTTTTTCAGTCTTCGTCATACAAAACCACGTGAGAAGAGCGAATTTTTATAAATGTAAATTATTATGAAGCAAATTATATTGCTTATAATTTCTATCTGAAAGCCTGGTAAATAGCAATTATTGAGATATAGATAACTTATAACATTAAATTTTAAATATTTTTGAGTATTACTTAATAGGTTTGAAAAGAAAATCATAGCTTAGCTTTAAAAGGATTTATATATTATAAAACTTTCTAAGAAGATATTTAATAAAACTATAGCCAAATAGGTTATTTCTTCAAATAATAAAAATAAAGGCGTATATAATATTTTGTATTTTGGCTCAAGCAAATAGTATTTAGTTTGCTTGTCGTAGACAATTAGCGCTTTCGTCGGCTGTCATCAAGCTACGTCCTCTGTCGAAACTGTTTGATGTATAACCAAAAATACAAATCCATTCATACAAAAATATACCATATTACGAGACTAAAAACGTCATTATTGCGTGACCAATATCAGCACGGCACTACCATTCGGACAAGTAACTGCGATATACTAAGTCTTGCTGACAATTATAGTTCTAAGTGGATAGTTAGTGAAAGATATTTCGAAGTGAAGAGTTAAATGTTAACCGTTTGTCACTTCAGGTGTGAATCCTGACAATATTTGCGATTTATAAAACCCCTTTCAGTCAGCTTTATAAACTGTCTTGACAACTTTACTGGTAGTCGGTAGAATTTATTTGACAAAGTTTTTGTTTTTAAAATGATACTAGCAACTCACGCTACTTATGTTTTAACGTTTAGTATAGTTTTTTCAGAGATGAGACATTTTCTCGCATTAAAAGTATCTTATATTATGTTAACCCAGATAACCAGCTATCATCATACCAAATTTCATCAAAATCCCTCCAGTGGATTTTCCGTGATGCGGTAACAGATAGACAGACAGACAGATAAAAATTCTAAAAACTGTAGTTTCGGCCTCTATATCGATAATAATGTATATTTCAATAGGATTTTCCAAAAAATATTTAATGTACAGTTAGTTTAGTTTATTATATGTATAGAATAATTGCAACTAAATTGTTATTTATATTGTTTATGAAAAATATAAATAGTTCATACTACTTATGTTATACTCTACGTATTTAAAATTTGATAAAATGTAAAGTTTTGCTCAAGATATTTAGGCGTGTAAAGTATTACTCACAAGTCATATCTCAAGTAAGAGCAGAACAAATGTGTATTTTGGAATGTAACAAAGCTGTAGCAAAAAATTATATTATAGTTAAAAATGTTATACTGTGGCGTTACAATAGACTTATGGTGTCATATATATCTATAATATCTGAAGTCCAGAGTTCTTTTTTAAATACATTAATGTATTTAAGAGATGAAAGATAAGTACGAGAAATATTTTTTATGTCAAATCTTTACATTCGTATATTTGTATTCAGCCCTTTTTAACATCTCACTGCTGGGTACAGGTCTCCCTTCAATGCGAGGGGAATCAGACCATAGTCCACCACGCTGGCCAAGTGCGGGTTGGCAGACTTCACATATCTTTCGAAAACTTGCTAGGTTTTCTCAGACATGCAGGTTTCCTTTCGATGTTTTCCTTCACTGTAAGGCAAGTGGTAATCAAGTTAGAAATGATTCGCACATGAAAATATCAGAGGCGTGAGACCCGGGATTTGAACCCGCTTCATTCAGTTTCCCTAGTGAGCGCGTTACCACTGTGCTACCACTGCCTTTTGTATATTTAGAAATGAGTAAAAATTATGACACACAGGTGTGAAATACCTTTGAACTTGTACTGACGAGTGTCAGACAATCAAAGTAGGTTAGCGTACTGCAGTGGTGGAATGTCGTGTATTTCTAGCTATTCCCCACAAATATAAACATTGGTTTGAGGGCGTCAGTGCGTCGACCCCGGTTACCTCCCATTCCCATTCTTAGTTCGTAGCAAATAACGTTTTTTTTCCTGTAGTAAGCTATAGTTTTTCACATAATTTCTACGATGTATGCAGTTGGCTCGTTTCGCAACATTCTTAAAGCCCTCGAGACTTATTTATTACCTAGGGTACAAAAGATTTTCAAGCCATAGTGTTATCATTATCATGCACGTGATATCAAAATTACGTCCGATCCGTTGTTCCATTGGTTTTAGGAAATCTTTCCAGTAAAATTTAAGAAATCTTTTTAAAAGTTCAACCTCTAAAGGCGTAAAAAGCTTCTATATAAACCTATAAAAGTATAAAGCTTCTAAACAAACCTGTAAAGGTTTGTATAAAAATAATATGATTTTGGTCCAAACTTGGCCCTTGGGAAGTAATCGTGTCCCGAACCTTGTCTGGTTGTCTTTTTTACTCCTCAGTGTTAAAACAAGCAACCATATATAAGGGTCGGGACATGTTGTTAGTACATTATATTTTAAGTAGATACGTTATGTGTATATAGTGGGCGTTGTCAACAGAAATCTTAATGTCAATTTGTGAACTGGTGGGTGTCCCAATCGAGTATCGTCAAAGACGATAATTAAGGTTGAGGTTAAGCCAGGCGCGGATCTAGGGTTAGGTTTTGGGGGGGGTCAGAGACTGAAATATACATATTATAAAACAGTAACTTAGCAAAATCTGTACACGAAATATTTGTTTAAAAACAATGACTCTAATGTATAATGTACAGAATATAGAACCCAAAACAAAATTTTTGTCAGTATGTCTGTTTTTGTGTGCGGTTTCACGCGAAAAGTATTAAACCGATTTTAACCAAATTTTGTGTAGTGATAACTTTACTCGGGTCAACATTAAGGATGACTTTTACTACAGGAAAATCTTAGTTCCCACGAGAAAACAATTCCATTTCTTCAGGGTGTCAGGGTTCTATCGAGTCATCCTAAGATATTTACATGGCTAACGCTGGCTAAACCTTAAGAAATACATCAAAACAATGTATCTACTAGAAAATTGTAGGCCTTAAAAATACCTACAGAAAAATCTGCAATAGCATAAGTTTTTCTTGTAAGGTACACTCGTAATAGCTATTTATAATTTAGAGATGGGCCGAATGTGGCTTGAACCGAATACGAACTTCGGCTGATCATTCGGTGAGAATAAAAAATTCGGCAGAAATTCAGCCGAACTTCGGTTCAATTTCACCGCTCTTTCTCGTGAGAAACATGACCCTTTATTATTAAAAATACTTAATGTTTCTGAGTGTTTTAGTGAACCAAAAACGTGATTTTTTTAATTCAATTTACGAATTGTAATTAAGGTGTTTGTTAGAAGAATACTAAGTTTATTTCATTTTGTCTATTTAATTAGGCAACGATTTTTGGGACTGTTAAATTAAGAAGAACTAATTTAATTTTTAAGGTGTTAAGGTTTACACCTTCCTAACTAAAATAAATGACCATGTAGACCGATCGGAATCCGTTTATTATTAAAAATAGAAAAAAAATTAAAACCTAAAATTTAACGTCGTAAAAAGTTAGCAAGTACCTATACAAGGAACAAAAAACCGTAAAATGCCCCCGATATCCAGCTATCCCCGAGAAATAAGGGGATGAAAGGCGTTAAAAATAGTTTTTTTTTTCAATTTCAACCTTACTGTACTTTTAGGACGACTGTACAAAGTTAAAAGTGATTTTCAGCCTCTCGAGACCATAAGACATAAATTTCTTGGAAACGGCTAAATATAAAGTATTTTGAAGGTTACCTTCCCCTACTTTCACTTAAATCAAAAAGATATTGCAGAAATTAAAAATAAAAAACCAAGAAAAAATTGAAAAACGGGTAATTTTGCAAATATCTCGAAAACTTTGAGGTTATTGTAAAAACTGTCATAATTATGGTACACTAGCGCCTCACCCTCACCTCGCTCGGGTTTGCCTCTAGGAAAATAAAAGCAAACCTATCCCACGGGAACCGTAAATTATTCCGGGATAAAAAATAGCCTATGTGTTATTCCAGACTAATCTATCTCTGTGCCGAATTTCATGCAGATCCGTTTAGCCGTTCTGGCGTGAAAAAGTAACAAACGTCCATACATTCATACTCACAAAGTTTGACGTTTATAATATTAGTATAGATAACGTGCTAACGTTTTAAAGATATAGGTAAGTACTACTTTAGGTTTTAATTTTTTTGTTTCCAAACCGACAGGTCATGATAGACGTGCTTTCTATTAATTTCAGTCAAAATAGTGCAAGTAGGTTTTTTTTTCTATTGCCAAATGTTTGGCATTCAAACCGAATTTCGGCCGAATGCCGAAGTTCGGCTCAAGCTGCCAAAATTCAAAACGAATTTCGGCCCATCCCTAATTTATATCTATTTAAAACTTAGAGAGACGCGCCCAAGCTAAGCGAGGGTAAGCCGCTAGTTATTCATGACAGAAAGAAAAGTAGTTTTATACTTTTAGCGCATATTTAAATTAAAGAAAAACTCATAAACGAATAAATATTTTGTATTACCTAATCCTTCTGTTCTCAAACTTCAAACTTCTTAAAAAATATATTCGGCTTTGGGGGGGGTCATGACCCCCATGACCCCCCCCCTGGATCCGCGCTTGGGTTAAGCCCTATATGTTTTGGCATCTTACGTTTTGGGCATAAAAAGACTTTTGTGAAGAGTTTTATTTCTTTTTATTTGTTTGTATATTATATTTTAAGTAATGCAAAGGTTCTTTTCATTTTAGGACTATGTCTCTGACAGTTTAGACAGGAATGTTAAAATATAAACATATATCTTACTCCCTAATCAGTATATAACTTTATGATTTTAAACTAATGTATGTACTTGTATATCATGATGACATATTTACTTTTGACTTTAAACAAAGCTCGCTTACTGTACAAACCCGGATTTTAAGATGCGTTACGACTCATATCAAACCCATATTGCCGATACACGAGACGGAACTCTCAATCGGGGACCTTAGAATCGCTTCCATATGTATATGGTTAAAGCGAGGTAATTAGTTGACCAATTTCTTGCATTAGTTCGTCCCTAAATGGCAACAGAAAATTTTTGCGAGCCTGTAAGTCTGTATGTGTGAAGAGATTAGTGTGAAATGTTTTTCCACCGATTTAGAAAAAGTACCTATATGTATAGTGTAGGATACTTTTGAAGCCATATTATATACCTATGTATGTAATCTTCACTACATACTACATAGTATAAAACTAAGTCGCTTCCCGCTGTCTGTCTATCCTTATGTATGCTTAAATCTTTAAAACTACGCAACGGATTGATGCGGTTTTTTTAATAGATAGAGTGATTCAAAAGGAAGGTTTATATGTATATTACATGCATATATACTAAAGTACAGAAAAGCCGAGAAATTCAAAGATTTGTATTTCATACTAACCGTTAAAACGTACCTAGGGACGAATCCGAGCGAAGCGAAGGTGATTCGTTAGTTAGTCTATAATCGTACACTAAAGTGATCCTATAAAATATTTAGTATATGCATGTATTAATTGCTGGTACACTAGTCAAGGAAATGTTACAGTGTTTCAGAAAGTGGGTCAGCTAGAACAATAAATCAAAGTATTGTATTTACTTTGCTTTTCTAAATCAAACCTGGTTTTAGAATATTTATTGTTGAACCTATGTCACTTTATTGTATAATATATGTTATATAATATCTTCGTATATATAATTTTTCTGTACGTGTGTTAGTCACCTAACTCCTCCTAAACGGCTGGACCGATTTAGTTGAAATTTTGTCTACCTATATATTTCGATGGGTTCCTGAATGGTATGAAAATACAAATGGACCCTGTAGGTGGCGCTTCAAGCGGTGTGTCACTAAGTTTTCATGAAAGACTCCACTTTCTGTGCAATAAATACATTTAAATTGTTGATAAAAAAATAAAAATCGTCGTGTATATGTGTTACCTATGGACTCCAAAACAGTTGGAGCGATTTTGATGAAATTTTCAGGCAATCTTCAAATTAATCTGTGAATTTTGTTAGCGATCGGAAGTTTGGACGCGGGTGAAGCAGCCGGTCCCTACTGCTAGTATAGTATATAATGTTACAGATAGTTTAGTTGTATACTTCGAAAGTATGAATATGATAACTGACAGAAACTTTAGCGCACTTAGTGCCATACAGTCTAGAATCTAGGTTCTAGATCAATGGAGATAGAGACGTCTTCATTTGTGGTGTAGTACATTAAAAACGTATACTTTCTAGGGGATTTTAAATTAGCCTAATCATTTGGTCTAGATCATCGTATGCTCAAGATCAACCTATGCATTTAAAGTTAGTATACATCTATACAGATAAATAAAATTGGAGTGTCTCTTTGTAATATTAAAATAACCGCTTTTTACTAAAATGCACGATATATATACCAAAACAACATTTTTTGCAATATTTGTGTTTGGCTGTCTGTTTGTTCCGGCTAATCTCCGAAACGGCTGGACCGATTTTGACGGAACTTTCACTGGCAGACAGCTGATGTTATAAGGAGTAACTTAGGCTACTTTTATATTAGAAAAAGAATCAGGGTTCCCCAAAAAAAATTAAAACCCATAAAATTGTGAACAAAATCCGCGTATGGTGTACGCACCCGAGCAAAACGAGGGTAAATCGCTATATAATTTAAATGAATATCTTAGGAGTAGCAAGCTACTATTTATGTTTACCTAAACATAGCTAACCGTAAAAACGTACCTAGGGACGAACGCGAGCGAAGCGAGCGTGAGTCGCTAGTGTATATGTAAAATAATTTATTTAGGAATTCTTAAAAGTATTAGGATTCAGTGTGCAATAGTTTCCATTATATAGGTAATTTGATTAAAAAAGTGTAAGAGTAAAAGGTATTTTTAGGGGAAATTTTGTAAGGAATTTTGAAATATCAACATTGAAATGTAACAAAGGATGTACCTAATGTATTGTAACCATAATGCCGTCAGCAGGTACGCGAATAGCTCGCAAATGTACTGAGTCACGGCCACGTAGAAGCTCAAGCCCTTCATTATAATTATATACGAATCACTTTTTATGAGAGCAAAAAATAAATAAAATGAAAACAGAGCTGAGAATGTTTTCTATACATTTTGTATGTTTTCCTTGAATCTTATTTAGTCTAAGATGATGAGATAGACGGAGCGTATAGAACAGTAAATGAAGCCAAACGAAACTGTCAATTACAGAAAGAAAATTGTCAGACTTATTCTTATTGAATACAAGCGGTTCATCCTCATTTCGCTCGGGACAAAAAAAAAATCTATCCCATGGGAACCGTACATTTTTCCGGGATGAAAAGTAGCCTATGTGTTATTCTAATGTATGAGCTATATTATTGTAAAGTTTCATTAAAATACATTCAGTGATTTTTGCGTAATAGAGTAACAAACATCCATACATCTATACTGTTACGCGCCGCTAGTGTAGTCGAAGTCATCAAGTGCCTTCGTACAACCTCTGTGGTGTTCGTCTACACAGGTGCCAGGCAGACAGGAAAAGTATGATGATGAATATATTATTTTGACGTTTGGTGCGGAACGTACGATTTTTCGCTTGCGTGTAAAAAAAATTAATATAATGATTAATACAGGAAAAATGTTTCATTGTTTTATAATACATCTAGACATCAAATACATCCTCACAAACTTTCGCATTTATTATATTAGTAGGATATTTTATAATAAATTATTTATAAGCTTTTATAATTGATTATTTATAATGTTATTATTATGTATTGGTACTTTTTACTTTGCTTCTTATTAGTTGTCTTATTATTAATAGCGGGAATTAGAAATATTAAGAACAACTTATTACGGGTTTCATTCACTATTTTATGAACGCTCCAGTCCATTTTATTTTTTTTTCGTCTGAGGTCTATACTTTCCACTATTTGCGGCTATTTATGATAAACCTTTTCCTTATTAAGTGAGCTTTTATTTGACCCATTCAAGAATATTCGTCACTCACAAATAAAAAGTCCAGATGTCTGTATTTCTTGTGCTCATTCCTTTTTTATTTTAATCGTATGTATGAACGTTTTAGTTTTAGGAGGTTTTAATAATATCTTTTATTACTAATATTTATCTCATCGAAATAGACTAATTACTAACAGAACACTGTTATTAAAAATCAATACTTACTTAGGTATAATATTAACTTTTTCATATGACAATGTTGACAAAAAATAAAAATAAGTATATGAGTAGTATTCTCTTGCAGCCTAATACGAAGAACAGTTGAATGGGTAATAAAGAGTGTTAGGAACTATCCTCATTCTTCAAGACCAAAGCAATATTTCTCAATACATAGTACGACTCCATTGTCTGACTTCACAATGGCATAATTAAAATTTACGTTCTAGAGGCCAACTGTACTACGAACGCGTAAGAACATTACGACATTTTTATGGAAGACATTGTAAAACTCTTAATGGTATACTAGATTTGATCAAAAAAGTATATCTAGATGAACAATCAGTGACAAAAAATGTTTTCATCGAATAAGCGCTCATATGAGCGAGCTTTTATTTATTTTTTGTTTAAACAACTTTAAGCATTGAATTTAAGCTTCAATTTACATTTTTGTACATTTATTTCAACTAGAATAATTATCAAAATACTTAATTAATTATTTTAAGAGAACTTTTGCATAGGATTGTGTATCTTGTACTTTTTTGATTGGTGTATACAAGAATTGATCATAATTTATCAAGCATGAACGTTACTGAGATTCATTTGTCAACTTTACATAGAGAGCTTGTAATCTTTCTAATTAAACAGACTGTTTTCTTCCTGGCCGATTTTGGCCACGGCGGCCAACTTCACTGAGACTAGCCAACTGCGCAGGAGATATTATAGTGCACAAGTGTGTGCGCAGACACAAGTGCACTCTTTATTCCTGTGATTCTCAAAGTCCGATGGGAGGAACCTTCGACACGAGCGGTGAGAGATTAGACGCAGAACTGAGAGCTCTGTTGTTATATTAGATGTTAGAAGAAATTATCTATATATTATATCTATATATTATAATTATTAGAGGACATATGCGTTAAAATGAGATATACGAGGGCTGGTCCCAAAATTTTAAATGATTAAAAATATATTGACTTACAACATTAAACCTTTTCATTTTATGAGAAATATAAAAATCTGCCCAGCATGAAAGGAAAAATGATCCCTACTTTATAAATAAAACTAGATGTATTTTATAAAACTTATCTAAATGAAAAAGAAATATAATAAGTGTCACGATTATATGGAGGAAGCGATGTACTTAGCATTTGGACTAAGTCACGATCTAGAGAACGCACGACTTGCACATCACGCCTGTATATTAGACATGGCAATAATTGACTAGATATTTGTTAGAAGTATAGGTGTTTATATATTATTATAGGTGTTATTAGGGTTATTGGAAACAAGCCTGACTCTTTGGTGTGTAAAATTTGATGTGTTCTAAATAATAGGATTTAAGAATTCAATTCTAGTGTTCTGCTTCAATCATTTTGTCTGGATCCTTATCCTTATAAGCAAGTTTTAGGTTTGTTTTAAGTTGTAAGTTGAAAACTAAAAGTTGAACGTATGTAATAACCTGCTTAGTTTTGTCTTTTTGACTGATTTCAAAAAGGGAATTTCAAGGAGGAGAGAAATTAACTTCGATGTATTCTTTATTTTTATTTGTATGTTACAGTTTCCTCACTGATTATTAACTGACTGTTGTGTCCTTTTTTAAATTAATTTTTCAAAATATTAGGTACTTATTTATATAAATTTTAAGAAAACATTCTACCACTTTAGGTATCCATAAAATTAATACTTTTTAAGTGATTTTGAAGTGAGTGAAATATATTATGAAGGCAATAGCGTTCAGGTATATTTTTATTATAAGTAGATAATATTATTATAATAATACTAGCCACTTATCCTTGCTTCGCTCGGGTGCGTCCCTAAGCTTGAATGGTTTAGGAACTCATTAGAGATAAACTTCCAAAGAAGAACTTTCGCCGGTGTACCTATACAGAATAAGTTATATATAACCCCCAGAGCCTTATTACAATCGAATCAATGGTTGAGGAACGTTATAAGAACAAACATAAGAAGATGCATTTTTATTTATATAGATAAGACATTACAATTACTATGTATGAAACTTCTTACTTACTCCGAAACAGTAAAATTACAAGTTTTCTGCAACATTTAACGCCAAGTAACCGTCTAATTGTTGGTGTACCTCATCTTTGTTTAAGAACTCATATTATTTCCGGAAATGTTAAGGAAAATTAAGTTTGTCCTGTTTTCTCTTAAAATAATGTGCTTTGATGCAGCTTTATGATCTTTTTACGGGACATTTACACTTTCAAGTGGCGGCAAGAAGTATATAATTAAAGAAAACATAATTTGTTTTCTTAATAATGACAACTACATATTAAAACTATTTTTACAAAGTACTCTGTAACTTGCTTCGATAATTATCACGGCAAAATGCTTATATGTACTACAAAGAAAAGATGCAAGAGATAAAACCGCATACAAATTGTTGGATTAAAAATATAAAACAATCGACGAGATACGTACTTAATGAAAAATAAAACGTGGCAAAACAAAAGATACACTTGTCATTGTCAAAAAGAACAGTAGGTAAGTCTTTTATAGTTCACTCTATCTGTGAAAACAATTAATTGCTGTGAAATTTTAAGAACTCAGAAACTTAATATTAAAGAACAGTTGGTATGTTCTTATGAAATAAAAATATTGAATACGAGCAGATAGAGCATTTAAAATGAGAAATATTGTATTTTTAGAGTTAAGAGTCGGTGCGTCAGTTGATTTATAAATTAGTTGCCGCTGACATCCACGTATTGCCTTCACCTTGATGGGACACTGGTTTGTATCTCTAGATTGACAGCGCCCGTGACATCTACATCGGCCAAAATAAACACCTTAACAATGATAGTGATACCTAAATTAGAATGTTTGACGCTGAACGTTAGAATGCGATGCAGGATTCTCAAAGATCAAAGTCAGGTAGACTAGAAATTATCGTCGGAATCCAGAACGCAGTGCTAAATAAATGGTTGTAGCAAAAATACACCTGCGGCAGTCACGATCAAGGGCGCACAGCCTGGATTTTACAATCACAAAGATCTGTTTTTACTTACTTCTGGTACACGTGTTCTTCTTCTAGTCGTGGTTGTCGTGGTAACTGTCTCCACAGTTTCCATTGATTCGATCTCCTCATCATCACCATGGTTACCGCTCCAAGAACCAAAAAATTCTGTCATATTGGACAAGATGTTTTCACTGAACTGAAGCAGATCACACACCGCACTAGCAGAACACTAATAACACATTAGAATTTCTCAAGGTGCACTTTCGTTGTATCCTTTTAGGTCGTAAAACCTCACATCTTCGTCATGTACATGATTATTTCGCGTATGATCAGAACAGGCTCAATCTCTGTATAAAAGCTGCACTGCGGAGACGGCCACAGTTGATCTTGTTCAGAAACCTACTGGAAAACTGAAATAACCGAGGCGAACAAAAAGCACCAGCCAAAACATTTCATATGCGTGATTATTATTAGTTGGACGATCTAGCCGAAAGAGTAAAGTGTCGCTACAATCTTCACATATACCATCAGTTTAATACTGCTTTTTCTGAATAATTATAATTAAATGCATTTACGTGTCCTTTGTTACGGTTATGTTTATTTTCCTATTGCATTGTTTTCGTCAACAGGAGTTTAAATATTTTTGATGACAATACTTGTTAAACTCAATAATTTGATTAGATTATGTGACAAAGGCCTAATATTATTTTCGTTGCGAAGTGATTTCATAATTTATGAATTCTTTACATAATATATATATTACAATAAAAACAAAGCTGTATAAAAAGTAATAAATACAATATAAAAAGCTAGCGTTCCTAACAGATATAAAGTTTTCACACTCAGTGTATTTACGAGTTTTATATAAAAAACATATTTATTAAAATATGTTGATTTATAGCTGATTAAAAAATTCACACCACATCATTCTTGTATGCAGCCATCCAAAAGTGGCGTCGGCGTAGGAGCCGACAGCTTCTCCACTTAATATAAATACGCGGCTCTCCTAATACTCCGCGATAAATCTGTACCACATTTGCCTTGAGCCACCAAACGATTTTCTATTTTACCTCCTTATCAATAAAGTCCTCTATGGCGTGAATCTAGTTATTTAAATTACAAGATTTCCTAGTAACGGTTTTGTGTAACAGAAAATTGCATCTTGTTAACTTTCCGCTAGAGTGGAAAATTTATTACAGCTTACTGATATGGGTCATATCTGCCATATTTTCGATTTTTATACACGATTAAACAGTAATTCGTTTGAAAATCCTTCTTACATGAAGTGTGGACGCTGACCGGCGGCAGATGGTAGGTAGGTGGCAAAAATAGAAAGGCTATTTAAATATTTATTTTCTATTCTAGAGTTAGAATATAAATAACAGTCATTAAAATTAGTCACGTAGGTATATCAAAACAACTTTAGTTTAAATTCAAACATTACGTATGTTGTAATTAAAACTAAAATTACAACAAGTGTATAAACAAACGGACAGGTATATTAGAACTGTCTACTGAATTCAGGAATCGTTTTCAAAATATTACAATTTTGTTTATAGTTATGTCAAAGTAATATGTTTTTAATAAAATAATTTATGTGTGGCATTAAAGACACCTTAAGACATTCGTTTATAAAATAGGTCCTTTTTAATCTCAAAACAGAAGTAGTGTCTCATTTATAAAAAACGAGCTATTGATTTACATTAATTTAAAATTGAATGTAATAAAGAATATTATGATACTTTTATTTTAGACAAAAAAAAATTAAGAAATGTAAAAAGTGAAAAAAAAAAAAATTATAAAAAAATATATCTTTGTCTATTTATTGTTTTTTTTTTCCACAAAGTACTATATTTTTGTGAAGTGTACTATATTTTTATAGCAAATTTTGAAAAATACTATATTTCGCCGAAGAAATGTTGGCAACCCTAGTACCCAGGTACGAAGCTCAGAATTTGACTTGAACATGATTACTGCTTGCTTATACGGTGAAGGAAATCTGTATGTCTGAGATAACCTAACTGTCAGAAGACGTATGAAGTTTACCAATTTACATTTTGCCATCTCCCTCACTCCTCTAGAATAGGAAGGCTTGTGTACGGCTGTAGAATAATGAAAGGGTTTATTATATTCTTATAGGTCAATTATAGGATACCTGAGGATCGCTATTTCTAAAGTTTTCTAGACCAAAATATACCTGTATTTCAAATTTCAATAAATCCCGGAAGCGTTTTATATACATACATTTAATGCAGCAAGAGTCATAAGATCACAGTCGTCGACTTAATATCTCTGGATGTATTCAAGATCATTATTCTCATGTTTATTACCTGAGATATAGTTAGTCCGATTCATTTTCACATTGCATATGACGCTCGTGGTGACGTCATCCAAGGTGACTTACCTGCAATGAAAATCAAGATTAGCGGATGTAAGCATCGTCGGGAAACAGAAATAGTAACCTGGTGACATTGACCTGTTCAGTGTTACCTATTTATGAACTATATATTAAGAAAAACAAACGTAATATGTCTTAAGATTGAAGGTGCTCTATAATTTATAAATAATAAATATATTTGTGACAGCTTTCAGTTTGTTGTAAGTATAGTGGTTTTGTAAAACGTGATGTTTTGCGTAAGTTGCGCATGTTGTGTTTAATTATTTAGGAAAAATGTACCTATGTGTTTAATTGTTATTAAAATTACCTAAAAATTAAAATTATTTGGCCTTCATAAATATATAGTACTAGCGATTCACCTTCGCTCCGCTCTTGTTCGTACCTAGTTACGTTTTCACGTTTAGTATAGATGTCTCAGATATAAGATATTTTCCCGCAGTAAAAATTATCCTATATGTCGACCTGGCTAACCAGCTATCATACCAAATTTCATCAAAATCTGTCCAGTGGTTTTGATGTGATGAGTTCCCAGACAGACAGAAAAAAATCTAAAAACTATAGATTCGGCCTTTGTGTCGATAATAATAACTATTTCAATTAAATTGTCCAAAAAATATTTAATATACAGTTTCGACTCAGAATTTTATTATATATATATAGATGTTATGATCATAAATGGACTTCTATAAAGTCCAAGTGACTTCGGGGATTATAATATCCGCACACTTGCTTTGGCATTTTCTCGTGATGAGTAAATGTTGATTTCCGTCAACTTAATTGATTTCTAATTTCTATTAAGTACCTAATTAATTGCTCAGAAAATAATCGGTTTTTATTGTTAAAGGCGGTAGCCCAGTGGTAGCGCGCTTGGGAAACCGAGTGAAGCGGGTTCAAATCCCGGGTCTCGCACCTCTGATATTTTCACGTGCGAATCATTTCTAACATGATTACTACTTGTTTTAACGGTGAAGGAAAACATCGTGAGGAAACCTGCATGTCTGAGAGAACCTAGCAAGTTTTCGAAAGACATGTGAAGTCCGACAATTCGCACTTGGCCAGCGTGGTGGACTATGGCCTGATTCCCCTCGTATTGAAGGGAGGTCAGTACCCAGCAGTGGGACGTTAAAAAAAAAGGGCTGAATACATACATACATTGTTAAACTATAACATATTACAGTCAAGAACGAGTCATTATGCAGTCAACATACAGAAAAGTAATGCATTAGCACGTTATATTGGGTCACATCAATATTAACAACTTTTCACATCGATAGAAACATGTTCTGATTTCTGATTGCTATCACCACCATAGTATTTATGAGTATTCGACTACTTACAGTATTTTGTAGGCCGGCTGTTGACGAAAACAACGAGTCTTGATAATTTTGTATAAGAATTAGTAGTGGTTACCTTTGACTTTGTTCACATCTAACGATTGGTACAACACATATTTTTAATAGTTTACAATAATTATTTTTTTATATTAATGGAATAAAAAAAACGTTATAATATTAAATATAACAAAAAATACTAAGTAATAGTACCTAAAGTAATACTAAATTACTACTTATGTCGGAGTCTTATAATCATATTTAAAATAGTTAAAACACTTAATATTTTTGTTTATTTATGTAAATTATATATAAAAACGCATTTAAAATACAAATACTTCTCAACTCTTAGATGTTCTGAAGTTAAAAAAAAATTAAAAATTCAAAGTACTCACAGTACCTATACTGTGAATCTCTGACTGAATTTCTCTTTTTAAATTATTTAAGAATGTATTGGTTCAAACTGAATTAATTATTATATTAAGACTACTTATACCTACTTATTACCAGCGGCTCACCCGGCAAACGAAAACAAATCTGTCTCACGGGAACCCTACATATTTCCGGGATAAAAAGGTGCCTATTTATTATTCTGATTTATGAACTATATAATTGTAAAGTTTCATTAAAATTTTAATTATTCTATGAGAACTGTTTAATTTTCCGGGGTTAAAAGTATCTAAAATGTTGACTGGGGATTTAAGGTACCAACATACAAAATTTCATTTAAATCGGTCCAATAGTTTCGGAGATTAGCCCGTACAAACAGATAAACAGACAAACAAACAGAGAAACAAAAATATTTAAAAAAAAACCTGGATTTGTTCTATCTCTCTTCTTACACCCCCCTGACTCTTTTAGCATTTTTTTTCCATGTACAGACATTCGACCTCTACAGTTTTATTATATGTATAGATTTACAACAAATTTTGGATTACTTTACACTATCTTTTATAATTTTATAAATTTAAATCTTTTATTACGACTAAAACTTTTACGATTGATTTGCAAATATTTGTTTCGCATTTTAAATTAGATATTATAATATCAAACAGGATTAAGGAAATAATGCTATCAAAATAGGGCGTCGTAAATATGAAATGACATTGAACGCCAAGAATACAACATTCTGAATAATATCTGGCATGATTACATTTAGTTTCTTTTGAGTAGATAAATAAATATGTTAAAATAACTGCTTTCGTCATTTCGTCAACATTCTTACTGATGTGAGCTTAGTTATTTTATTTTTTTTGGGTTTAAAACCAAAAGGTTTAATTTATTTCAATTATTTTGTTGTGACGCTTTTGAATTTTTGCCAATATTTGACATTTAATAAATATGTCAAATCTCCTACAATTTTTTGAGGCGTTAATCAAAGCCATAGATAAAATTATTTGCCTATTGTTCATGTTTGTAAATATGCTTATTCGTAAGATCAAATACTTTGCTCCAAAAAAAATTAAAATAACATTTGAAGAACTCAAATGAATATTCAAATGAAGTAGCTTAAATTATAATACGTAACTAGACAAAAAATAGGTTGTCGTGGAAATCTTTGGGGGAGGCCTATGTCCAACAGTGGACGTGTTTCGGCTGAGACGAGAGACAAAAAAACCTGCGTGTGCTTTAAGTGTTATCGTTAATTAAACTGATACAATTAAATAATTAAAAAGAAGGATCGAAAGTATTAAAAACTAGTATTTATGTACATACATACAAAACATATGTTTTAAACATAAACAGTTACATTGAAACTTTGTACAATAGGTGGCTATGTCGCCTAGGAAACGAGCTTTTTATCCGACTGCGCGATGCAAAAGAGGGTAATGTTTTTATCAGTCTATGTATATTTTTATAACAAACTAATTAATTTTATTTACTCTTATAATTCGAATTCCAATTAGGATTTCTGCTTTGTTCCCTTTTTATCGTGACGACATAAATATTTATAAATATGTATTTCATAAGATGTTAGCAAAAAAAGTAGCTCCTAAACTTGAAATCAATCGTCAATCAATCGTAAACATGCTAATAACAAAGATTATTAATTTGTTTTTTGATTCATATGTACTTATATACCTCCGTATTATTTTATACTTTATAGTAAATTACTTATATATATATATATATATATATATATATATATATATATATATATATATATATATATATATATATATATATATATATATATATAAAAAACAGAAACAATAGTAAAAATGTTTGAATAAATGATACATACTTATTATATTAAGGAAGTTAGAATGAAGGCTAAGATTTATCGATGCGGAAAATATGAATTAAGCGAGCCAAGAAATGACAATTCATTATCATTAAGGGAGAAAATTAATTTTAGCGACATAGAAATATTTATTCTTGTTTTGTACTCAGATTATTTACGAGTAGCTACAGTTTATGTGGATTAGGATTTTTCATATACTACTAATGTACGAACGAACGGACTACGAACATGGAATAATATTGTTGTATTTTACATGTCGAAGGGCGCGCTCTTATCTTATGTCTGATACATAAGGGCGAGCCCTTCGATGATGCACGTGACACGCTTGGCTCACTTTGTAGTGACCCTACTTGCTGTGCCAGCGGTCGCGGGTTCAAGTCCCGCTGGGGCATTGATTTGTGTGATGAGCACGAATGTTTGTACTCCAGTCATGGGTGTTTATATTTATAATAAGTATGTATTTAAAGTTATATATGTGTAGTGTGTCAACTATCTGGTATCCATAACACAAGCCTCGTAGCTTACCATGGAACTAGATGGTGCTGTGATCAATGTCCCGACATTTATTTATTTATTTATTAGCCCTCTCATCTTCTATGACCGAGTCGAATCTACCATCAATAAACACTATTGATATATTTATTCTATCGAACATATTATTGAATGTGTGTAAACAAAGCGATTGCAGAGCCACTAGCGATGTCAAATACAACTACTTTACGATAAGCCGTATCACGTTGAAAGGAAGTATGTAGGGGGAAATATTGATTTTTGATATATATATATTTCTCTAATTAATCCGCTTAGCTTTCTAGTAGGCATATCGTGGTATTTCATATACTATACAGATAAATAAAATTGAAGTGTCTGTTTGTAATGTCAAAATAACAGCTTTTTACTAAATGCATATGGAATTATCTACGGTACTTATAAGAAAAACATAATTTTTAAAATTTTTGTCGGTCTATCTGTTTGTTCCGCTAATCTTCGAAACGGCTGGACCAATTTTAACGTGAATTTGAGTGGCAGATAGCTAATATTATAAGGAGTAATTTAGGCTACGTACGCTTTATTTTAGAAAAAAAAAAACATTAGGGTTATGCTCAAAAAAATTTAAACGCACCTAGGGACGGACCCGAGTGAAGCGAGGGTAAGTTGCTAGTATAAATATATAATCGTAGATCACAATGTGATGTAATCAACGATCGAACATATGTGGTTTTTGTGGAAACCTAATTTCCTAATGTGTGTTTAGGGTTCAAACTAAAATGCATTTTCTTTTATTTTTACAACAAAGTAATTAATTTTTTTACTGAACATCAAGAGCCTACTTCCAGTTCTGATAGAAGTCTTAGTCCTGAGAAGAACTGGCGAAATGTAGCGGGCCTAAAATATATTTTTTATCTTTCTTTCAAATAAAATAGTTATACATATTTCAAAAATGGTATCGTTTACCATATTTCTTGTCGCGTCATCGTAATAACGTTGCAATTGCGTGTGAATTTTACTTTGGCATAGTATTAAAGTGTGAGTTGGCTAATTCGTTGGCAGTTATGAACAGCGTGAATAATTGACTCGGCGATAAACCGCTGCTATCACCGTACACTGTACGTCTACACTGTACAGTCAGTTACATATATTGTTGTATTCACTGCACATTATGTGTTCTGCCATTTTTTGTATGATGATAATTAATTCATCATTAAGATTAAATTATTTAAGTAAATTTAAATTTTCTTATATATTTTTTTGTATCTTTTAAAATTAAACATTATTCGTAACTTTTTTGGTAAGATACCTAATCTTGTGGCGGTGGCTCCATATATGCTTATCTAACTTTAAATATGGACTGTATTTAGTTAGGTTGAGGCCATTCATTATACAGTCATGAATTACCTTATGATTAAATGTTATTAATGTTAATTTGACTTATGAAAAACGTGTCCTCGTCGTGCCAACTCCTTAGAGGTTATATGTATAAAGAAAATATTTGCATCTTAGTTATATTTTACGAGTCTGAATATTATGTTAACAGGAAAAATATTGTACCTAACTCAGTATAGAGGTAATTTAAAAAAAATAATAACTTCCTCGCGGATTTTAAATCAAAATTACTACAATACTGAGTATCTAACAATATTATTCTTTGCAAGCAGTTTTGTATAAACTAAAATGTCTAACTCATTGCGATAATGAGGCTTTCTAAATTACAATTGCGTATATATTTTTGGCATGTCAATTTTGTTTTGGAATATGAATTGGCCAATCCGTTGGCAGAGTTACGAGCATAGAGATTAATTGCTGCGCAGGAGTAATAAACTGAAGCCATCATCGTATTGTTATCTATAATGTGGGTCATTTGTTTTATTTGGCTTATGCTTATCAGGTGTTTGCTTAATATGACTCATTTAATATTATGATGGAGTAATAATATGTAAATGCATTTTTTTAATACGACACCTGAATAGTGTGTTACATATGAACTTTGTCACTACCCCCGCGAGCCTCGTTCCATGTTTTCTATTGTCCGTTGAAATTGTCGATTTTAATATCGATTAGGTACAGCAAGTATCGGTGCCAAATAAAAGTCTCCCTTTTTGAGCAGAGAATCTGCCGAAATGATGTCCGTGAAAAGTTTGTTTTTCCAAGTAGAATAAATTAATCAATTGTCAAACTTTATTCCATACTAAATAAAAAATATGATTTTTCTAGTAATTAAATTATTAATTTATTATATAAAACAACTGCTACAGTTAATTATCTTTTTTATTTGCTTAAAAATTAATATAGACCAAAGCTTGTTTTATCTACATAATTTACAAATATTGTAAATTATTATTATAATATTGTATTCGTAATATAATATAGTTATTATTATAATGTGTTTTCGTGACGTAAAACATAAATAATCGTGATTTGGTTGATTAGTAAATTATGAATTAGGAGTCGTGCCTGTATTTTATTTAGGTTAATGATCAGCGCCATCTATCGCGTGAATTACGAGACGACGGTTTGAGTCTAAGTATTCCGTAGGAAACAAATCTTTATGATTTATGCACTCAAAATGAAAAGCTACAGATTTCTAAGACACTTCACATTTGCTAATAAGTGTTTAGTTAAATTTACTACTTTATGTAACATTTATAAATTCTAGTTTTTTTTATTAACCTGCATTTAATATAATATATATTAACCCATATAAAGATAACGTATTCCTTATTGTACCATTAAATTATAATGACCTCTAGTTCTTTTATCTATTACACATACCAGTGTAGTAATCTACATTAATATTATAAACAGGTAAAGTTTGTGGGCTTGTGCGGTTGTAGGTGGTAGTCTATGGATCTACTGAACCGATTTAGATGTAATTTGGTAAAAAAATAGTTTGAGACCCTGGGAAGAACTATGATACAATTAAGGGGGCGAAAATAGGGATAAGAGTTTGTATGGGGAATCAACCTATGGACGTACATGAGCGAAGCGAAGGTGAGTCCCTAGTTAAGTATAATTATGATATCTTTATAAAGTTAAACGCAATAAATGGATATTTAATATTTATAGTTAGTTATATTACATGGATAACCCATGTAAGTTTATAAATGTCAGATTATTATGTAGCAGGCGTTTGATACCCATAGATAAAGATTTATTTTAAGCTAGCGACTCTCTACTTACGTTTTTTAACGTTCAGTATAGATTTCTCAGAGATGAGATATTTTCTCGCAGTAAAAAGTATCCTATATATTAACCCGGATAATCAGCATCAACATATTAAATTTCATCAAAATCCCTAACGTTGTTTTTTCCGTGATGCGGTCACAGACAGATAGACAAAAATTCTAAAAACTATAGATTCGGCCTCTGTATCGATAATAATGACTATTTCAATAAGATTTTACAAAATATTTAATGTACAGATTCGACTCAGAATTTTATTATATGTATAGATATATATTTTTATTTATTTTATCAATGTAACATATCAATGTAAATTGGCCGACCTTAGATTGGAAAGTGCTACGAATCTTTCGTGACAATTAAAACACATGGCCAAGTGATGGTGCCAATAACCTTTCCCGTCACATCAATCAGGGCATCGACACGCCTAAAATCGTATTTAGAAGTAATGTCGTAATAAACATGGTAACAAATAAGTATTTGCATGTGCAATAATGGGAATAACTTTCTCAAACAAGATTAGGGTTGAGTATTTAGACGACACGTTTGGCTCAGTTTGTAGTGACCCTACTTGTGTGCAAGAGGTCGCGGGTTCGAGTCCGGCTGGGGACATTCATTTGTGTGATGAGCACGAATGTTTGCACTCTAGTCATGGATGTTTATATTTATAATATGTATGTATTAAAAGTTATATATGTGTAGTGTATCAACTATCTGGTATCCATAACACAAGCTTCGTAAGCTACGAATGGAACCATGGAATTAGATGGTGCTGTGTGTAAATGTCCCGACATATTTATTTATTATTAGTAATTTTTAGCCCTAAGTAATTTAAGTACTTTTACTTACCAATGTTTTCACAATAAATGATAAAAAATTTCCTTCCATATAGCAAAACTGTAGAGATTGAATGCCTGCCTGTACATAGAAAAAAATGCTAAAAACCGAGTCAGGGGAATGTAAGAAGGAAATAGAATAAATCTTGTTATTTTTTCATTTTTTTTGTTTTTCAGTCTGTTTGTCTGTTTGTACGGGCTAATCGCCGAAACTGTTGGACCGATTCAAATAAAAGTTAGCATGGTGGTACCTTATATCCCCGGTCAACATCTTAGACACTTTTCATCCCGGAAATTTAAAGAGTTCCCGTGGGATAGTCAAAACTCTATAGTAACTTATACAGCTTAGTACACAAAAATTACTGATTGGATATTGATGAAACTTTACAGTAATATAGTTCATACATCAAAATAACAAATAGGCTACTTTTTATCCCGGAAAAATGTGCGGTTCCTGTGGAATAGATTTGTTTTTGTCTGTCTAGATGCGAACCCGAGTGAAGCGAGGGTGAGCCACTAGTTATATATATAAATATAAAGATTCATATTATGTATTCTAAGCTTATTTTTAAATTATATCGTGAATACAGATTGTGATTTACTTATATATAGGTATGTACTTATATATGTACCTATGTATAAGTAAGTATTATGTACTACTATATATATGTGATTTACTTACATGTAAGATGAGATTATTCAACGTAAATTCATTAAAACAAAGCAGGGAAACAGTGTAAAGAGAAAGCAAGCGAATGTCGGACACAATCGTTTTTCTCAAAGAATCTAAACCAGATCATAGAGCCAAAGGTTTTTACATTAAAAACTGTTTTTATTACATTGACCGCAAAAATGCATTCCAATAAATCTCGGATGAGAAGAGGTTAATGGACAATAAAATTTAAGCTTTATCTTTTAAGAAAATCTGCCTTTACGCTTAAAGCCCTTAAAGCTTAGTACTTAAATGTATGAGCTCGAACGTAATTTTTAACGTATTATTATTTTCGGTTCTTAACGCCGAGTCGGTATCTTTGACTGTGTTTATTCTCAGTCTTTTTGTTCAAAGATTCTTTGTTAAGAAAACATAAGTACAATTATAATCAACAAGATTTCTCATTATTTTTAATTGAACGCGCCAGTAATAAAGATAATAATTTTTCAACTAATATATATGCAGGCAAAATAATAATATTACCTTAGGAGTGTATTTTTTTTATGAAATGTTTTATGTTTTTATTTTTAAAGGTATGAAAAAGGGTAGTTTAGAGGTTATTTTATGTTTAGTTTAGGGTTTATTACACAAAGACAGTCGTATCATTTTTTTCACACTGTTTAAATTGATAAGGTTTTGCAGACTTTTACCAGATTACTTTTATATTAGTTTTTTAATTTTTTCTGGTTTTAGTTGATTAATTTTTTAACTCACTTTTAAATTTATTAAGTAAAACATAAGCTAAATTAACATGTAGTGTTTACCTTCAAATGATTTTACATACCCTGTGCATATAATGTAACTTGTGAATAGTTTAAGAAATATAAGAAATATTATGTAAAATCGCTGGTAGACCCAATAAATAAATAAATCACTGTGTACATGGGTAGCTTTGTCGATTTTGACTTTTAATTGTTACTTTTATACATTTCAAACATATAATGTGGCCTTCATTTCAAAAGACTATATAATGTCCTCATTTTTTTGCATTTTGTGAGTAGATTTTAACAAAGACAACACGTCATCGCTCTGCAGGCAACGTCACACCGTTAGTCAGTGTAAAGTAAATCTTTGACAACAGAAGAATGTGACATAATATAATTGTCTGCCAAGAAACAGATCATGCGAAATAAATTTAAAATTAGATATTATAAATGATCAATTCACACAAACAGTTTAGATTTTTATAAATTTCTAACTACTGCCTTCAGTTACTGTTACAGACATGTATCTCTATTTTGACCATAACCGTCAAGAATGTTAGTACTTATATAGTATACTATACATATGTACGCGTATATTTTCCAGATTTACATGAATCTTTTGTTCTATTATAATTAAAATAACCTATTTTTTTAAATAGACTATTATTTATAAATCAGTAGGTCGTATTTAAATCTATCCAGTGTTTCGAGAGTGATGTACATTCGTACATACTAACAGCTACCACTACCACTGCTTTTATTCTCTAAAGTATCTTATCAGAAATACTGTGAGAGGAAAAAAAAAACTGGTCAAAATTATAAAAAAAAATTATAAAAAATAAATAAATAAATAAATAAAAAAAAACAACAAAAACATGTTCATCAATGACCAGGCAGTGTCGGACCACGTCATTTAATCTATAGCTTTAAGTACCGCTGGCTCTGAGTATAAAATAAAAAAAATGTAATCGCCAAATAAAAAATAAAAAAAACAAATGTATAAAAAGGGCACGGGCAATTAAAGCCCGTGGATGTAATGTTATTATAAAAAAAAAAAAAACTGTGAGGGGAAAAAGCTTATATTTTATTTTAGTGTATCAAAATATTAAGTACCTACATTAATAGGAACACTTACATTAACTTTGATTTTAAAGGCTTCGAATATTTTATTATCGTATTACTTTTGTTAGTATGGTTTTTTAAAATCAATGTATTTTTTTTTAAGTTTCTAAACAATATTTCTTATAACTTTCATTGAGTAATCCTGTGGTAGTAAGAATTTGCAGCAACAGCTGGAGAAACAATAAATATAGCATTCCACAAAACAGTGCGATTGAAGGAAAGTTACGACTTGATCCCATCCAAGTCTTTATCTGTTTATTTTTTTATGATTATTATAGACATTTTTGTGACAATTTATTTTCCTATGTTTTATTTTCAGTAGTAAGCTTATGGGATGTATTTATAGTAACGTGTATCAAAATAATGTTATGAAAGACTATGTATATGTTTTCGAATTTTACGGCGAATTTAATTTTCTTGCTTCCTATATTTACTTTTCCATATATATTTTAGGTACCTAGTACCTACCAAAAAATAATAATGATAGATCACAGTTTAGAGATATACGTATTATATGTTTATGACAAGATAATTTAAAAAAATGCTGCGTTATTTTTTTTCAGCACCAACAGTCAGAAAATAAATGTTTTATATAGACAGTACATTTTTTAAATTGCTTTAAACAATCCTTCTACTCATATCGTACATAAATGAATCCAAAAATATCTTTGTTTTTTTGAAATGTGAATGAATAAATGTTATTATTTTGATTCATATCATGCAATAATGGAACCTTTTATGGAAATTGACATAATTTTTAGCTTAAAAGTAGCTTATGTGCTATCTAGTAATTGGTAGATGGTTTTAAATCATCGCCTTAGTGCTTTTTGTGCAAACTACAAACACTTGTTGTAATTTACAGTAGCTTTTTTCTTCTATTTCGAAAATAAAGCTTTATTTCTAAGTTTTATATACGTACTAGCGACTTACCCTCGCTCCGCTCGGGTTCGTCCCTACTTACGTTTTAAGGTTTAGTATAAATTTCTCAGAGATGTGATATTTTCCCGCAGTAAAAATTATCCTACATGTTGACCCGGATAACCAGCTATCATCATACCAAAATTCATCAAAATCTTTCCAGTGGTTTTCCTGTGATATGCTAACAGACAGACATACAGAAAGACAGACAAAAATTCTAAAAACTATAGATTTGGCTTCTGTATCAATAATAACGTCTATTTCAATAAGTTTTTCCAAAAAAAAATTTAACGTACAGATTCGGCTTAGTTTCAATTTTATTATATGCATAGATATAGATAAAATAAATCTTTTCAGCTTTTTTAAAGTGACATATGTATTTCATAGCAACAGAATTAATATTAAAAACTCAATAATTCTGTATTAAAAGCATGTTAATTGGTCATTTGGACAATTAAGAGTTGAGACGACGAATGTTTGACGGCACGTTTGGCTCAGTCTGTAGTGACCCTACTTTCTGCGCCAGTGGTCGCGGGTTCGAGTCCCGCTGGGGGCATTCATTTGTGTGATGAGCACGAATGTTTGTACTCCAGTCATGGGTGTTTATATTTATAATATGTATGTATTTAAAGCTATATATGTGTAGTGTATCAACTATCTGGTATCCATAACACAGGCCTCGTAGCTTACCATGGAACTAGATTGTGCTGTGTGTTAATGTCCCAACATATTTATTTATTTATTTATATTTAATGTTGACACTTTGACCAAGTAAATGTAGTCACGGGTGAGCAATCCTCATAATATAATTAGTGTAAGTCTGCCGTTATGCAATGCGCCACGAATATACCGACCGATTTTATAAATAGGCCTTTGATAGTTCGTTTCATCATTCAAAAGTTTCATCAACGCGATTTATTATTAATTTATGTCACCAACACTATTGCATAGAGATAAGAACAAAGAGTATTGTGTATTTAAAAATATGAATTTCATGGATGTTTTAATTATTGAATGGAAAATGGGTTAATAAAAAAGATTAATTGTTAGCATTTGTCGTAAATTTTGACTCTGGCAATTAATTTTAACGATTTTATTTTTTTATTGCAAAGATAATTTTATAAATATAATTAGTTAAAGGTAATCTAGAATTGTTTCTTTGTCACAATGTACAATAATATTGTAATGTGGAACATTGTTTGAAATGTTATGTTATAGTTTTGATTTTTTGTTTGTAAATAGATTAAATTATTCTGAAACCATTGTATATGAATTCATATAATTAAATATATTTTCAATAAAGAATCAAAAGAAAAGATATATTTTTATGTTTTAGTATTTTATTTTTGGAGTTACATTATCTTGTATCCTAAATCTCAATAATAATGTAGGTACTTTCTAATGAAAACAGGACAATTAAACACAATTTGTCATAGTTTGTTTTTTTTATTAAAAGTACATTGGCCGGTGAGTAATCCCGTACATTTAGGTCGGACGTAAAATTGCTATAACTACGCCTGTGACGTGTTCTCCACGCCATGCTGCTGAGAAACGGGAATAAAAAGCTTAGTCTCTTACACTTTTTAATAATCTCTCGTCAGTGTTTCTCAAATTTAAATTACTTGCAAACCTACGTTCTAATGAAAAAAATTTAAAGTTCCTTTTAAACAGTTGTTCAAGTAAGAATATAAAAGCAGAACATATCACAATCAAAGTATAATATTTTTTGCTTAACTTATTATTAATGATCATTAAATCTATACATATAACAAAATTGTAACTAAGCCAAATCTGTATAATAAATATTTTTTGGAAAATATTATTGAAATAGACATTATTATTGATACAGAGACCAAATCATAGTTTTTAGAATTTTTGTCTGTTTGTCTGTCTGTTACCGCATCACAGAAAAACCACTGGAGCGATTTTGATGAAATTTGGTATGATGATAGCTGGTTACACGGGTCAACATATAGGATACATTTTGCTGCGTGAAAATAACACATCTCTGAGAAATCTAAACTAAACGTTAAAACGTCAGTAGGGACGAACCCGAGCGGAGCGACGGCGAGTCGCTAGTGGAATATAATGTTAGTAAAAGCTGTAGAGAGGCACCTAAGTGTAGACTTTTAACCCCATTCTCTCTAATAATTTGCATGGGAAATCGTTTTCTATGCATTTCTATATATTACATACCTAACCTACATGCAGTAAACGTTAGGTTTTGGTTGAAGGTTATGTGCAGGTACTTTAAGGTAATCTCATATCAATTTCAAAAAAAAAAATATCCTCTCATTAGTCTGGTATAATTATTTTTTAAGGGGCTTGGAAGTTGATACACTTTTTTATTTTAAAAACGTTATTTATTACGTACGTACGGTACGTTTTCATAGTTAGTATAGAATAAACTATATTTACATATGTACATACATATGTAGGTATAGAAAAGTAAGTACCTACTTTAAAAATTAAAAAAATATGTATATCCTTTACTTGAAAATGATTCCCCATACAAACTTTCATCGCCCTTTTCACCCCTTTAAGGGATGATTTCTGGGATAAGAACTATCCTATGTCCTTCCTAGGGTCTCAAACTATTTCCTACCAAATATCATCTAAATCGGTTCAGCGGATTAAGCGTGAAAAGGTAAGAGACAGATAGACAGACAGAGTTACTTTCGCATTTATAATATTAGTATGGATTACTACCTGTAGCTGTATAGTATAGCGCACATTGCTTTGACCTGTTCTCAAATGACGTGTCACTAAAGAGACAGGTAGACGGATATAACTTGTCAAAATTATAGTTTTGAATTCTAGTACGTTATGTGAATATTTAGTACTAAATATTTATTTAGATAACACAAATCTCTCAAAAGCAGTTATTGTATTACACTTTATTTAATAAAAATATAAGAGTGCGTGTATGAATGTGTCCACGCGCAAGAAGTAAAACTTCTCTATCGGTTATCGGTACTCTTTATGAAATTCAATTTATGCTTTAAGTAATTAGGATAGGTATGATACTAAAAATAACTCATATTAGGCATATTACAATCATATATTAATAGAATATCATTTAAGGAAAGAATATAATATTGTATATCATATCTCAGACAATAACAACGGTTACCATGGCAACAAACGTTCGCCTCGCCCGTAACGTTAAACTTTTCGTAAGGCATTCACCAGTTTACTCCCCAAGTCAAGTGTGCGTAAAGAAGTTTTACTTCAAAAATACGTATTATGTAATATATGTATGTACATGGACGGTGAGGTTATAAAGGGTTCACCATTCGGTTTAAGATAAGTGGTAAGTTCTTTTTTCTTACATATTATTATACATATGAAAAAATCATTTTTTTGCGACGATTAAATCAATGTGATGAAACTTTGATAAATTGTTACGCGCACAATACAAGGATTATATCAACTAGTAATAACCCAATAACGTGTATGTATGTGTGTCTAAACTTTACATTTGAGCAAAGCCAGGGCGAATCGCAAGTGAGATGTCAAATATACATTTAGTTTTCTTTAATTATAAACATAAAAAAAAATATTTCCAACATTTTCCATAATATTTGATCAATTTAGTCGGACTTCTGTTCTAAAATATCATCTTCCATCCACATTATAATATATGGAAAATTAGATGTGAAACGATTTATTCTTATATTACAAATATTTATAGTTTAGAGCATCGTTCCAGTTTTAAAAATTAAAGTTTACATGTTACATTGGGAGATTGGTCTATTTTTTCATTTTACATCTGTATAAGTTTTATTTTTAGGTCTGAATCCTAAAGGAAGTTAGTCATATGTGTCATTGACCTCCGAGTCACTTTACTGTCAAATTAGTCGCGCTTCTTGAGTCTGCCAGTCAGTCAGTCTTAATATTAAACTAACTCGGACAGGGTTAATTTAATCATAAACGTGATAGATAATATAATCTTTATTATACGTTTAAAACTAATAAAGAAATTTATATATTTGCAGGGAAGAGTAGTGTAGTCAAAATTTTTGACTACAAAAAAAAAGGTTTCGAGTTTTCTAGGATATCCAAAATCGGTCTTTCCACCAATATTATGTCTCTTTAGAATACAATGTAACACATGTAAGAACTGAAGTTTAGAAAAAAGGCAGAAATTTTTGTATAAGTTACTTTTAAGTATCAAAATACTATCTATAAAAAAAAGACTAGTTGTATTTAGGTAAAATTTTACGTAAATACAGCTAATGACTTTTATTGATGGTTATAAAATTTACGAAGTTAAATACTTTCAAAAAAAATCTTTAATTTTTACCTTTGTTTTACATAAATGATCTAAATTAATGCATGTTGGAAATGTTATAGCCGTAACGTTAACAACGTTAATCGATTGCGAATAATAAGCCATAATATAGAGATTTGTGGCAGTCTGATAAAATTCCTCAGGATCTTTATGAACCGCTAAAAAGTATTTGTCACTCAACATTCGAAGAGCGAATAAAGGAATAAAAGGTTAGTATTTTTCCCATTTTCACTTTTATTTTTATTTAAACACCTTATAATTAATCTCTTCTAAAACCTTAGAGTTTTTAAACTAGAGCTTCTTAATCCTAATCACGGCGATTATTTACCAATAGGATTAGATTCAGATTAGGCGTATTTTCAAATCTGATTAGTTAATTGCCTTAAATACCTAGTATGAGACGAAACATTAATTGGCTCTAAATAAATATTGTGACTAAATAATTCGTAACGACACGATTGGCTCAGTTTGTAGTGACCCTACTTGCTGTGCCAGCGTTCGCGGGTTCGAGTCCCGCTGGCATCGTTTATTTGTGTGATGAGCACAAATGTTTGTATTCCAGTCATGAATTTATATTTATAACTACCGACTCACCCTCGCTTCGCCTCGGGTTCGGGACAAAAACAGATCTATCCCACGGGAACCGTTCATTTTTCCGGGATGATTTATAGCCTAACCTAACCTAACATAACCTTCCTCAGTTAACGGGCTATCTAATGCAAAAAGAATTTTTCAAATCGAATTAGTAGTTTCTGAGGTAATCGCGTTCAACCAAACAAACAAACAAACTCTTCAGCTTTAAAGCTATTAGTATAGATATGTATGTATTTAAAAAAATTATATATGTGTAGTGTATCAACTATCTGGCATCCATAACACAAGATTCGTAGCTTACCATGGAACTAGTTGGTGCTGTGTGTTAATATCCCAACATATTTATTTATTTATTTACTATGTCACAAATACAATTTGGAAAACGAAGTATTTTATTAGTTTCATTATTATTAGTTTTATTATTTATACATATATATTGCAGTTGATTTTTTGCTTTATTATTAGCGATGGGGGGTTACAGGAAATAGGAATGTATGCAATGAGTGTTATTTGTATACTAACAGTTATTCATTTAAACCAAGTCTCCGTCTTTGGTTCATAGTGGATACCAATTATAGATGTCATACAATTATAAACGTGGTCAGAATGCTTATATTTAATTTCGTTAAAGCGTTTCGGTATTGAGAAATTTTATGTGTACGTACAATGTATTATATCGACCTTATAAACATGCATACATGGTTGTTAATTTGTGCACATTTCTTTTACAGCGCCTTTCCAATGAATAAACATATAATTTGTTGAAACTATCTTTTTGGATACTGTCTATCTACTAACTATCTACTAACTATCTTTCTGAACTATCACTGTCTAATTTTATATTTTTGTTCCCGACGTTTTCGATATTTATTTAAAATATCAAATATATATTTTATTATTCTAATAATAAATAACATAAGATTTAGGATTCGTACACCTAAAATAATATTGTAACTTGATCTCTCAGCAATGTCAGGACACATAACAATAACAAATTGTCATGATTTTAACGAATTATATAACTTATAACATACGTTTTTCTTTAATAAAATTCTGTTTTAGTATTATATTGTTTTAATTTTCGATAGCAACTTTTATTTTCGCCGCGATGTAACACAAGCGCATATTTAAGATTTCATTACGCGACAGAAAAGGGGCAGTTTTGTGTAGAAACGGTGTCACGACGTGGGAACGGCTAGATAGATTTAAATAATACTTTATTTCCCGGAGGCAGACGTATTCTGCCAAAGACCTCGTTTGATCAGCAAATTAAAAAATCTGGCTTTCGACGTCTAACTAGAGCCGGAGAAGAATTACGAACACACGCACACTGTAGTTTTATATATGTATAAATATAAAATGGCCTTTATAAAAATATTACTAAATATTTCAATTAGTTCAGAGAAAATAAACAAAATAATTGTGAAAGAGTATTTTTTATATAATACCAGGTTTTAAGCTTTTTTTTGGTGACTAACGTTTTCTTTATAATCTAGGTAAGAATATTATAAAAATTAGGTTAAAATAATTAACTGTTAAACTTGGTAGTTATAATAAACTAGTGGTTTTTACTCGCTTCGCTCGGAAACGTTACTAGAAAGACGATTTTTTATCATTATATATATATTTATATTTATATATATATATATATATATATATATATATATATATATATATATATATATATATATATATATAAAAATACGATTTAAAAAATCGTATCGTATACATATATAAAAACCTTTTTGGAATTCTCTTGGTGAAAACCGTATGGAAATCTGTACAGTAGTTTCTGAGATTAGCCCGATGAAATACAAACTTAACTTTATTTTATAATATGTAGTGATGATTTTCTAAAGCCGACACAATGCAGGAGATCACCTCGACATTGGTAGCGCAAGCGTCGCGACGTGCTATTTCTGTGCGCGTTGCCGCACCGTTTTTCATCTTATTCATCTTACATGACAAAAGATCTTCGTAAACAATCTATATAACTTGCTTTGTAATATTTGATGTATTTTGTACTTTGTTTTTATGTACTATTAAATATATAGCAGTTTAATGTGTGTAGAGCTAAGTTAGTTCTTGCATACATATGTACATATTTATATAAAAGTTTGGATTAGATTTTGTATTTAGATAATGTTTTGCTTTTTAAGTCTATCTTAATAGGCTTCTTTTCTGAAGAAAAAGCAATTTTTGTATCTTTACCAAAAAAAAAAAAAAACAAAACTATTTTCAAAAAATAAAGCGCCGTAATAAATACATTGAAGTATAACTCTACATTATTTTGGGTTCTCGTGAAATAACTGCATCATTTTTTTTATTTATAAAGTCAGGTATTAGAAGATTGCCGTTTATTTTTAATTAGACCATGACAAACCTACATACGTATAAAAAATTACACTGATATACCTTTCGTCAATAGATGGCGCCTGAGTCGTATTTAATTTGAATATAACTGGTAACACCAATGATTGATATAGATTTGCATGACCGTACGTATGTATGTTGTGTGCTCTGACTAAAAAATAGTATAGATAGAGTGTCATAGAACTAAACACGAAACTATACAATAATGTTTGATATATATGATAAGTAAATAAGTATTAATAAATAAAATATTTAACGGATTTTATTACATTAAAATAAAGAAAAAAAAATCTAGTATTGTTATACATATCTCTCAGGGGAAAACAACAAAGCTTAAAATACAAAAGAATATAGTATTATCTTTAGTATTCATATTTCCGTTTCAAAACTTGTAAACCATTATTGTTGTATAATTTTTTTCTTATTCTTTGAAGGAATATATAATATATTGTATACAATCTGTATGGCAAAATTGACAATCACGCTACTATTTTTGACATTGACATTTTTTTTGGCGGGCTTTTTAAAATTCTTTATTCTGAGGTTGTATGTATGTGTGTCAGTTAAACCTAGAAATTGCTCTTAGGTTATGAAAATTTCTATTTAATCTACTGCCAAATATAACAGTTCACTTAATTATTGTTAATAAACATAAAATGTATAGACTTGTACGTAATGTATAGTATCTCTAAAGTTTACTTGTGGGTAATGCGTGTTGCTTGTAATGTATTAAATTTATTAGCCTTTATAAATAACATGCGCATTGCCATTTATTCTAAATCTAATTTAAATTCATGTAAGCGTATAAATAGCTCTCAAAGAGTTGAGAGTATTTAATAAATATATAATTACCTTTACCTACATATACTAAAATTCTGAGTCAAATCTGTATATTAAACATTTTTTAGAAAATCTTATGAAATAGTCATTATTAACGATATAGAGGCCGAATCTATAGTTTTTAAAATTTTTGTCTGTCTGTCTGTCTAGGAACGCATCACGAGAAAACCACTGGACAGAATTTGATGAATTTTTTTATGATTATAGCTGGTTGAAAATACCTATCTCATCTCTGAGAAATCTGTACTAACCGTTATTAAGTATCTACGGATGAACCTGAGCAAAGCTAGGGTGAGTCGCTAGTATTGAATAAATACAGTAAGTATTTATTTATTCAATTACTTATGATATGAAATATTTTAGTTTTTACATATAGATAGGGAAAGGCTTCAAAAATGCTTATACATATTTACCCTCTCTCAAACAATGTGAATATTTTAATACAAAGACATCACATCTCATCTTATCGTCTCTACTGGTAAGAGGAGAGCTGGCGAATTTATCGCCCAAAGAATCGGCATTGCCATTCAGCTGGGGAATGCGGCTAGCATTTTTACCACGATTCCGCGCGGACATGACTTGTACAGTAATAATTAATTAAGTGTACATTTGTTTTGTATATATAATTAAGTATATTTGTAATTTTTTCAAATCTATCCCACGGGAACCGTACATTTTTCCGGGATATAAAGTAGCCTATATGTTATTCTGATGTATCAACTATATTATTGTAAGGTTCATTAAAATCCAATTAGTAGTTTTTGTGTACCAAGCTGTATAAGTTACTATAGTTTTTTAACTATTCCACGGGAACTTTAATTTCCCGGGATGAAAAGTATCTAAAATGTTGACCAGGGATATAAGGATCACCATGCAAAATTTCATCTAAATCGGTCTAACAGCTTCGGAGATTAGCCCGTACAAACAGATGAACAGAATGAGAAACAAACAAATTGAAAAAAAAAACTGGATTTGTTCTATTTCTATTCTTATATCCCCCTGACTTGGCTTTTAGCATTTTTTTCCTATGTACGTTCAACCTCTACAGTTTAATTATACGTAGTTTAATTGTATTTTCACAAAAATCTGTAAATTAATATAGGTATTTTCTTTTAAATATAGAATGAAATACCTTAAAATTATTTGTGTATGAGTTTAAACGACATTGAAGAAAGTTTTATCGAGTCAAAGAACCTATTAACATTTTACAGACTTCTTGACACAAATCACTGTATTTATAAAGTTTAACGATTTATATACATTAATATATGTATATTAAAATAGTCAGTTAATTCTTATTGATAATGTAAAAATGTCTTACTTTTTCTTGGAATAAATTGGTTAATCGATAAGAATGCCATTTTATACAATTTCTTATATGCAGCATGTGCCCTGTACATAAATTTTTTGTCATATCAAGATATATAAAATAAAATTATGTTTATTGTTTTCTCTTTAAACTCATTCATCTAATTCGAATTTCTTAAGGGAAATTACGTAAATAGCAGTCATATACCGTACTCTTGTGCTTTACCTGGATAAGAATACACAAATTTATATTATAAACTAGCGACTCACCCTCGCTCCGCTCGGGTTCGTCCCTACTTCGTTTAAGGTTTAGTATAGATTTCTCAAAAATGAGATATTTTCCCGCAGTAAAAATATGTTACATGTTGACCCGGATAACCAGCTATCATCAAACCAAATTTCATTAAAATCCCTCCAGTAGGTTATCTGTGATGTGGTCACAGACAGACGGACAAAAATTCTAAGAATTTCGACTTCTATATCGATAATAATGTCTATTTCAATAAGATTTTCCAAAAAATATTTAATGCACAGATGCGGCTTAATTACAATTTTATTATATGTACCTATAGATGTTGAAAGGTACACTTTAGACGTTATTTTTGGGTTTAAATAATAAATATACGTGAATGCTGAATATTGTTATTCAAACTAAATAATCCATTATTATGGAAATTTAGGAGTTTATCATGGTTGTTTCATCGACCATTTCAAGTCTGACGTAAACAAACAAAGAGCCCCTGACTTACAAAGTAACTACCGCGCAATATTACTATTAAATATAATATATTTAAGGAAGGTCAGGAAAAACATAAAGGTTGTTAGAATAGTATAGTTTATATTGAGACTAAAGAGTTACATACACAGATTCCGCTATAATAAATGTCGAAGTCAAAAATAGTAACGTGATTTGCTGTATATGCTACTATTCTCGATTTTGCCATACAAATCGTTTACTTTTTTTGAAGAATAAGGGAAATTTTATATATAGGTTTAAAGACATTTATTTCCAAAGAAGTAAGTTCACTTATATTAGGGAAATTAAATAATAAAAAAAAAAAAACTTATGCAACTAATCATGCAGTAGTGCTACTTAATCGGATCTATCGAAAGTATGTGGTTCTATATTTGTTAGTTAAGTTAATATACAATTTCCGAGTATAAAATCTAATATATTATAACGAGTAATTCTTGTATATTTATATATTTATAACTTTATTTCTTTATTTTTATATACCAGCGATCTCGGAAACGGCTCTGACGATTTCGAAATTTGGTATGTGGGGGCTTTCGGGGGTGAAAAATCGATCTAGATCAGTCTCATGTCTGGGAAAACGCGTGTTTTGGAGTTTTCATGCAGTTTTCTTTTTGCATTATTCCACGCCGAATATAGTCGATAATTTCTTATACTTTGTTGTAACCATCGTGGTCAAGCGATCAACGCGTAAGTTAAACAAGACATATGTCTGGGATCGAATCCCAGTCGGAATACAAAGTTTTTTTACTTTTGTTTTTGTATTTATTCAAGTTTTTAGTTTTTTTATCTAAAAATTCGATATAACAAAAAGAACTCCGAGCGAAGCTCGGTTGCCCAGGTACTTTGAATAATAAAAATAATACTGTATTCTTTTGTATTTTTTAAGCATTAGTTTTCTTCGCCTTGAAAGAGAGATGATGATAGAGTATAATATTAACTTATAAATTGGTATCTTTATTATGATAAAATTCGTTAATTATTTTTATTTATTAACATTTATTTACTTATCACTTACTATATAAATTGTCATCATTATTGTTTTGGCTTCTTTGAGTTTGGCTTGGATATGACATCTGTAACTTAACTTGTCGAGAGTTACAGGTATACCGGTGTGCCAGTTAACAATTGATTTCTTAGAAATTAACCAGGAGGTGTTAATGTCTTAGGCAGTGGTAGCCCAGCGGTAATGCGCTCGCTTTGAAAACAAAGTGAAGCAGGTTCAAATCCCGGGTCTCGCACCTCTGATATTTTCATGTGCGAATCATTTCTAACATGATTAGCACTTGTTTTAACGGTGAAAGAAAACATTGTGAGGAGACCTGCATGTCTGAGAGAACCTAACAAGTTTTCAAAAGACATGTGAAGACCGCCAACCCGTACTTGGTCAGCGTGGTGGACTATGGCCTGGTCCCTCTTGTACTGAAGGGAGGCCCGTGCCCAGTAGTGGGACGTTAAAAAGGGTTGAATACAATGTCGACGCATTCGATATGTTTTAGATATTAGGATGAAGCGTAATGTTAGTTCATCCAAGATGGAACAGGTATCTTGTTATTATAGATATTAAACTAATAATAATTTATTATATTGTAAACGTTTAAAAAAGTATCTACTTAGCGGACCTGTTAAGGGGTTGTGAAGGAGGTTTAAGAAGCATGTGTAGATTTTATATATATCGTGACAAAATGTATTTGTGTGATTGACACAAATTATATTACATACATAATTAGATATGTTCATTATGTCTCGAACGGGACCCGAATCCACGTCTTACAAGAACTAGGATGATATTGTGATTTTTATGTATATTAAAACTACAGTTCATACCTTAATCTTTAATGCATATTGTATTGTTCTATATGAATACCAATGTAGAGCACGTCTATCTAAATGCCATTTGGGCGGATCTCTTTGTGATATCTTGTTATTAAAATAGTAATAAAATGTAATAAAGACTTTCTCAATTTCCATACAGTTTTGATGGTAGAGTCTATAATAACATACAGAAAGAAAAAAAAACATGATTTCATTTGGATTAAAACGATTGAAATTACTCTTGTTTTTAATTTCACCCTATTTTGATTTAATTATTCTATTGAAATTGAAATGAACTAAAATGAAGACAACATGAATAATACTAATATATTGCTAGTCCAAATATGATACTACTTTAAATGAATATACGTTATTACTACATTTCATCTGCACTAATATTATAAAGAGGCAAAATTTGTGAGTTTGTGATGTTGTAATCTTGGTTGGTTGTAATGGGTACCCCATCTTTGGATCTACTGAACCGATTTGGATGAAATTTGGTAAGAAGATAGTGTGAGACCCTGGAAAGGACATAAGACACTCTTTATCCCGGAAATCATCTCTTAAGGGAGTGCAAATGGGGATGAAAGTTTTGTTGAGTCGCTAGTATTAAATATGTTTGAATACAGACAGACTAATTTCTAACGATATACATGTATATTGTATAAGTGTAACATGTATTCAGTTATTTTCAACGTCCCACTGCTGGGCACGGGCCATAGTCCACCACGCTTGCCAAGTGCGGGTTGACGGACTTCATGTGGTTTGAAAACTTGCTAGGTTCTCTCAGACATGCAGGTTTCCTCACGGTGTTTTCCTTCACCGTTAAGACAAGTGGCAATCATGTTGGAAATTATTTGCACATGAAAATATTAGAGGTGCGAGACCCGGGATTTGAATCCGCTTCACTCGGTTACACAAGCGAGCATGTTACCATTGGACTACCACTAACACGATCAATATCGTATAAGTACATAATATAATTATTTACTATAATTCAAGGACGTTCAATTAATAACAAGTATAATACATTATGTATAAATATACATAAAGCTTAATTGAAATGTGCAGTGGGCGTTAATAACTATTTGTGACTGATGGAAATTGTTTGAGTGCGTAATTAACCTTAGAAGTTGGCAAGGAAAGGTAGATTAAACTATGGTATTAGGGTTTTCTGTAGATAAGGAAAATTTGGAAAATATGACCCTCCTCTAGAATGCTCGTATGTATACTTCCCAAGGAGGTTTGATGTCAGCAGTACGGAAGATGTACTGCGTCGACCCCAAGTGATTCGGAAATGGGTAGGGAGATGATGATCTTATAGTATTCTGTTTGTTTCTCAAATAAAATAAAATATTATGTAAAAGTTCAATGACAAATACTATAACCGATTTTAATAACCTTTCATTGAATAAATCAAGAAAGATTTTATTTAATTTTAATTTGAAGAAAGAAATGTTCTTTAAAGTACTTATAAATTATTTTGCTAAAAAGCTTTCTTGTAAAAAATATAATAGAATTAAAACATATTATAAAATTCTGAGTCAAATCTGTAAATTATATATTTTTTGGAAAATTTTATTAAATAGTCATTATTATCGTCATTATTATCGTCGTCATCGATGCAGACGTCGAATCTATAGTTTTCAGAATTTTTGTTTGTCTATCTGCCTGTGACTGCATTATGAAAAAATCACTGGACAGATTTTGATGAAATTTGGTATGATAATAACTGGTTATGTTGACCGGGAGGTCAACATGTAGGATACTTTTTACTGCGGGAAAATATCTCATCTCTGAGAAATCAATATTTAACGTTAAAAAGTAACTAGAGACGAACCCGAGCGGAGCGAGGGTGAATCGCTGGTAACATTATATAATTTAAGCGAAAATGCACATTTCTTGCATATTTTATTATTTCAGAAATACTTATTAGACAGTGAATAATATTTCTGACTGTTCGTTTCTTACTACTGTACTTCTGGACAATATCATGAGATACAATGAGATAAAGTATAAGTGGATATAGTTAATGGAATATTTAGATTGATTATGTCTGTACGTCAAACATTCTGTCTGGCGCTACCTACGCTGGTATTTGATTTCGGAAAATGGAAAATGGAATGTGCACCCTACAAATGAAACAGTGTAAAGGATAACACATAATATATTCTGAAAAAACAGGTTGGGTTTTGTTATAACTTGTAGTTATTTTGTTTTCCAAATAAAAATGCAAGAAATAACTAAAGGCATAGTTCAAACCTAGAGCTCGGGATTCCAACCGCAATTCAAAATATGTAAACAAGAACCTATTGCGTTGGTATGGAATATATATGTATGTAGGTATGGAGAATACGACCATATCTAATGAGACTTGATCATTTTTTATCTGCATGGTTCTTTCTTAGAAATGTTAACAAAATTCAAACGTTAAACATAATATTTTTATATTTTAATTATATCATCACATTACTGTTATATTATACAACGATTATTCGTAATATTCTGAAGATATTACGAATGATGACTTCCTAGTTATGGAAATAAGGAAGACGTGTGTGTGACTTTCGAAATTCATTGTCACCATAAAGCCAGTTATTTCATGTCTTTGCTAAGAAATTATACTTGTTTTGTTTATTTATATGCATTTCATAAAAAGTATTAACAGATAATCTGCATTAATATTATAAATGTGAAAGTTTGTGAGTATGGATGTTTGTTACTCTTTTACGCCAGAACAGCTGAACCGTCTGGATGAAATTTAACACAGAGATAGATTGTAGTCTGGAATAATACATAGGCTACTTTTTACTTTGGAAAAATGTACGGTTTCCGTGGGATAGGTTTGTTTTTGTTTTCCTAGAGGCGAACCTGATCGAAGCGAGGGTGAGCCGCTAGTATATTAAAAAATATATATATCTAATTAGATATTCTTCAATGAAATGTACAGTACCTATTTAGTTCGGAGTTCATAGATAGTAAGAGTAGATAAAATAGAAGTTCATGACATTTTTAACAAATTTTACAATTTAACTTTTTATAGTAGTTATAAATTCTATTAAGTTTCTCTTATTTTTTGTTTGCATTAAATAGCCGGATGTATATTTTTGATCACTTATATTTTGTCTAGATATTTTCACTTTCTAAGATTTATTTTATACCGTGAAATAATTATGTAAAATATTATAAAGTGATAGTGCAATTAACGTAAATTGTATAAAATATAAATAAACCGGGTCGATGACTGATGCAAGTACTACATTAGTTTTAATTAGCCACTGGTATTTTATTTTGGCTCTATTAATTTTATTCTGAAATTTCGGAAGTATTAATACAAATCGTATTTGTCCTTCTATTTCACTACTATCCGTAAAACAGTTAAGTCTTTTTTAGTTCATTTTAATCTTTAAACTAAATTGACATGACATAACTCATTTTTTTTTAATTCTAAATATTTTATTTAGCATTAAATTATTACAATGTTTGTGTTGAATATAATGAGTCTATTAGCAGTTCGAAAAGAATACATCTCAGACGTGAGAAAAACTGGCGAAAGAAACTCTAATCTATAATATAATTTTAAATTTTTGTCTGTCTGTCTGTTTGTTACCGCATCACGGTAAAACGACTGGAAGGATTTTGATGAAATTTGATATGATGATAGCTGGTTATCCGGGTCAACATATAGGATACTTTTTATTGCGGGAAAATATCTCATCTCTTAGAAATATATAGTGAACCTTAAAACGTAAGTGGGACGAACGCCAGCGGAGCGAGGGTGTGTCGCTAGTAATTTTATAAAAACTAAAATATAATTTATGGGTTCTACCTATGGATAATGTTTGTTTATATTAAAAAAATGTATATAAAATAAACGTTTAAAAAACTGTTAAGCTAGTGTTTAATTTTGTATATATATATATATACTCTATAATAACTTATACATATATTCAGAGTTTGAGCGTAGCAAAAGTAATACACTCCTATTATACATCTATTTTGTTTTGTGCAGCTCTTTGTAAAGAGAATTAAATAAATAAATTGGTGATGTCACTTAATCTATGAAAATTCGTCTCAAAAAATACATTATTATTGAAAGACTCTTTTATATAGTCGATCATAGAAATTTCAAAAATTCAAACTGAATATTAGTTGTATATACAGAGTGCCCTTACATTCTGTTGACAACATAAGAATTTTATTTTATTTAAAGTAAACTGTAAGTACATAGGTAACTTATAATTTATAATTTAGGAACCATTGAGGGACATGTGAAGTAGCTACCGGTGGTTGACGTAGACTGAATACTCATTCGAGTGAATGAGTGTATGAATAATATGATATATATAGGAATATCTATCCACCGCTAGGTACAACTCTGTGTTTTGTACACATTCTGTATTTACAATATACAAGGGTCATTGTCCACATGATTAAGGCATTAAACATTAGTGGAGCGATAGTCGACCGAACCCGCGCGGTATACCCGCCAACGAATTGTCCGTTCACATTTAATTATATCCGCTCTGTTCCATTTTTGCCGCACCGAAAATCGTTCTTTGAGCTTCCGCGATCTGACGCTGAACGATCGCTGGTGTCGAACTGACATGATGGGTCGGAGAACCTTTAATACATACGATTCGATGACAAAACGATGAATGTCTATAACTATGCATATAAGTTAAGAACGATATAACGGCTATATTGGTATACTTATAATATATTTCAATAAAATAATCTCTTAAGATTCTTTGTATTATGTTATAGAATTCATATTTTATTATGATTGATTAAAAACGTAGCTTTTATTTCATAATAACTGATAAGCGAAGCTATAATATAATAAAACTGTAGAGGTCGAATGTCTGTACATATAAAAAAAATGCTAAAAACCAAGTCAGGAGGATGTAAGCAGAGAAATAGAATAAATCCAGGTTTATTTCAAATTTTTTGTTTCTGGCTGTTTGTCTATTTGTATGGACTAATCACCGAAACTGTTGGACCGATTAAATGAAATTTCGTATGGTCGTACCTTATATCCCGGGTTAATATTTTAGATACTTTTCATTCCAAAAATTTACTTAATTACACTTACTAAATTACACAAAAATTACTGATTGGATTTTAATGAAACTTTACAATAATCAAAATAACAAATAGACTACTTTTTAGATTCCCGTGGGATAGATTTGTTTTGTTTGTCTAGAGGCGAACCCGAGTGAAGCGAGGGTGAGCCGCTAGTACCAAAATGTATTTGAATTTTCTATTAGGATACTATTTAGGCTCCGGCTACACTTGACTGGTCGGTATATCGACAAAAAATAAACTGAACGTTAATATAGGATATCAATAAGCTATTTCCAATCCGAATTTCTCAGTCTGTTGTTTTTTTAAAGTATTACACAAAGCACTAACTATTTTAATTTGATATGCTAGATTATAATAATTAATTAAATAAAGATAGATTTAACAATTTAATAATAATTACATAATAATGTTGGCATAGATGTATCTCGCATCGGTGTCGTACGATGTAAAATTAGTGTCTTAAAATTGCGAACGCACGGTAATTTACGTTGCAAAATTGCATCGCGAACGGTTGAAATGTTGAAAAATCGATCGTACATTGAGATCAAGGATGCTATTAGAGACAGCAGTGTATATACATGCATATATTACAATATATTATGTATGTATATTACAAAAACAACATCTGAATCGTTGGTCTAGTGCAGTGTTTTTTAAACTCATTGCAGTCATGGACCACTTTTAGAATTTCTAAAATTCGACGGACCCCCTGTCAAAGAATATTGTATGGGAAAAACAAAAAAAAAAAAAAAAAATTACTTTAAACTTTAAAAAATAAAAAATAAATATATTAGTAATTTACTTACACTTAATTAAATATTATCAAATATAGCTGATGAGAAGGATACTTTTGTTTGGCCTCAATAAGCTCATGAGACCTCATGAGATGGATGAAAAAAACCATGAGTTAGTTTACTCCACATTTTTTTAATTAATGTTAAGAACTAATTGAGCTGCGGAACCCTGGCACATATATTACGGACCCACCGGTGGTCTATGGACCCCACTTTAAGAAACTTTGGTCTAGTGGCTAATAAGTACGGTTAGGTAGTAGTAAGCAGGTCTAGAATTTGAGTCCTACATAGGGTCAGATATTGTTATTAGGATATGTCGTCAAGAAACACTGAATATCATACTGAATATCACATTTACTATAAATAAATGATTGTCAGTGAGTTTTAGTTTCTTCCCTAAAAATATTTAAACTCTTTTCCTATTGTAACTATTCCAAGTTAATTGAAGCCCAGTATATAAGATCAGATAGTCTGTATCTTGGATTGTTGCATGGGCTTATATATCAAGGTACCTCACGGCTCCCGCACACGCGGGTACTAAACTGTATGTGAAAATGCGACATTGCATTTATTTGGTACAATTTCACACCGAACTCGATGTTTGGCAAAGAAAATAATTTTCACGCTTAATGAAAAGAAGTATGGCAATTTTTAAATAACGCTAACAATACTTAATACTTATACGTAAATTGGCTGTCATTCAATATTCAACATTAAAAACAAAGGGGAAAACTTCGAGTCATTATTTAAGAATAATTTTGATGACGATTAACATGGAGATGATTGTTTGCTATTTGTACGATTATATAATTATATAAAAATATTTGTTTAAACATGCACACTGTACATACATAGGTGATTTTATAAAGCAGTTAGCGAAACAAAGCCTTCTATAGGAAGCCATTTTCAAGGCATAGCTTCTAAATAGTTTCTTTAAAAATCTGAAAATTAAATAATATAACTTTTGTTATAATTTAAATTGTTATTTAGATCGTATACGACAACAAATTGAACACAGAACATTGTTTCTATGTAACACATAAGATAAATTTGCGAGGAGAGCTTTATACGTGAGTTAATAGCAGAGCTGGAGAGCGATCAAACGGGATGTTACCGCTCGTCAATTAAGCAAAATCGTACATTTGGCAGCTTTCCCGACCAACTGTTGTGTTTGGTTCTGCGTCTTAACACATATCCTTATATGGAAAGTTTGCGATCGATAAATAGACTAACTTATATTATAAATAAATATAAATATGTTGGGACATTAGCACACAGCACCATCTAGTTCCATGGTAAGCTACGAGGCTTGTGTTATGGGTATCAGATAGTTGATACACTACACATATGTATATAACTCTAAATATATACATATTATAAATATAAAAACCCATGACTGGAGTACAAACATTCGTGCTCATCACACAAATGAATGCTCCCAGCGGGACTCGAATCCGTGACCGCTGGCACAGCAAGTAGGGTCACTCCAAACTGAGCCAAAAATATTATTCATCTCGTATTCACCCTTATTAACGTACCGTTGCTGGCCATAGTCTCCTTTCAATTCGAGGGAATTAAGGTAACCACCACGCTGGCCAAGTTCAGGTTAGCGAACTTCATGTCTTTAAAATGAACTTGCTAGGATCACTCAGAGATGCAGATGTGCTCATGATGTTTTTTCGACCGTACTAGAAAAAAGCAATGTTGTTGAAAATGATTCACATGTGATAATATCAGGGGTGCGATACGCGGAATTTGAACTTCGATTCTCAAGGGGGCGGAAAATAAACATAAAAATATGATTGTCTGTTTGTTTCTAACATATGAACTTTTACCCGATTGCGATAAAATTTTGGTAAGTTGTGTGTATGCTTGCGAAACTTACATCTCTTTGTGTGTGAGTGAAGGACTGAGTGAGTCAGTGAGGGAGTTGTATCTTATAATGTGAGACTTATTAATCTAATCGACCGAAGTTATTAGTTTGATTAATTTATCAATGATGATGCTTTACTTTAATATAAGATGAATTTATAAAATGTATAACTTTTTTGTGGGGTGAGAGATCTTAGATATATCTTCCTGCTGTAGACTAAAGCGAATTGATTGACACTTTACCCGAATTGCAGGATTTCAACGTAAAATGTCTGATAAATAACACAATAAATCACACAAATGACATTTACTTTATAGTTTGTTTCTATAACATAACGAAGAATTAAAGCTTTAAAGAACAAATAACAATGCAAACAATTATTCGCGACACAGTTGTCGAATGATACGTAAAATGAGTATTGTTTTACGACTGCGTAGTGGATTCTATAATTTAGCTTTATTACAAATGGTGTTATTCTGCTTAGTAATTAATAAAAGCGAAGCAAGCAAAGAGTATATACTAATATTTATGTTTTAATTACAATGGAGACATGACTTTGTAATCACCCTTAATATATAGACACTGACTTCTTGAATATTTTTGAGAAGTAGCAAGCAAGTAGATCGGGAAAAATCTATGTAATAAATGTAACTATGGTGAAACTATGGTGAAAACATGGATTCCAAGACGTAAACACTTAATAAAAAAAGGATAGAATTTGATGGTTTATATTTTTTTTTCAATAGTAGATAGGCTTGCACTTGACGACAATCAACGCTGGGAAGCACTGATGAGGTCTAGGTTGGAGCGCGCTTGCCTAGACCTTATTAACACATTATTCAATATTAACTATTTATATTATATATCATTTGGTATGAAGTCCAGAAAAGAAAACGTTACATAATATTTAAACAAAAAACTCTCAAAAGCTCTTGCCAATAAACTTAGACGTCTAGAATAGTAGTTTTAAACTACGACTGTCGTTTGTCACTATGGAAAAGAATGTATTGTGTACTTAGTACTTGCTAATTTTATCAAATTCAAATTCAAAATATTTTATTCAGCATTAAATTATTACAATTTTTTACTGAACGTCATGAGTCTACTACCAGTTCATGTCAAATACAATTAATGTTGAATAAAACTATCTTTTTGGATTATTTCGCGGGTTTATTTTGATTTTTAGTTCCCGACGTATCGAATGCTTTACAGCAAACATAGTAACGGGAGAGACTAAGGGTTTAGACGTCTCAAAGGCATTATATACTTGTTACACACAGTCCATTTTTACATAATGATTTCAAAAACTAATATTATGATGATTGTAGTAGGTACTTTAATTTGGCTTGAGATATTATTCAACTTGAGTCAGCATAAAACAGCCGTGACAGACCTCATATTACCCCCATAGAACCCTATTGACGTCTATAATATGGATATTAATTCAAGAAAAACCTCACATAAGTTAACCTTAGCCCCTTCAAGACCCAGCTACTTTATCTGTGAAAGAAGGAAAATTGGGAGGTTGGCTCGTCTTGTGGAGTTAAACAAATTAACTTTCTATAGTTGTGTAAGAATAGAGATTACATACAAATAAAAATTGTTATTATAGTATTACAGAATCATAATATATTCATATGTAATTTTTAGATTCATAATTGTGAACGATTGTAGTTTTTCGTCTTGTCAAAGCCCATAGAGTAGAAAAAAGGCAAAGGCTTGAAAAGAAGTAGCTACTTCTTGTCTTATGTTATGTATTATTTAGGTATATGTCACATCTGTACAGTAACCTTGCCATGTTATTATGTCTCTTAAATAAGAGGGTTAAGTTACATTTCTTACTCTTATTAAAGCCTGACTCGTTGTGTAAAATGTTAATAAATTGTATGTTTAAAGCCATAAGTTTATTTCAGGACGTGAAAGATTATAAAGTTTCAATCAAATTATATAATTTATGTACAATAGTTACACGATATAGGCTGTAATTCTATTTCGTACTGGTACCAGAGCATGGGAACATCGCCAAATCCACTAATTGAATGGCAATTTGTACTCTGAATTCATATTCATGCAAATGTTTTATTATTAAGCTTTTTGTTATATAAACTAAATTATATTATTATATAATAATTACGTTTTTATTTATTTATAATAATTAAATATTTGTTTTAATAAAAAATATAACAGTAATTTAATACCAAAATACTGAAGAATAAAACACGTTTTTGTTCCTAAAATGTTAATTAACGCTAAATAATTAATTATTATTAATATTATAAATGTGAAAGTTTGTGAGTATGGATGTTTGTTACTCTTTCACGCCAGAACCACTGAACGGATCTGGATGAAATTTGGCACAGAGATAGATTATAGACTGGAATAACACATAAGCTAAATTTTATCCCGGAAAAATATACGGTTCCCGAGGGATAGATTTGTTTTTGTTTTTCTAGAGGCGAACTCGAACGAAGCGAGAGTGAGCCGCTAGTTAATTATGTACACACTATACACACCGTTCATTAGTAATTGTTATGATATGTGTGCATAAAAATAATATAATATTGTATAATAGCTATTATGAAAACAAAATTAAAAGTACATAAGCAATAGTAAACTTATGATTTTATATACATATATAGATAATTATATGGCTAGTCACAAAGGAAACATACTGACTAACGCCCTGTTTCATTTGTCACTTTTTTAAAATTTGTCATTCCACCTCTTTGGGTTAATACTTAATATTAATCATAATAAAATGTATGATTATCTAATTATATATTTATTCTACGACTAATATACCTACTTTTTTATTATATAGATATTTAAGCTACGAATGACCTATTTATGTTGGGAATTGAACCCATTATCTTTGAAGTAGTTTTTCACATCTAAAAATGGCTTTACATGATGACTTTTAGTAAGAAAACTAATTTTGGCATTGGCCAACAAAATAGCAATAAATAGGTGTCAAAAAGAGCCATACATTAAATGTAATGTGTTACTGGAACAAGAGGTAAATCTTCGTCGTTGCTTATATGTATGGTTCGCTAGTTAAGTTATTAATTTGCACTATTGAATGCAGATGATCGCAGGTTCGAATATAAATGAGTTAATAAATATGTATGAATTATTATTATTTTGTCTTTTTCTTTTTCGATAATATATATGCTTTCTCTCTTAACCTTAACTGCTTTCTCTTTTTTCATATATTTTTATTTTTGGTTAGGTTTGTTTATGTAATTATATTTGAATGTTCTGTACGATGTATTTAGAGGGCAATTTTAAAATTATATTTTAGTTTTATATACGTAGTTGTATTTTTTTTCTGTTTTTGTGCCTAAAGGAATAAAAATAAAAAATAACACTTGTCAGATTTTTTCGCGGATTTATTTTGATTTTTGTTTCTATTTTGCTATTATCATTATAATTATTTGTCGGGAAACAAAAATCAAAATAAATCCGCGAAAAAATCCGAAAAGATAGTTTCATTTAAATGTCTAATATTCGCGTAAATCTAAGAAAGTATTAAATAACACTTGTTTTGACCATAAAAACATTTTTTACAGTTTGTTGAATACTACTCAGCATTCAGTACTCTGTTATCTCTGTCAATCCCACAAAAGAAAAAAGCGTGAAGTTGCAGTAATAAAAGTAGTCATATTATAAATATTCTAAATATTATATAAACCTGTATATAAGAAGAAGACGAAGGGGTTGTTGGCAGCCCGTGGTTTTTGTTGAGAAATAATGTACATACAGTAAATGAAAACAATATATGAAATAAATATTTATCCAGTGACAGTTAATCGAAAAAAAAAAACAATAAATTCCACCAAAATTACATTATTTAAAAAATAAAAACTATTCCCGCTTGAACTGCCATTAGAAATTACATCAATAAATAATTAATTATTTTAATTAAGTAGATATAAAATTATATTTTAAATGATTCAGAATTAAAATAATAAGTCTCATTTAAAGAAATTAAAATAATAATTGAAAGTACAATATTAATGTTACATATAATAATGAAATACTTTGTCGTGCAAAGTATGGAAAGGTATCACAAGTCACTAAAATAACTATAAATTTTTTTATGTGTAAGTATTTTTGTACAGATTTTGTTATATAAAGTTTAAATATACAATACAAGATTAAATATATTTTTTATATTGTTTAGCTAAGATGTTAGATACACTAGATATTTTTAAGACGGGATGTTGCGGCCTTGTGTTCTGCTAATTTATGTCATTCATGTTAGGCATCGACTCTACCTTTATTTGTATGCGATATTTGTTTACGAGAATGCTACAGAAATATTCGAAAATTTCTGCATAGTGAAAGGATTCTTTAAATTTTTGAAAGCATAAAACAATTAATAGTTAGGTATAAACAATTATATAATATGAAAACTAAAATATTATTAACTTTAAACTATGGGAAGATATAACTAAATATACACGCTCATACATCACAATAACACATAGGCTACTTTTTATGCCAGAAAAATGTACGATTCCCGTGGGACAGATTTGTTTTTGTTAAATATTTAGTACTAGCTAATTTGATATATTTTATAAAAATGGATATGCGTGGATGAAAAAAAATTATGATTAGTCAAAAATATATAAGGGGTGAATGTATTTTTTGCAATAACAATATTAAACCGCGACAAAGTATTTGGTGCCAGAAATTTTTCAACGTCGATAATACCTTTACGTAGGAGTTTAATTGCTTTTCACATTACAAATGTAACGTAAACAGAGGGCCGATAAAAAATTAGGTCGTCGTATTTATACTTTATTTATGACTTTTGTGTTTCCCATGAAATATCACATGTGAAATGACAGTATTTCAAATAAATGACTAGACGACATTTTATCGTCATAGCGTAAACATAATTTATGGTAAATAATAACATTTATATGCGGTTTTATCGTATATTTAGTAAAACGCAGTTCACAATTCTCAGAAATTTTACTTTTACCAAATAGCATCGCATAACAGGATGGAAGTATAAAATAAAAAATATATTAAGAATCAGTTATGCTTGTTTTTTATTGCACTGAAAACAGCACACAGTCTGCGGTACAAATAACTACCAAACTAAAATTAATGGTGCAATGCTTCACACTGATTCCGTGAAAATGGTTATTTACTAGGTTACTAATGGCATACAATATAGGTTTGCAATTTTTCGTGATTGCACGTAAAAGTAGTATATTAAAAAGATCATAAAAAATAATTCATTACATTTATATTTTTTATAGTAACAGTGGTTGTTCTTAAGAAAGATAAGCGTACTCCGGTGCAGGACAAGCGATGCCAAATAAACAAACTAATGATTTGGCAGTCCTCTGTGCTTTCAACTTCTAGATAACATGCATGATATACATATCTATAGTTATCTTCAGCAAATTTCTAGCTATAACCTTCTTCTTAGAAGATAATGCATTACGTATTTCCCTAAACTAATCAAAGTTCACCTTCAAGACTTCTCGATGTTCATCAATATATTTGCAAGATACTTTGAGTTTCAGAGACCTAAACACAAGTGTCTCAGACGCACACATTAATGTTCTCATATGTATTGTGAATAAACATCGTAATGTAGCAGATAAACTAGGATGGGAGCCAAGACGAAAATATGCCACGGCGCGTTTTTCCATTGGATTTTGCGCTTTGGAAACCGACAGTAGTCCCCACTGATACCCATTGTTAGTTTGCAGATGGAATGTGATAACGCGACAACAAATGACTCTACGGCTCTCACATATTCGCGATATTATCTTATCCTTGTTCTTTCCTAACTTCTACATCTGTTAACACGACGCTGTTTTTTTAAAAGAAAAACGGTTGCATAACTGAGGACAGAAACGTTTCTTGCATCGTATAGAACTGTTACATGAGGTCTGTTTAAAAAAAGTGTGTACCTAACTGTGTGCTGGTGTTCATTCTGAATCTGTGGTGTTTGTTTGTTTGTGTCGGAAGGTCACACGTGGTCATTGTCCATATCACGAGACAGGTCGATGCACACGCGTCAAGGTGGGTACGGAAATTTTCATTCAACCGCCAGTTCTATTTACATCGCCACAAATTATAAGTGGCGCATTGCGCGCACTTCCTCCACTGACGTACAGCGTTCGAACCTTCGCGGGCAGAGTTCGTAATCGAAGTTTACGACTGGCTTTCAACCCGCATTCCCGGAATAGGTATCGGACGGAAAACGGCCGTCTGTCACCGTCGGAGACACGATTAGCGGAAATAATATTTGGGAACATAATTTTTGACATAAAGAACATTAGAGTTCAGCGTATACAGGATAACGGCAGTGTTTACGTCCGTGTTCACTGTCAAATGTGTTATCTGTTATGTGAGCAGGTGCGTGCCTGGCATCGAGCGGCGCGTGCGCAGGCTATTTGTGTCATCGATTACATAAAACAGTCATGTCCTCACCTCCTCTATCTTGAGGCTCTTGCGGACCACCTTGCGGGTGACCGCGGTCTCGTAAGTTTCCTCGATAGTCTCCGCCATGGTTGCGATACGCGTTCTGCGCGGGCGTCGCGCACGGCTGTTACGGCGGTACTGAACAGTGTACAGTTATTTTTAGTTTTCAGTCGCCGGTTGGCGTGGTGTATGATTCGCCCGAACGCTCTCGGGATTTGGGGTTGATGGAACTCAGGAAATGATGGTTCTACACTGGGTCAGTGACAGGATACTTCTTAATGTTTATACGTTTTTAATATTCCAATTGTACTACCCTTTTCGCATATTATGTAGTTCAGTTCAGTGTCAGAATTGAAATCATAATTATTTTGGTTCTTGAATTTAGTATATTCTTGGACAGAAAGAGACTGAAAATGATAGATGTAAGGCCTACAAGCACTGATAACGATTTTATTTTCTGTAAATATCGATAAAATTATGAGTAATATGGGGTACATTTATATTGCGTGTAGAACTGACTTTAAACTCCTTTGTACGAAAGACAGACATTGATGACTCGGCGTGATATGTTTTGTTGCATTGCATCTCCTTGTTCAGTGAGTTGTTATTTTGAAACAAAACAGTTTCTTTGTATGTCTGCATATACAAAAGTCCAAAAAATATTTTTGTTAAGTTCTGGTGTTTATATACTTAATATCAAAACTGTCGTTTGTTTATTTGTTGTATATGAAATGTCAGCCTAACGTTTGAAGGAAAATTTAATAACTTAATGCATATAAAAAAATGTGAAATAAAACTTTTGAATATTTAATTAAACTTTTGTTATGTTACTTGCATACAATATCCCAAACTTAAAGTGTATGTTTCTTGAGAGAATCCTTAAAAAGTGTATGAAGTATAGGACAAATCTGTAAACATATGTATCTACGTCACAAAAAATAAAGGAGTTTTAATTAACGTTCGTCATTTAATAAAATATATTCTTTACCTTCAGTAATATATATATAGCATGAACTGACAAATATTTCATTTATTATTTCATATATTTTAATAACTCAAAATATATATACCTATAAAAAAAAGATTTGTTTTTACTCCAAAACTTTAATTTTTACAATTTAATTGTTTTTAGTTTTTTTAGTTTTTCGTCGTATTTTTCGACGTGTGTCGACGTGTCGACGTGTTTTCGACGTGTTTTCCTATTGTTCGATGTTGATGAAACTTTAAACTTACGTAAGCTAAAACGATAAAATTTGTTTATTTTATTAGACAGAGAACAACATTAGGTACATATTTTGTACGTCGCATCTATAGGTATTTTCCGCCTTCCCATCTCAATCATACAATTTTCTATTATTATTCTATTATTTGCATGCATGGATGAGTGCGATCATTATGGTTTGGTTATTTTGGCAAGTTCACATTTGTTTTACTGGTAAACAAATGATTTGAATTAAAAGGCGCAATTGCTTATGTTGGCGCACGTAGAGAATGTGATGGCGCATAATAACACTGATTTAATAGAAATCATAATAATTTTAATTTTAAATTAAATAATTTCTTATAATTTCAGTTAGTTGTTATTCCTTTTTTATATATGTATCCTAATGCGCTCGCTGGGGAAACCGAGTGGACTGGGTTCAAATCAGGTCTCGCACCTCTGATATTTTCATGTGCGAATCATTTTCAACATGATTATCACTTATCTTACAGAGAAGGAAAATAACGTGAGGTAAACTTCAAGTCTAAGGGAACCTAGCAAGTTTTCGAAAGATATGTGAATCAATCTGCACTTGGCCTGGATGGTGAACTATAACCTGATCCCCCTCGTATGGGAGGTATGTGACCAGCAGTAGAACGTTAAAAAGGCTATTCGAACAATATGTATACTTATCGTCACTTTTGTTCTGTCATAGAGGTGAGGGGGGGGGAGGGTGAAGCTTTACTTTATTATCTACCTTACTTTAAAGAGTAAATGCAAGCAGCGAAATATATATAATCTATAAATTAATGTCTAAAATGTGCATTATAAATCTATCATCATCGAGGGTTTTGGATGAGTCGAAGTTTTTTTAATATCGAGGCGTGGCGGTTTAACGAAAAGTGATTATTTCCTATTTTCCAGGTTGGTTTTCATTGAATATAACCTTCGTATATATAATATTAGCCTGCACAGAAAACTTATGTTTTTGCGATTACATGTTCGATTCTCGTGTGCGGAAAATATTTGTAATAGCATTTTCATATAAATAATAATGTAGTCTGGCATGTTTGATTATATCATGCATATTACGTACGTAACGTAACATATTACGTACATCTCCCTCCCTCTCCATATCTTCAGGACTTCTATCTCGGACTTTTTTTGTAACTAATAAACTTGGTCGCTAATAATAAATTACTTAACTTTTAAAACAAAGTATATAAGTAAGAGTTTATAAATAACGGGATCGGCAACAGTTTATTTGAATTAGACGAATACGTCAGAATTTATTGCTGAAAAATCAATGTAAGAAAAACTTTAAAAATCGCGGGATTTTGTTGTTGGTCCCAAATAATATCAGAACATCCCAGGCACCCAGCAATAAAATGAAAACTAAAAACCTACTAGACCTGGAGACCAGTAGCTGACTACTAGTGTCGACGTCATGGATTTTCAATTCAATTCAATTTTCTTGTTAATGGCTTCAAAGCGTGCCAGTTTAGCACAGATTACTTCGCCAATGTCACGTAGAATGGAGAAGGCTTGAAGAAGGTTGGGTCGTGGAATTTATTACTGGGCGCATATGACATCAGGTAGGCCCAGAGAGCCAGTAGCAAAATAAAAACTATAAATCGGGTAGATCTGGAGATGGATAGGTGACTACATCGAATTATATTTGCTTTACTTTTCATCGGCAGGTATCGTTTTCATCAATATTTTTTTTTTACTTTTTAGTGTATAGAAAACATTTTTTATTTTTTTAAGTTTTTACTTTTTGGTATCTGGAAGTCGGTTTTAATGTTTTTATTGTAAACAATCTATCCCACGGGACCCGTACACGTTTCCGGGATAATATGTAGCCTATAGCCTTCCTCAGTCAACGGGCTATCAAATGCAAAAAGAATTTTTCAAATCGGATCAGTAGTTCCTAAGATTAGCGCGTTCAACCAAATAACAAACAAACTCTTCAGCTTTATAATATTAGTATAGATAATAAAGGAATATAAATCATAAGCTCATTTTTTTAACCAAATTTGTATTTTCACTTCCTTACAACATTATCAATATTAAATAAGCTTAACTATGTATATAATATGATTACTTAGGCGTGGCACTTAACTATTTATTATAAAAAATTACCTTAATCTCCAATAACACGGCCAATAAATGCCATCATCACAAAACGAAATTGTTTAAATAACTAGCCTAGGTATCTATGATTACGCACCTACAGCTACACACATTCTTAACATTGTCTTTTGTGAGCACGTTTTTATTGAATAAAAGTAGAGATGGGCTTTACAAATGATTTTTTTAAATCGATGAACGTGGTTAACTTATCGATTATTACGAATCATGTTCTGTAGTAATACAATTGAGTAACAAAATATTGATATTTTCTTAGTCATCGATTTGGATTTATATTTTAAAAACATATGTAATCGCCCATCCCTAGTAAAGGATACAAAAATGTACTCATGGACGTGAATAATTCAGTTTGGCAACACTTTTGGCTCCTTCCCCAAATGAAATGAGAAAAACAGGTTAATTTTTACTGTCAAATTAAACATTCCATAGACTATAAACAATATAAACAAAATATCACAATTCGGGTCTATATCTAAACATGTCATTACTAATTTTACTATAGGATGTATTATAAATTTATCATATTGTTTGTTTTTTTAAGTGTTGCTTGAAGGATGAGCCTACCTAAGTATAAAAATCACCTTATCGATAAAAATATGGTAGTTTATTGATAATTATAATATTTTAGTGAGCAAATATTATTATTTTTTGAAGTTCCTCTCTTTGGTAGACCTACAACATCTAGCAACACTGTTTTACTTTTTAAATGATAGGCTAAATGAATAAAGTACATACATTTAAATTAGGAACAATATTATCCTACTGAGCCAAAAATCGTACGAGACCATTTACTAGAAAAGTGTTCTTACCACAAAATTAGGCGCTACAGACTAGACTGACAACATTAAATAAGAAGCGATTATTCTAGAAAAAAAACACATTAATTTTATGACTTATATACCTCATGATGTTCATTTATCATTGCCAGTCTGTGATGTTTTTCGATAGCGGCATTAGTGCAGTTTTAAGTGAATCCTGAGCAAATTTCAATTCAATTAGTAAAACAAATGCTTCATTACAATCTACTCAGACGTGGTGACTAACAATATTAGCCATTAGGTAAATTACAAAGTATGTTACAAGCTATTAAATATTTTGACGTAAGAGTGTTGAAGTGGATAATAATGATGTGTTCTTTTGACCTATATCATAGTATGAGCTATTACAGATAATTTGTAAGAAATATTACATGTATTATTTAGTACTTACACATTAATCTTGTAAAGCTCATAATATAATGCTTGAGTCTGCAAAATTGTGTTAATATAAGTTACTATAAAAATTATCAATTAAATATTTTTAATCGAGCGATCAAATTTTGTGTTATCTATGTAAATCAGAAGTGCATCAAAAAGCTTAGAGATAAATGCATCGTCAAAAACTATACTACTGTCAATAGTGCATTTGTTCCATCAATTTTGAATTCAGAAGCCATAGCGGAAGACCAACGTGATTGAGCAGATTCAAAAAATAGCAGTAGGTAAAAAAAATAAACCACACATCCATGGAATGGTCTCTTTGGACGACATTAAATAAAATAGTCGTCTATACACTAATAACTCTTAAAAAACAATCATTTGTCAAAACTTGAACACTTTCAAACAACTATTATCCTTTGCCGTCCGGTATAACGATGCACACTGTGGCAGGTCTCTGTTTCTCTGTTGTATTGTCTGAGTATTTGTTGTCTCTGTATTTATTATCTGTATGCACACTATGACGTGGAGCACTGTGTGTTTTTATTTCATCTGTAGTCGTGAGCTTACATTCGACTACTCGGTAGTTTACTGTCCCACAGTCAAAGTCTGAATGTGGAACGGCGTTCGGAATATTCTCGATGATCTTTGACTCGTCTTTGAACGATGGATAACTGAAATTAAAAGATTGAGCTTATTAAACTTTATTTCAAAACAAAGTTTTGCGTGAAACTATAATGTTTATTTTTATTTATAAGATATTTTTAATCAAAGTTTATCTATTTTTTAAATTGTACTTTATATAATTATATATATTAACTAACGACTCACACTCGCTCTACTCGGGTTCGTCCCTGCCATTTAAAATTAGTGTAGATTTCTCAAAGATGAGATATTTTCCCGCAGTAAAAAGTATCCTAAATGTAAACCCGGATAACCAGCTATTATCATACCAAATTTCATTAAAATCTCTTCAGTGGTTTTCTCGTGATGATACAGACAGATAGATAGACAGTCAGACAGACAAAATTCTAAAAACTATAGATTCGGCCTCTGTATCGATAATAATCACTAGATTTGACTCAGAATTTTAATATATGATGTAAAGATAATAATAAAAATCCTCTCCAGAGCGGGGAGAATTTTCAGTGCACTGGCAACATTCCTCATTTAATATATAAACATATGCGCTGATATAGGTCCCTAACATTCAGTTACTAACCTAACTCAATAACATATCTTTAAAAGCTTTTAATATATTTTAATTTATTTTCTTTAATTATAGTGTTAAAAAGTAATCTTGTCATATCTTTATCATTAGGTTAAGAACACTAATATTTATTGATTTTAATAATCGATCAAAACACTACTAGATACTCAATCAGCGACAAAAAATGTCCTCACCGAATGAGCGCTCGTTTGAGGGCGCTTTTAATAATTTTTTTTAGTTATACGGATAAAATGTACAAGTTATAATTATGTTACCTACTTTTTTATTTTTTACAGCACAGACTACGAGTAAATAATAAACTTTATTTATTCGTAGGGCAAAGATCGCGTTCTAAAATTGAAAATAAATGAAATTCTTTCTTCTCGTTAAACTACTCATCGACTAAAATATGGTGAATACCATTTAAATTTTAACCAGTGAAATGGATATTTCTAATTAAAAAAAGGCTTTATATTATTTATATAACCTCTGTAGATTTTTCATATTAGGGAAAAATATTTTTTCATATTTAATTAAGTTTCGTTTATGGGCAATAGAAATTTAAATTACTATGAATATTACCTTAACGGAGGCGGTGTAGGTGACCTAGATAGCGGGAAGCTAGCGACCTCTCGAGATATCGCCAGCGATTTTATAGACCCAAAAGTCTGTTCAGGACTTAAAGGCGCTCCGAGTACTGAAGCCATGCCTCTGTAATGAAAGTTAATAAAGTAATTAACACGAGTAAAGTATTGTACATAAAGTTAAATATGTTTCATTAGTCCCTTTCTTTTCTTTGCACTTTCCATTCCTATTACTCTAAATTCCGGTAAAAGAAAATTCGACATAATCGGTGAGAGATCAGACGCAAAATCGATGTTTCTATGTTTTTTGCATGCTGCACATCTTGAGGTCCTGGGTTCGAGTCCCAGGTCGGGCAAAGTTTAGTTATTGAGTCTTCCTGTATAGTAAGCCTCAGTAAAAGCCCGGAGTTGGGAAGTTGGCGGTGTTTCACCCCCGTGCCTCGGAGAGCACGTAAAGCCGTCAGTCCTGCGCCTTAACTCTCACCGGTCGTGTCGAGTAGTCGTCCCATCGGAGTATGAGAGTGACAGGAATAGAGAGTGCACTTGTGTCTGCGAGTACACTTGTGCACTGTAATATCTCCTGCGCAGTTGGCTAGTCTCAATGAGATTGGCCGCCGTGGCCGAAATCGGTCAGGAGGACATTATACTATTACATAATATATTGAATTATGATACTTACACAACTGAATCGCTAGGTACTAAGAAAGGTAAGGGCGGTGGGCACGGCGCGTCGGCCCGCGCCGGTGAGGCGGGCTCAGCTGAGCGAGGGCACCTCGGCGTCTCTCCCTCCTCTGCCATACCCAGCCAACCTCGCAAAAAACGGTACAGGCCTGTTGGGCTACCTGAAGTAATAGTAGATATGTTTAGTATCATTACATTATAATATTTAATTTATATTAAGGCAATGGTAGTCTAGTGGTAACGCGCTCGCTCTGGAAACCGAGTGAAGCGAGTTCAAATCTCGGGTTTCGCACCTCTGATATTTTCATATGCGAAGTCCGCCAACCCGCACTTGGCCAGCGTAGTGGACTATGGCCTGATTCCCCTTGTATTAAAAGGAGGCCCATGCCCAGCAGTGGGACGTTAAAAAGGGCTAAATACAATAAAAATACATATTGATAATCTTTATAAACAGGATACGTTTTTAATAAGCCATTTGGGGAATTTGAGAAAGAGTTTCAAGTTCAGGCAACTTTTTTGTTTTATATTTATATATATGTCATTTTTTTTTAATTTAGCAATATCTATTTTATAAAATAGTAATAACACGTTTAACGGCCGTATGAGTTTTCACTGTGTTGCTTACTTGTAAACTTATTTTTAGTAGATAAGTTACAGCTTTGATTCTTTCGTATCTAGTAAATATAAAAGTTTTAGGCCGAGTAGTTATATACATACGTGAGTATTTCCTGCTGTTTTGCGGACTGAGCGGGTAAAAATCGCCGTGAATGGGGCAGTGGAAAGCCAGTCTGCGTTGGCGGCGTTGTGCGGCGCGCATCAACATACATAACACGATACCTGTAATAATAAATCTAATTGAATTAAATAAATAACCCAAAACCTTAACAATGAAAAAAATGAAAGGATGATTTTAAATAAAAAATTCTGCATTTTTTCGCGGTTTCCTTTTGATTATTAGCTCCCAAAGTTTCGAATGCTTATTTATATGTATAAAAATATACGTATATAAAATATCTAATATTCGTGTAAATCTAAGAAAGTGTTATAAAAAGGTGAAATGTAAAATATATGTAAATATTTCCCTAAACGAAAATCGAGTCTAGTCCATTGTCCCTATGGACACAGCAAGCAGTGCTATTGTAGATTCGAAATTTACCTAGTATGTAATATAGAAACATTCCCTCAAGCGAAAATCCAATCTAAGAACAACAGATGATGTAACTGAGCCAGACTCGTAGTTCATATCCTTGGTAAACACATAATCTATTTTTATTGCCGAAATCAGCCCTAACACGCACCGGAGAGCCGCTGGAAAACAAATATAAATGCGTACTGATTTTATTCATCTATGTTTGTAGGTATTATTTCGAGAAAAGTATTGACGTTTAAATTGTTTATCGTCTGGAGTAATGATATTTTTTATCTCAGTACACGAAGGTCTGTGGAAAAATAACTTATTGTAAACAGTTCATTGTGAATGAATGTTCACATCTCTATACTAATATTATAAATGTGTTTGTTTATTTGGTTGTTTGTTCGTTCATTCGTTCGTTCGTTTGTTTGTTTCTTTACCATTGTTTAACACTGAAACGGGACGATGGATTGTTATGATTTTTTGTATAGAGATAGTGGGGCTCTAGAGATTGACATAAGCTACTTTTTATTATGCCAAAATATCTCCAACTCTGGAGAAAACACGTTATACTAAAATTCATATACAGGGAATAATATGAATCGTATATTGTTTTCTGTATGGTGATACTTGGAAGAAAAACCAAGTGAGTGTCATAAGTATGCTTCCGTTTGCCTGTTTTAAATGAATCGGTTGTTTTTATGTAATATTTAAATTATATTTATAAAGTTTAATAGAAAATGTTCACTCATTATGTTTAAATATATTCTTATCGCGACCTAATTAAGAGAATAGTTGTTAAATGTGTACCACATATAACAATCTGATAACCTTTCACAATTGTATTACTAACTCGAACGTTGTACGTACTCGTATAATGGCATACATAATAAGTTCCATGCATTAGGCCGACTTTATTATGGTTGTTGTTAATTTTAAAAGCATCATAAGTTTTAAGTACATATATAATTTTAAACTCCACGCGAAACTCACAGCATTCGGGCAGAGAGAATTTATTACATCTCAACGAAAGTTTAATCGCTTAACTACTAAAGTTATCATCATCGGTAAAGATCGACTAAGGTACGTCCGTATATATTACGCACTTATGAAATTTCAGGTTGTTGCTGTGACTCCGTTCGCGTACTTCAATTAAATATTACGATATATTATATTATAGCTTATTTGGTATTCTGATGTATAAGCTATATTATTGTAAAGTTTCATGTAAATCAGTTCAGTATTTTTTGCGTGAAGAGTAACAAACATAGATCAATCCTCAAAAATTGTCGCGTTCATAATATGTACCTATTAGTAGAATAATAAAAGTTAGTGTAAACGAGATATTAAGAAAATATATTGATGGAGAAATTAGTCTAAAATACTTTTGGTCGTAAAAACATATTTTTTGCCGAAAAAACTACGCCTCAAAAATATTTATATAACTAGGATACTAACAGCAAACAAGAGTGTTTAGAGAGAAGGGCAATAAATATAGTGAAATTATGGTAAACAACTCTCGAATATTAGACAATACTATAATCTAGATAATGAATTTGACGACACGATTGGCTCAGTTTGTAGTGACCCTACTTGCTGTGCCAGAGGTCGCGGGTTCGAGTCCCGCTGGGGGCATTCATTTGTGAGCACGAATGTTTGAACTCCAGTCATGGGTGTTTATATTTATAATATGTATGTATTTAAAGTTATACATGTGTAGTGTATCAACTATCTGGTATCCATAACACAGGCCTCGTAGCTTACCATGGAACTAGATGGTGCTGTGTGTTAATGTCCCAACATATTTATTTATTATTATTTATTTAATACCACCGAACTCAATGTTTACATTATTTAAATTTCAATAACAATATCTATAATTTAGTTGTGATCTTATTACATAATGCTCGAGCAGTTCGTGGAAGTCATTTGCATACTTCTTTTATCTCGTGTAAACTGATGCAAAGGCGTATAAGATTATTATTTACTCGTAGTAAAGACATCGTATTATCCTTTAGATTGATGGTATTAAATTTCTTGGAACTGTATGCGTAATTTCAAGACGGTATAAATGTGATTATTCTTTCATTTAAGGGACATAGTGCGGAGAATATGATTGTGAATAAGAAATACCTACTTTTTAATAAAACGTTATGCTGACTTTGAAGTTACTTAAAAAGTAATTAATCCATTTTCAGGGGAGGAGTCTTTTTTTAATTTAAAGAGGATTATCATTGAGGTATTGAGTGTCTGTTAGTGAAAGTCCCGTCAAAATCGATCCAGCCGTTTCAAAGATAAGCCGTAACAAACAAAGAGATAGACAGACAGAGAGACAAAAATAAAAAAAAAAGTATTTTTCTTATAAGTTCCGTATAGAATTGCATACGTATTTAGTAAAAAGCTGTTATTTTGATATTACAAACATACACTTCCATTTTATTTTTCTGTATACATGAAATAATTATAAAGCTTTATCGGACTACTATTATGATTGAGACTATGTCCTGGAGTATCACATAGATTACTAGTAGTACTAAGTAGCACCGAGGGTCGCACCCGAGCAAAGCGAGGGAAAAGTTATTAGTGTAATATGTGAGGAATAACAGTTGATACATCAAAAAGATCTTACCAGCAATAGTCATAAGGGCACCAGCGACGATACAAACAGGACCAAGGACACGCGAGTTGCCCGTGAACGCGATCCTTGCGGCATAGTGGTCGGGCTCCTCATTTTCACCGCAACCGCGATACGACGCCGCTGTAATGAACAAACATGGAGATTAAATTACTATCCCCTTGGATATTATGATTAAATAGATAAGAACTTTAAGCAGACACAAAATAATTGTATAGACGAGTAACTATAATTATTGAATAGTTTCAATATATGTATAGAGGTGATCTTTTCTATCTCAGTTAAAAAAATTGTTAAAAGAAAAAAAAAACATGTTAAAGAGCGTTTGTGTGTTTGTGGCTATTTATTATACAATAAATAATTATAGAAGATAGCACGCCTTGGGAATGAAGTGATCGCCTCCAGGCTACTTCAACTTTATAGAAATATTGTAAATTATAATTTCTTAAAAAAATATTAGTCCCGCTGAGTTTCTTTCGCCAGTTCTTTTCAGGTCTGAGGTTTCTTCTTTCCGAACTGGTAGGAGACTCATGACGTTCAGTAAAAAAATGTAATAATTTAATGCTGAAAAAAATATTTTGAATTTGAATTTTGAATCAGACAACAAGCATTGATGAGAGAGAAGAGAGAAAAAAATTATATTTCACGAGATTTATTTATATAGACAACTACTCGTCCGTCGATACGTTTTCATTTTTTAGAGCGAAACCCTAATTCTTTTTCTAAAATAAAATATCCTAAGTTACTCCTTATAACATCAGCTATCTGCCAGTAAAAGTCTCGTGAAAATCGGTCCAGCCGTTTCGGAAATTAGCCAGAACAAACAGACAGACAGACAGACACTTCAATTTTATTTATCTGTATAAAGTAGTCACCTGACGTTTTTAGTCTGGCAACACAAGCAGTAACTAATATGTTACTAGGTTATCTAAGTTCATCTAAGATTTTCATAGTTCAATGTACCACGTGTAATTCGTGTTTCCATTCTTAAGAGGTCATGAATTAAATATCCATTTCATACCTGTAGTTAGAAACTGGATGAACTCGACAAGTAGTATAAATCGCCTAGCGTATGGTACCGTCTCTTTAAATTCTAACATTTTTATTTATTCGGACCCCACAAGCAATTGATTTTCAAGCATCGATTGACACTTGAAGAAATAAATACCCATAATATTCTTTATACGTAAATCCTCATAAGATGCAAATACGCAATATTGACAATACTTCTATTCAATAAAGTATTAAGGAAAGATAAAACCCTGTAAATACAACGGTATAGCATTCCATACCTTTAAGTGATCTTTTGTTTAAACAAGAAAAGGCAGAATGATGTACGGAATCCCTCTCCAATACAATACTCTCATTGTTCTTGATTCACTTTTGGTATTTATTAAATACTCAGTCATGACTTCTTTCTTATGGTTATCGGAAATGTAAATTTTCTTATATAACAATCGTGTAAATAGCGGTGAAATAAAACGAGTTTGTTTATGGATTGGCCATGTTAGATGAAAATATAGATACATAATAAATTGTAATAAACACTTACTGAAGATATTCCTATGCTTCAAAGTATATAAAAAGATCGCTTTTAAGAATTATCCTTGAAATTTTATTTTATTCATATGTATACTAGCGGCTCATCCTCACTTCGCTCGAATTCGTCCGTAGATCGATCGGTCGATCGATCTGTCGACCGATCGGTCGACCAATCCGTCGATCAATCGGTCGATCAATCAGGCGATTGATCGGCCGATCAATCAGTCGATCGGTCAGTGGATCTTATCGGTCGATCGTTCTGTCAGTCGATCGATCGGTCAATCAATCGGTCGACCGATCGGTCAATCGATCGGTTGGTCAATCGGTCGATCAATCGGTCGATCGATCGGTCGATCTATCTATAATAAAAAAATACCTTGCAATTTATTTGTAAAAAAATATATTATAAAAATAAAAAACCTAACGTTTCATCCTTGCCTGCTTACTTTTTTTCGTTGTCAACTTGTTTTCATCTTTTTAGTTAGCTTTTATACAGTCAGATTTTTTATTTTTATAATATTTTCTTTTTATTTATAGCTTTTTAGTTTTTGCCAATAATTAGATATTTGAAATTATATTTAGCAATTTTTTATTCTAAATTACTTTTCAACATATAAGTTATATATTTCTGTGATTTGACTCGATTGGCTTGGAAGATTTTCTTTTAAAGACAAATTGGTGCCTGAACACAAACAATTTGTAAAAAATAAAATATTTATATATATCCAGTCTTTTCTAACGTTCCACTGTTGGGCACGAGCTTCTCTTTAATTTGAAGGGGAACAGGCCACAGTCTACTACGTTGGCCAAATACAGCTTAGCGGGTATGCGGGTTTCCGAAAGATGCTTTTTTCCCCGTTATTTAAGTATGGTAATCATGTTGAAAATAATTCTTTCACAAATTCATCCGATCACGCGAATCGAACGCGTAAAACCAAAAGAACTCATAAACAGAGACCAGTTTCACAATCACTGCGCCTACACAAAAATAAAAATAATTCACAGTAGAAATTCAAGCAAGATATCTATTTTAGTTGCAAATACGAATGAGATTCATATTTTCTAAAATATATAAGATTAATGAGGCTTCCATATGTCCGCGTCATGCATCAACCCCGATACGAGTGTCGACGAGAGATTCTAATTGAAATATGTAGATATACATGAAAATTTTGAAGGAATACTTATGAATCTGATTACTTATAGCTCACAAATATGTCTTAGAACTACGTCCTTATAACTACGTACAAAATTTTGTTTGTGCAAGGTCAATAAATTCCCGAAAGTTCTTTATCGATTACATTAGTTTGAGTTTGTGGTCCATTTCACTATAAGTCGCCGCTAGATGATGTTGTAACGCATCAATTTCTACGCCGTTCGACTGATCGCCATTTTGGAACTAGATGTGTATCTTATTTGAGTACGGCGAAGTATAATTATTATTTTTGCGTCAATAATTTACCGCAAGTCAAAATAAAAACGAAATAATATCTGCGACAAATATTTTTTATTATACGATAAGGTTTAAACAATACTATAATTGTATTTTTTAGTTTTATTTCAAACGGCCGAATAAATTTCTAGATTCTAGATACAATTAGTGATTGTATAATGTGTATGTAAATTACGTATAATGTGTATGCGGACAGAGCCGCAGGAAGTACCTAACATATAAAAGATAAAAGTCCTTTATTTATCCTTTGTTCCAGTTTAGTAGATAATACTTATTGAATTAAAATCGCTTTAGATATGTATTGTTAAACCTTTGTTAATAAATATTTTCCAGCTTAAACACGCTTGCCCATTTTCATTTAAGTATTTAGCCACGATTAATTGAATGAATTTAAAAATTATATCACCAATTTGCATCGAAAATAAGCATTATGGTAAAAAAGTATCCCTAAACTAATATTGGCATATTTTTCAAGATTATCTAACTGTATATTATCCGAAATACCTTTTTATAAGAAACTAGCGACTCACCTCGCTTTGCTCGGATTCGCTCATGGGTTGATTCCCCATACAAATTTTCATTCCCATTTTATTTATCCCCCTTAAGGGATGATTTCCGGAATAAAATGTATGTCCTTCCCACGGTCTCAAACTATCTTCTTACCAAATTTCAACTGAATCGGTCCAGTAGTTTTTGAGTTTATTCGTTACAAAAATACAAAAATACAACGCTCTTCATAATATTAGTGTAGATTTAATCACTGAGCGATATTTCAATTTAAACACTTCATATATTATAGCCTGAAAATTATCCACAGGGCAAAATACGATTACGGTAATAAAATATTATAGATACAAATTACAACATGCAAAACTAAAGCTTTTACAAAATAACTGCCTCAGTAAAATTTCAATATGGATGAAGTGGTTAACAAGCGATGACAATGCAATTCGAAAACTTGATTAAATAATCGGATGTTGTTCATTCGATTATCATAATATTCGTATGTGGAGCTGGATTTAATGAGACTTCGAAGTTGGTATTTGAATAATGCATTTCGAGGTAATTATTTGTAATTAAACCTAGTATCAATGAATTTTTCAGTGAAACCTAAACTTATAAATGGTATAAAACTTTACTCTTTTTTTTTAATAAAAATCTTTTTATTTACTGACTCATTTACAGACAATATACAGCCTAAACCTAGAAACATGAAATTTTCATATAATTATGACATGATGTTTTTTAACACAGAGCACATTCTTCTAGAATACTGTAAACTGAAACATCTACGCGCAGAAAAACTTGACCCCAGGAGATCGCTCCCGGAAATCTTTCAGGACACCGGCAGCCTGCTAGACTTCTGGGACTCCCTGGGAGCCTAGCACTATATACAGCACAAGCTCACGCACAACGGGCAATAACGCCTAAGTGCGGAAAAAGTCGTGCAGAAGAAGAAGAAAATGACATGATGTTTATGAATTTGAATAGAATCATATAACTCTGCAACTATTGGCTTGAACAGAAAATCCCTTAGGACCATCTATTTGAATGTTAGAAACCTAATTCCAGACGACACTGACAACATGCTTATGTGGGGTAATTTGACCCCCCAGTTACAAGATATGTTGTCCCACATCTTTTATTTACTTATTCATTTTTCAAGGAAAACATACAGTATAATAATTAGTAATTATTTATTATAAAACATATAAGAGTAATCCTATAACCAATCAAGTTTCCACAGATATCTTTTACATAGAAAAAGCTTGCCACCACAAACAACACAATGTATAAAAATTTAGAATATAAAAATAAAAAAAAGAACTGATTGGTAATTATATTTATTATTAATTACTTATTTAAAAGTAATATTACCATCTATCTATAGCGAAACTAATCTGCTTCTTGTTTCCTGTAATTGGGATAAATTTTCTTAATGTCTTAACTCACCAGTAAGCACGCATCCAACCAGCATGAACAGGAACCCGAATATAGGGAGGATGATCTGGCAGTTGGCGGCAACCACCACGCCTGCCACGGCCAGGCCACCCTCGACCTTCTCCACGCGAAGTCGAGATATGGCTGGTGGACATCGCGGCTTGCCCGCCGGAGCTCGCACTAGCGGCTCTCCGGGGGGAGACGTTGTCCTGAAATAATTACTTAAATTATTACATTGTAACAGAATATGTTAACTCATAAAATAAAAGTAAAGCTTTTTTGTTGAATTTTGTTTAAAGCTCATGTTATTAATGTTTTTATCAGCTTTTATTAAGCTTTTGTATCGGATGAAAACGTTGTAAGTATGGGAAATCGATTTATTGATCGATTTATATTCACTCTTTAATAGCTACTACTGTTTAATAGGTACTAGTAAAACCTTCAGGTTTTGGTTCTTTTGATTAACTATGATAAAGTCATATATTTAAAAGCTGCCATTTATTGTGTTTTAAATAACTTTTTAAAAAAAAATAAAAACCGACTTCCAGGCACTGAAAAATAAAAAATAAGTAAACGGGGGTTTTCATTTAGAATAGATACTTAATCAGATATTTTCGAAGTCGGTGTGCTTTGACTTGTATTGGCTGGCACCGACTTCGAAAAAATCTGATTAAGTATCTATTCTAAATGAAAACCCCCGTTTACTTATTTTTTATTTTTCAGTGCCTGGAAGTCGGTTTTTATTTTTTTTTAAAAAGTTATTATTTTTCCATTTTTAGTGTAGACGTATCATCAATACAAATTAATCAAGCCCAAACACCAGGTAATTGCTGTAAATCGTTGAGGAGTTCCCTCGACTATCTTTCGGATGCATCATCAGATCGACTCCAGACCTTCATTATATAGTAGTGCTTTAAAATACCTAATGAAAATGTTATCAAACGCACTAGTCGCCGCTACAATTTTCGAAAGTTCCCCTCGATTTCTCTGGGATCCCATCATCAGATCCTGGTTTCCTTATCATGGTACCACTCTTGGGATATCTCCTTTCCAACAAAAAAAAATTTATCAAAATCGGTTCATAAACGACGAAAAAATGCCCGAACAAACATAAAAAAAAAAAAAAAAAAAAAATATATACGGTCGAATTGAGAACCTCCTCCTTTTTTTGGAAGTCGGTTAAAAATAAGTAAGTACAATTATTTTTTACTATTTGCGCCGAATCTATGCGAGTATATCGGGTAGTAGTCTACGTATGTGGGAGCTTATATAGGAGGAGTAACTTAAATGGAGTCTTTATATCTATTTAATTGACTCAAGAGGCCTAACTTCATTTTAAGTTTACATTATAATTTATATAGCAAGTCTCACTGAATTTCGTCCAGTCATTCTTAAGCGAAGCGCGACACAAATTTTAGTCTTTTATGTTTTTTATTTGGTTATATTACATCTCAAAGTTCCTTCAAGAACAATTTAAACTTTATAAAATTCAATTTTAATTTGCAATATTTAATGTTTAGGTAAGATTATATGTATAGTGATATTCTTTGATCTTTTGATTCTTAGAAACGCAATATAAGTTTAGTAAAGTATTTATATATCAAAAGTTTTATGAAAATTCTACCAGATTTAAAATGTTAATCATCTTGGTAAGTGTTACATAAATATAACTAGCATTGAGATGATGAAATGTAAGTATTTGTGAATATCAATACTGAATAAAGACACAACAATGAGCATGCTCACAGGAAATTACATAAAGTGTAGGATGGACAATGGCATGACGGCCTGACATGTGAAATTTAATTTTAGAGAAATGCGGACATTCAATGCTTATAACATTCGCATTGTTCGTTTTTCACTCGAATCGCTCTTATCTTAATTGTATTTGATACAGTTTTTTTTGTATTCGTGTTTTATATTTAATTTAAAATGTCATATTAAATTCATACACGCATTTAAAATTTGGCTGACGACACGCTTGGCTGAATTTGTAGTGACTCTACTTGCTGTGCCAGCGGTCGCGGGTTAGAGTCCCGATGGGGGCATTCGTTTGTGTGATGAGCACGAATGTTTGTACTCCAGTCATGGCTGTTTATATTTATAGTAATTATACATGTGTAGTGTATTAACTATCTGGTATCCATAACACAAGCCTCGTAGCTTACCATGGAACTAGATGATGCTGTATGTTAATGTCCCAACATATTTATTATAATCAGGAAACCTTTAGAAGCGTTATATCAATAAGAAGAAGAGTATTGAATATATAATAGATAACAAGAATAGCAGATAATAAAAATGTGGAATATAAGTTAAATTGTGTTTATTTTTAGGTTTCTTCGTTCGTATCGAGACACTGTCACTTGATTTGTATTGATTATACCAATGTTTGTTCCAGATTGATTATGACTAAGCTCGGTGTGGGGTACCACCATCTACTACATCTACTCATAACAAAACTTATATAGAGAAACATTGCAATTTAGTATAAAACAATTTTGAATTTTGACTTTAAATAAAGATAGAATTTAATTTTTTCTGTATTTAATTATATATATGTGCTACAGTGCTGTTTTTTACAGCGAGTCTAAACAAGATGACATTATATAATCGCTTACGAATTGAAATTAACATATATCACCCAATTTACATATATAACCCTGATATACATACATGTAATGTATGTATATCAGGGTTATTTTATGGTAAATTTTTTTTAGATTTCTACATATCAAAGTTTGTAGTATATTATTTGTTTTACAATAAGCCCCGTACTGCCGATATTATCCGGTAGTAAATGAACTAAGGATACAAACATTATTCCCTTAGCAATTTCCTCACATAGGAATGGGCTTGAGGTAAAATAAGTCTTATGTAAGGCACTAATAGCAATTTATGGTTCGCAATATCTTACACTCTACTGTTGGTATAAGGAGTTTAATATAGTTTGTCAGCCTTGGTCTATAGTGCAAGATATTTTTGTATTCTTCATAACATTGTTTCATAAAATTGGCACTTTCGATTTCCTTGTTTTTATGTGATGATTGATTTACAGTTGCTTGATGGATTCACGTAGTTTATAAGCGGGAAAAGTAAACTGTTAGTTTAAAAAAACCAAAGAATTACGTTTTTTTTTAAAAATCCTTCAATTCATATTAATTTGACATTATTTTTAATTATCTCATTACTGAGCTACGAGGTTGTTCTTTCCAGCGGATGTCGCCGAGATGTCTATAATCGCTTACGAATGGAAAGACTTAATTATATTTGAATTATACATATGTTCGTAATTTAAAATAACTAAATAATATTGAGCATACTATCTATACATATAATGAAATTCTGAGTCGAATCTGTACATTAAATATTTTTTGGAAATTCTTATTAAAATAGTCATTATAGTAGCTCTTATATTTTTAGGGAATTTCTATTTTTGCAAGCTTAGCCATAAATTTAACTGTACACGTATTTAATTTAAAAGGCATTACAGCATTTAAATCGATATTAAATCTGTCGATGAAATCGAAGTAAAATTGCGCTATAAGTAACAGTACGGCTAACCGCGTCAGTGATAAAAATTGTAGCGCTCACTGTATTGAAATACAGTTTTATTTTACGATTCCTTTCTTAGAATCCAGTAATAAAAATCAATTTCAAAGTAAATCTGAAGGAAGCTTTATATATACTCGCAGTACAATTGTCAGTGTTTTTTATGTTTACAATTAAAGATGGAGAAGCAGATGCACTATATTATAATACAGTGTAAACTCCATGTAACGTCACTCGATTTAACGACAAACTCTCTAAAGCGTTGAAATAAATTGGCTTTGGTTGGTTTAGCTTATCTTCCATACAATGATACACTCTACATAGCATTACATCCACTCCCAATAACGACAACAATTGAGTAATAAAAAGTACCTTTTAAGTTGCTGAAATTAGTAAAAAGCGCAGCTGTGTTCGTTTTTTTTGTCGCTTTATTATCCTAGCCTGCAATAAACTCGACTGTCGGCATCACGCATACTGAACTTTCTAAGAAATTCGTTCTTTTGTTTACAAATTGGGATTGCTTGCACGTGTAAACTGATCTTGCTTGACCATGATTAATAAGTAGGGGTCATGGATTGTCTATACGTTATCATATTCTTAGTTGCTCACAAACTTTCAAACTGTAAACATGGCTAGTAAAAGAAAATCACTGTGTATTGACGAAAAAGTAAAAAGTTTTACTGATACGCGCAATAGAAACGGGAGAGAAGATAAGTGATTTTTCTAATTCTGATTTTTCTTCTCTCCATTTAACGACAACTCTCTATAACGCCATAAAATGCACAGTCCCTCAAATACCCTAAACTGGTATACCTATATATATATATATATATATATATATAATTAATATGTTATTTAAATAAATATGTTGGGGCATTAATACACAGCACCATCTAGTTCATCCATAGTCAATCACCATAGTAAACGACGAGGCTTATGTTATGGATACCTGATAGTTGATATACACTACACATATATAACTTCAAATACATACATATTATAATGAAGATAAGCACTCATGACTGGAGTACAAATATTCATGCTGATTACTCAGATGAATGCCCCCAGCGGGACGCGAACTCGCGACTGCTGGCACAGCAAGTAGGGTCACTACAAACTGAGCCAAACGTGTCGTCAAATTATTAAAATACCCGTAATTTTGAATGAATATTATTCGTTTTGGATACAGTAAAATATTTTGCTCTTTTCAAACAACTGACAAGTACTACTTCGCTCGTGAAAACTTTGACATGAATTGTAATGAGACATGAACATGAAAAGTATTTTTAATAGCATGCCATTGTGAAAATAAAGCCTGAATAAACGAAACAACAAAAGATACGTAATAGGCTTAGTGAGAAAAATAGTTTCTTTTGTTATTTTTATGGAGATTTATGTACATAGTTCTTATCTATACAGATAAATAAAATTGGAGTGTCTGTTTGTAATATTAAAATAACCGCTTTTTACTAAATGCATATGGATGTATACACGGTACATATACCAAAATAACATTTTTTTCAATTTTTGTCTGTCTGTCTGTCTGTTTGTTCCGGCTAATTTCCGAAACGGCTAGACCGATTTTGACGGGACTTTCGATGGCAGATAGCTGATATTACAAGAAGGCTACTTTTATTTTAGAAAAAGAGTCAGAGTTCCGCGAAAAAAATTAAAACCCATAAAATTGTGAACAAAATCCGCGTACGGCGTACGCATCCGAGCGAAGCGAGGGTAAATCGCTATATAATTTAAATGAATATCTTAGGAGTAGCAAGCTACTATTTATGTATACCTAAACATAGCTAACCGTGAAAACATAACGTAAAATAAAAATTATTAAAATATGTTTTCGTTAAAAAAAATTGTGAAAATAGGTAATGTTTTGAAAATAGGTAGCCTAATCCTTCTCTTGATGCTGTAAACTGCACATGACATAGATGTTATTACTAAATTTCATCTAAATCAGTACAGCGGTTAAATCATAAAAAGGAACCAAACAGACAAACAGAATTATTCACATTAATAACATTAGTAAGAAAATATGAATGGCATACATCTATGGAGATATTCGTTTTTCAAAAATAATAATTTACATAAAAAATCAAGTTATCTACAATTCAGTCAAAAAAACCTTTAAAAAATACGAAACTTTTTTTATTAATACGAAAGTATTTAGTTTATTAGTTATTGCTTGTCTTACGGTTCAATGTCCTAAAAATTAGATAGATTTCTGCATAGTGATAGGCTACTTTAATGTCACTAAAAATCTTGCCAAGTACATATGTATATACGACTCATCGTTCTGTTCAGATTCGTCCCTAGTTACTTTTGAATGTTTAGTGTAGATTTCTCAGAGATGAGATATTTTCTCGCGTTGCGTTCCCAGACAGACAGATAAGAATTCCAAAAACTGTAGATACGCCCTGTGTTTCGATAATAATGACTATTTCAATAAGATTTTCAAAAAAATATTTAATGTACAGATATGACTCAGTTTATTATATATTTATTATATAATTTTATTATATACTCTATCACTAGTTATACCGATAATGTACTGTTATTAATACATATTTTAGTCATCATATAGAAATTTCTCTGCTTCTTTGAAATATGTGGTGACGATAGATGTAATGTGCAAATTAGAGCTTTAAATGAAATAATGACTTCTTTCACTTATGAAATATCTTTTTAACGCTTCATCTGATATTTTAAAAACTAGCGATCATCCACCGCTATACCCACACGATTTTCAAAATCTGCCCCTGGTTTAAAAAATTACATTTTTTATGGTGCTCAATGATAAACGAGCAGATATCCCATCTGATGGAAAGCGGTACCCGTCGCCCATAACACCTACGGTTCATGCACTTAGGTTTTATGTAAAAAAATGCAGAACTGCAGGAGCGTTATCATTGTGAGGACTAAGATATTATTATTGCCTCTTGAATACGTTCTGTCATATATTTAAAAAAAAACGTAGTATCACAGTAAATAAAAGAACACTGAAAACTATTCATTTGTAATTATACCTACCTATAACATAAAAATAGGTTTTACACGTAGTCTTAAGAGAGCAAGTCCTTGCATCCAATAAAAATAAACCGTCACATAATTTATCAAAACATGAATAATATGAGTATTTTCGAATGGAATATTTTTGTGTTCATTCGACTTGAAAGGCTTCTTATACCTACATATGTCTATGTACCTATGTAGTTCGTGGATAGTAACGGGAGCGGCTACATATATTTATTGTTGGAGTTTACACTTTGCTTGTAGCGAGGTATCTCGTCGATATTGTATTGTAATAACGAGTGAAAAGAATTAAAACAAGATGAGTTCATTGAAAAATGATAAATTATATTTCAGCTGATAAATTTTACTCAATAAAGTTTGATTTCTATACGAGTTCTGAATGAAAAAACGTCAGACTTGACTCCTGAGTATAACTAAGATTCTCTCTCCAAAATGAGCATATAACTCGGTGGCATAAAAAACCTTGCTTTACATAGTGTCAATAAAACCGTATAATATTTGGTATAATAATGTATACAGAGTATATTAATATGTAAGAATATGTTGCAAAAGAACGATTTATTTTCACGTTTGTTATAAGCTCTTGTCCAACGGACGCTATAAAGATGCTTGAAATGTTTGGGCTCGTAAAGTCAAAGTTACTGAAAGCCAAATTGAAAAAAAAAAACAGTAAAATTGCTAGAAATAAATACATAGGTCTGTATGTTATATCATTCGTAGCTCTATATTGTGAGACTGCTATTTTATTACGCATCTCCTTGTGAACTTACACGTGGGCAGGTTCTGCATTATTAATTACTTTGCAACCACTAACATGACCTTTTCTATGTCTGGGTCTAACGGACAGCTCAAGCTATGTTCTTCAATCTACATAACCAATTGTATAAAACTATACATGGTACATTTGAAATTCATAAAAGCGGCATGAAAAATAATTCGTTAGGTCGTTTCTGCTTTATATTCATGAAATTATCTTTAAACGAATATCGATATAGTGGTAATAGCTAGCGACTACAATCAGATTAATCGACAAAGTAATCATAATCGTTTCAATAATGAACTATCGAGTGTATAATCGATTAGTTCACATAATATGGATACACTCCTAAGTGTTATTAAAACGGTTGTTATGGTATATTATTAATTTTGTAAATAAATAAAGGGCGCAGCCTTCTTAATCAATGTACCTTGTAATTGCAGGAAGTATTGAAGGAGAAATAACAGAAGCGTAAATGTGCGACAAAAAGCTGTATTCTTTTCCGTTTCATGAATTTACGTAAAACTTCTCGAGATATTATTGATAACAGGTAGACCGTAAAGTTAAATAGTCCAGTTCGCTATAAATAAGGGAGATATTTCGGACGGGTACATTAATATATACCTACTAATTTGATTTGTTCCTAGTACGTTTAATATAGATTTCTCAGAAATGAGATATTTTCCCGCAGTAAAAAGTATCCTATATGTTGTATGAGGATAACCAGCTAACATCATATCAATTTTATCAAAATCGTGTCGATTTTGATGAAATTGCATGATGTGTAATATAAATTTATTTGAAAATTTAAATAAAAGTAGCCTAGTGAATAACGATATTCTTTAAGCCAGAATGATCTAAGCTCTAAATAGGTATTTAGAGGTTCTTCCAATAATTCAAATTCATACATTTTGAATGACAAAAACTCAATTCTGTTTGTTTAAAAAGAACATCACAAAGAACATGACAATTTATTATTAATACACCTGGCAACAGCAACATATTTACGCGAGCAATTCACACATTCCTCTTATTTTTAAAGTCAAGAAACTTGCACTCTAGAGCAAGTACGAGGTAGGTCATAGCATTTGAAAAACAAATGAATTTTTTAACGAAAATTAATAGGTACTTTGACGTAACAAACACAAGTGTTAGTTACATAAGTGTTAGTGCTTATTGCTATTTTCACTCTCAATGTTCGTGATGATTACCGGGTCTTCCAAGGAGAATGCAATGAAACACCAGAGCTCTTCTAGTAATTTTCCAGACTTTTATTCTTATTTCTTAGTCGTATGAAACAAATCCCAAGGAACGGAATGACAGCTCGCTACAAAATGCGAGGGTCCGTTGCTTTGAGCAATACCTTACAGAGAGCCGCTGCATTTTGACGCGAGTTTCACAATAATTTTTATTATCGATTTATCATATTTTTGCGTCTAGCTCTTAAACTATAAAAGTTACATATTTCAATGTTATAATATTAATTGTAGATCTTAACCTATTCTAGCTATATACATTAGATTTATTTAAGCTACTTATATACTTTTTGAGATATTTGTACAAAAAAGTCAAGATTCGGAACTTGCCCTGGCAATTTACCTTATTTACATATACGTGTGCCTAGCCTTACTTATATTTCTTAGCTTACCTACTTATATTTGGAAACACACGAAATTGCAAAACTTTATTCATAAAATAATAAAATAAAATATACAAAATAAGGTAAATAACAAATATCAAAGTACAAAGCTTAACCTACGTTCTGTCCTACTCTAATGCCTATAGCTATGTTCTCTCGCTGTCTGCAACAGTTCGATTGTACGCTACTTTGATACGACCGGTCAGAGTTAATACTCAGGAGCGACGGCTTTACGTGCTTTCGGTGGCGCGGTGGTGACACACCGCCAACTTCCCAACTCTGGGCTGTTTTTGAAAATTCCTTAACAGAAAACTCAAATATCAAAATTGGCCCAACCAGAAACTGATCTACGGCCATACATAATAGCAACTAGACTGCCTAGGCAGTTAAAAATAGAATCTTCAGAACAGACAGACGGTAATCAATACTAAAAAGTGAAATTAACATAATTTGTTACTGTATCATATTAATCATAGTGACTAAGTCAAAATATAATCTACAATATAATAGTTTAAGAGAAAGTACGCTAGTTTTTGTCTACGACATCTCTTGTGTGATACATAGGTAAAAAGTCGAGCTTGTTTTAATCCAGGATATTATATCCCCCTATACATTCTATATATATTTTAAGATGAGAACGGTTTTAGTGGGTAGTACTGGTTTTTCTAACCTCTGAGCCTAACATAACCACCTGTATATACATGAAATTCTCAACGTTAAAAAAAAGGATAATAGATTTTAATGTCTAAATTTCACTCAAATCATGTAAGCCATCATCATTTCTAACATGATTACCACTTGCCTTACGGTGAAGGAAAACATCGTGAGGAAACCTGCATGTCTGAGAGAACCTAGCAAGTTTTCGAAAGACATGTGAAGTCCGCCAATCCGCACTTGGCCAGCGTGGTGGACTATGGCCTGATTCCCCTCGTACTGAAGGGAGGCCCGTGCCCAGCAGTGGGACGTTAAAAAGGGCTGAATACACGCATGTAAGCCATTATATAGTGCAAAGTACACAAACACATAATCATTCACTCACTAACAAACTTTCGCATTTATAAAACAATGTGATGAAATAAAAATCAAATATCCAAATACTTTGTTTCCTTAAAGTTACTTTAAAATAAAGTCATACTTGTAAGTCATTGACTAGCTTTTGCTCGCGGCTGGCTTAATTTATTTATCTCCGCTCATAAAGGATGTTAGGTTGCCTTCCTTCCTTAATAAATGGGCTACATAATACAAAGATAACTTATTAAATCTGATTGATAGTTTCAGAGTTTACGCTATCGAGCAAACAAACAAAAAATCTCATTTCTGTTTTATATAGGCACTAGCGTGCATGAGTCGCTCGCTCGCGTTTTCACGGTTTGGTATAGAATAAACTATATATATGTACATATATAGGTATAGAGAAGTAAGTACCTACTTTAAAAATTAAAAGAATATATAGGTATATCCCTTACTTGAAAATGATTCCCCATACCAACTTTCATCGCCTTTTTCACCCCCTTAAGGGATGATTTCGGGGATAAAAAGTATCCTATGTCTTTCCCAGGGTCTCAAACTATCTCCATACCAAATATTATCTAAATCGGTTTAGCGGATTAAGCATGAAAAGGAGACAGACAGACAGAGTTACTTTCGCATTTATAATATTAGTAAGTATGGATGAATTAGGAAAGATTTAATCAAATACAAGATAGATTTATTAGACGGCTAAGCCGCCACTAATCCAAGCGCTTATTAAATACTACTTGACATAATAAAACATTTCATTTTTTACAGCCTTACTACAGAATAATAATTCATTCGGTAATTTGATAATTAGTAACCAACATGCATCTGCTTGAACAAAAAAGGAATAAAATTATAATACAATAGAGTAGCCAAATCGCTTAACCCTCAAAGGGCAAGTAGTAAAAATAACAACGTAATATTTCATTGTTTCGTCCATTTAAAAAAAATGTTAGCAGTTTAACACGTTTTCTTTTATATGGTATTGTTGCTTAGAGTTATTACAGAATTTTTTGAATTATGGTTAAGGCGACAAAAGCGATGGCAGCATGACCCAAAAATATATCCCATACTCAAATACCCTAAACTGGTATACCTATATATATATATATATATATATATATATATATATATATATATATATATATATATATATATATATATATATATATACAGTCAAACCTGGATAAGCGAGAGTTCAAGGGAGCACAATCTCATTCTCGCTTATAGAGGTTTCTCACTAACCCGAGTTTTCGCTAATGCAGGCACATGGGTAGCGTTTCTCTCTTATAGGGGTACGCAGCAATAACAAGTCACAGCAAGTACGAATGTAGTAAATATGTAATATGATAAAAAATTATGTGCATGATATGCACAACACATATTATGTACATATATATTTTTAAATGCTTACGAAAACAAAACAAAAATTCATGTACTATGTAATTTTATTTTATTTAGAACTTATTTGCACTCAAAAAAATCCGTCAATTTCGTTTGGATTTCTGTTTTTGTATTTTGAACGTTTTTCTCTAAGTCATAAATTTTGTCGAATATTGCTTGATCAACAACCGCCGCGTATTCAAAGTACTGATGCACAGTCTCCAACGCATTTAAAGCTAGCTTCATTGGAATGTTCTTTATTTCTACTTCTTATAGAATAGGTACAATATTGACGAGAATACAAAAACAATGGTAGGAAGTTCCACGAAAGTTAAGAATGAGTCATAAAATAGCACATGTTAAATTTGTAATTAAAGCTCGACTGTCGCTTATAGAGGTATAGATAAGTAGCAGTCTCACTTACGGAGGTCTATGAGGGGAAAACGACTCTCTCTTACAGAGGTTTCTGTTTCTCGCTTATAGAGGTTTTGGGAGCTTAAAATGACGGGTCCTGGCTATTACTCTCTCTTAGAGAGTTTTCTCACTTATCCAGTTCTCACTTAAATGTTAGGATAAGTGAGAACTGGATAAGTGAGAAAACTCTATAAGTGAGAGTAATAGCCAGGACCCGTCATTTTAAGCTCCCAAAACCTCTATAAGCGAGAAACAGAAACCTCTGTAAGAGAGAGTCGTTTTCCCCTCATAGACCTCCGTAAGTGAGACTGCTACTTATCTATACCTCTATAAGCGACAGTCGAGCTTTAATTACAAATTTAACATGTGCTATTTTATGACTCATTCTTAACTTTCGTGGAACTTCCTACCATTGTTTTTGTATTCTCGTCAATATTGTACCTATTCTATAAGAAGTAGAAATAAAGAACATTCCAATGAAGCTAGCTTTAAATGCGTTGGAGACTGTGCATCAGTACTTTGAATACGCGGCGGTTGTTGGTCAAGCAATATTTGACAAAATTTATGAGTTAAAGAAAAACATTCAAAATACAAAAACAGAAACCCAAACGAAATTGACGGATTTTTTTGAGTGCAAATAAGTTCTAAATAAAATAAAATTACATAGTACATGAATTTTTGTTTTGTTTTCGTAAGCATTTAAAAATAAATATGTACATAATATATGTTGTGCATATCATGCACATAATTTTATCATATTACATATTTACTACATTCGTACTTGCTGTGACTTGTTATTGCTGCGTACCCCTATAAGAGAGAAACGCTACCCATGTACCTGCATTAGCGAAAACTCGGGTTAGTGAGAAACCTCTATAAGCGAGAATGAGATTGTGCTCCCTTGAACTCTCGCTTATCCAGGTTTGACTGTATATATATATATATATATATATATATATATATATATAGGTATACCAGTTTATAGAAGTAGAATTTGTTACGCTGCGATGGCTAAATGGCATAAAAACCTTATTTTTCCACGTAATAAAACTTATAAAAATTTTAAAGATATCTGTGAAGACATTTTAGAGGTTTAAAATTTTGTGCAAACATAAATTGATATTTTAATTTATATAAGTTAGTATTGATTTCTCAGAGATAATATTTTCCCGTAGTAAAATGTATCCTATGTGTTGACCCGGGTTACCAGCTCTATCCATACCAAATTTCATCAAAATCTGTCCAGTGATTTTCTAGTAATGTGTTCCCAGATAAACAGACAGATAGACAGACAGACAAAAAATCTGAAAATTCTAGATTCGGCCTCTGTATCGATAATTATGACTATTTCAATGAGATTTTCCAAAAAATATTTAATGTACAGATTCGACTCAGAATTGTATTATATGTATGGATATAAGTTTTATATAATGATACTAACGTTTGCCTGAGTTTTCCTTATAAAAGATATATTTCCGCACAGTCAATTATTATTTAAATTCAGGATGGGACTGCACCTAACTACGTTTATTGATTTTTACAGGAAGTTCAACCGTCACAATGGCTCTTCCGGTCTGATCTTTAATGTTAGTACCATAATAATGTGAAGTATTGTTAGAAAAAACGTTATAAGCATACCTATAGAACACTGATAATTTTATTTTTGTATAGTACTAGCGTCTCACGCTCGCTTCGCTCGGGTTCATCCCTAGATACGTTTTAACAGTTAGTATGGAATAGATACACTATGTATTATGGTCTATTTATATATAGACATTAAATAACATGTTTTTCCGTCGGAATGAGCATAATATCTCCGGTAAAAAGTAGCCTATGTCATTCTCCAGACAACTATCTTCATACAAAAAATCAAGCTAATCCGTCTTTCTGTTTCGACGTGAAATAAGGACAAATAAGCAAACAAAACACACACTTTCACGTTTATTATATTAGTAAATATATAGTATGGATATACTATATTATTACAATAGAAAATTAAATAGTGTTATTTAGCATAATATATAATAAATACTAGCGACTACTTAACGTTAATGTTTTATAGTTTAGTATAGATTTTTCAGAGATGACCTATTTTCCCGCAGTATAAAGTATTCTATATGTTGACCTGGATAACCAACTATCATCATACCAAATTTCATCAAAATCTATCCAGTGGTTTTGCCGTGATGCGGTAACAGACAGACAGACAAAAATTCTAAAAACTATAGATTCGGCCTCTTATCAATAATGAAGTCTATTTCAATAAGATTTTCCATAAAATATTTAATGTACAGATTCGGCTTAGTTACCATTTTATTATATGTATAGACTAGCAACTCACCCTCGCTCCGCTCGGGTTCGTCCCCAGTTAAGTTTTAACGTTTAGCTTAGTGATGAGATATTTTCCCGCAGTAACAAGTATCCTATTTGCTGACCCGGATAACCAGCTATCATCATACCAAATTTCATCAAAATCTGTCCAGTGGTTTTTTCGTGATGCGGTAACAGACAGACAAACAGACAGACGAAAATTCTAAAAACTATAGATTCGGACTCTGTATCGATAATAACGTCTATTTCAATGAGATTTTCCAAAAAATATTTGATGTACAGATTCAGATTAGTTACAATTTTATTATATGTATATATAGAGATTATATAAAAAATATTCTACTTATATCTATGATTATAATAACAGAATTTGGAAATAGATACTCTAATATCTCACTACCATGAGAAAAGTTTTCCATTTCATTAATTAATTTTCTCTTCGTAATCGCTTTACCAAGGATATGAAATCTGAAGTAATTATTTTTTAGTATCTAAAGTCTGTGCTAAAAGATATTCTATTAATCCAATCTTTGAAATGAAATTTGTATATAAGTATAAAATTTCATAAATAAGGACAAAACAGTGAATTAAACCGGCCAAGTGCGAAACGGACTTGCTCAAGAAGGGTCCCGTACCATTATCTATAAAAACGGCAAAAAAATCATGTCTGTTGCATGGGAGCCCCCTTAAATATTTATTTTATTCTGTTTTTTTAGTATTTATTGTTATAGCGGTGATGGAAATACATCGTCTGTGAAAATTTCATCTAACTATCACGGTTCATGAGATACAGCCTGGTGACAGACGGACAGACAGCGAAGTCTTAGTAATAGGGTCCCGCTTTACCCTTTGAATACGGAGCCCTAAAAATGTGTAGTATACGGTACAGAAAAAAAACAATAAACTAGTAAAAAGCGTAATTCAAGTAGATTGATATTATGTAATGCCGTTATCAATCCCCAATAGGCGAGAGAACAATTAAGATTGATGTCTATCACGACCTTTAATCTTCGAAACTACAGGAGACGTTGACTCAATAACAATTACATAGAGGATTAGAAAGCGTCACAGTGATTGTGTAGACTCTAGTAACGCTAGTGTAAATCCTTCTTGTATATCCAATTAGATTATATAAATTATCAGAATGTGTAAACAATATGTAAGATTAGAAGCTAAAATTAATCGTTTTTGTTTAAATAATTATAATATGCGTTGTTTAAGTTTGGTTTGGTTTCTTATATTTCTTATAAGTATGTTGGGACATTAACACACAGCATCATTTAGTTCTATGGTAAGCTACGAGGCTTGTGTTATAGATACCACATAGTACACTACACATACATATTTATAACTTCAAATACATACATATGATGAGGATAAACACCCATGACTGGAATACAAACATTCGTGATTATCACACAAATGAATGCCCCCAGCGGAATTGAACTCACTACACACTTACTACAGACTAAGCCAAACGTGTCAAAACGTTTTTTATAACGTTCCTACAATATACAATCAATAGATAACAATAATGTGTATAATTGAAGTTATATAATAGATTAATTTGATTTGAAATTATAATAAGTAAATAAATTCCAAAGAGCTTTTATCAGAATTGGTATGTGACAATCAAAATTTATGATCTTTATTTATTTTGGTCAATTTCAGAGTTATGACGCTCTTATATTTTATCATCTATTAAAGTGGAGTGTTAACGCGCTTATAAGGTTCCAATTCGACAGAAAGCTTCATTGTTTTATACATAAGTATGGGCTAGAGAGAATTTAAATTATCCTCATTAGGCTGGTATCGTAATATATTATACTTTGAATGTCAATGACATCAAATAGAAGGTATTTATTATTTTCCTTTTATCACAAAACATGAGCAATAATCAAAAAATATATGAATTTCCTATTATTTTTGTAAATAATAAAAAAAGGAAAAAGTAAAGAAAATCGACTGACAAACAGAGGAGAAAAAGTCTTTTGTCTCTGCTCTATTTATATATAGATAAATATACATATATATATGCTTCCGAGACGCCGAAGACCGTCATAAATGGAGGCACATTACAGGAGCTACATTAGATAAAGAAAATTCATCGTCGTCAACCACGACCACTCTGCCAAGAGCGAACGACTAAGAAGAAGATACATATATATTTTTTTTATGAGATTCAGTGACAAACGAGCAGACAGACCACCTGATGGAAAGCAGTACCTGTCGCCCATAACACCTACGGTTCATGCACTTAGGTTTTAAGTAACAAAAATGCAGAACCACAGGTGCGTTGTCACTGTGAGGACTAAGATGATATGCCTCTTGCCTGTAATTGCGCTGGCTACCTTATCCTTCATACCGGAACACTACAATGCAATCATTGTTGCTTGGCGGCAGAAATAGATAAGGGGGTGGTACCCATCCAGTCGGACTTCTCAGGCTTGACAGAGTCTTACTACCGGTATCAAATTGATATAACAGATTAACTGTTATTTAATTTTGCCGATCAATTTGTCGTCAGTCCATTATATGTTCTACATTCCTCGATAACTAAATAAAGCTCAACTGGTATGTTGAAAACTTTCAAACAAAGAACTTTCTTGTATTTCAGATTTCATGACGATAATAAATACCTTATAACGAAAAAAAGTATCCCAATTCAAAATTGTTTTATTTTTCTTATAATCTATATGAGATCACATAAGTTAAGAATATCGCGTATCATACCTACAAAAATAAAAATACACTCGATTTAAGGAGTTTTAAAAACTTTTTGAAGTAGGTAAGAAATGAATACTTGGCTTTTAATAATTATTGATTATTTCGGATGTTTAATCTATACTAATATTATAAAGAGGTAAAGTTTGTGAGTTTGTGAGGTTGTAGGGGGTAATCTTTGGATCTACTAAATTTGGTATGAAGATAGTTCGAGACCCTGGGAAGGACATAAGATACTTTTTATCCCGGAAATCATCCCTTAAAGGGGTGAAAATGGGGATGAAAGTTCATATGGGGAATCAGCCTAGGGAAGAATCCGAGCGAAGTGAGGGTGAGTCGGTAGTTTATTTTATAAAAGTATAAGTTTTATCGTTGCATCATAATGTGAACAAGCTTACCAACATAACCGTCCTAACAGTTTGGCTTCGATTTACCGTATCGTTTCCGATCCAGTGAGCGCAAATAAATGTCCGCAGATCCGCTCCATTGTAGCATGCCATTTGAGTTGATTACTTGTCAAGGCTTTTAAAATTTGAATATTGAAATTTAAAATATATATTTTAAAGAGAAATCTTTCGTTGTATTAAATATAACATTTATTTTTAGTTCTCTTTTTGGTATGGTTGAAAGGCGATATATATATTTTTTGCTGTGATGAGTATGACAATTTAATGTTTTTTTTTTTATATATACTCGTACTTGAATGTTTTTAATGTATACCTATTTGTTTCAAATACTCCTCTTAGCTTACATGTAACAAACTATTTTTAATCGCACGCAAACAATTGTAAGTGAATTACATGTATAAGTTGCAAAAATTATAGTGTCATTATGATAAGTCGATGTATCTGTCTAATAAATAAAAAAAATAAATGATTGTTGGAACGAAGTTTCTTATCGCTATTATACTTGTCACACTTGGCGAATAAAAACTAGACGAAAAAACTGTAACATTTCAACTGTCACGACACTTTTTATTATTTACTAATAGCAACTCCATGTGATGTCATAAGTACCAGGCGATCATACGTGTTAAGGGATGTGTGTAGTAAGTAGTTCGTATGCCCTACATATATAATGGATATTCCATGAGGTACCAGGCGACCATAAAGTTATTTCTTCAGTGAGCTTCAACATCTGTACATATAATAAATTTCTAACCGAATCGAATCTGCACATTAAATAATTTTTGAAAAATCTTATTGAAATAGTCATTATTATCGATACAGAGGCTGAATCTATAGTTTTTAGAATTATTGTCTGTCTGTGTGTCTATCTGTCTGTCTGTCTGTTACTGCATCACGAAAAAATTACTAGACAGATTTTGATGAAATTTGGTATGATGATAGCTGGTTATCCGGGCCAACATTTAGGATACTTTTTACTTTGGAAAAATATCTCATCTCTAAGCTAAACGTTAAAACGTAACTAGGGACGAATCTGAGCGGAGCGAGGGTGAGTTGCTAGTATACAATATACGTTGTTTAATGTTTATGATGCCCTAGGACTCGTAACAATTTTTATGATCCAATTTACAAAGCCAAGGGCAGACAACGAAAGAAACTCCGTTCCAACCGGGTGTCCCAAGACATCTCTCTTTTTTTTCGTAAATTATTATCTCATTGTTTATTGTTACTTTGGAAGAACTTTCTAGTTGAATTTCGAATATAACTTGTTTGTCAGTTATGTTGAAGTACAGACATATTAAAAGCTCTGTATTCTATATTAAGATATAGAACATTTCATCTACCTATTTATTTATTTTTTATTTCTTGTTTGCGGCTATGGTGTCACTGCGACCATTTCTGGTCTATTGTGATCGCCACATTTTTAAATCTCATCATTTCATCTACCTATATATATAATAAAATTGTAACTTACCCGAATCTGAACATTCAATATTTTTTTTGGAAAATCTTATTGAAATAGACATTATTATCGATACAGAAGCATAATCTATAGTTTTTAGAATTTTTGTCTGTCTGTCTGTCTGTGACCGCATCACGGAAAAACCAGTGGAGGAATTTTGATTTTTGATTAAATTTTGTATGATGATAGCCGGTTATCAGGTCAACATATAGAATACTTTTTACTGCGAACCCGAGCAGAGCAAGGGTAAGTCGCTTGTATTTTATAAAATACGAATAACAAATGTTTAGTAAGTAATAAACTAATATTTAATATTAAAAATTATTTGTAGTAAGTACATATTACATAAGATTTTATTGAATAATAAAAAAATTGTAACATTAAAGATTTATTTATATAGTAATATTTAGAAGTAAGACTGTGTATTCAATATAATTAATGTGTCTAGGGGCATGTTGTCGTCAAGACGACGCGAGGAGAAAGCGTCAGACAAATAAATTATAACGTGAATAATAGATACCAATTAAATAGAGTTTTTAATATAGGACTTAAAGAAGTACAGTAATTAAACATTTTGTTGATCCAATATTCTTAAATAATAATCAGAATTAAAGTCCCATTGCTTAGTTTATAAATATGATTGGTAGGGTTATCGATAAGCTTTTATGCTGAACCAAAAATCGAACTCGCAACGTCCAGCAAAGAATTCTATAATATCATATAAATTTAACCATTCGTAATGTTTACAATTAAGTTATTTATTACATTAAATTAAAAAAAAACGGTTAATCAGGTAAATACAAATAAAGAAAAAAATATTTTAAATTATTGAATTGTGGAAAAATTTCCACACAATCATACAATGTTTGTCGGCAGGGGACAATTTGCTGTCATTAGTAAGAGAGCTGGCGTCCAGAAATAGACTGTCCCCCACAATGAGCGTCAAAGGACGCGATCAACAAATGTATCCTGTTTAGTTAAGGCGATGTAGGCGATTTTTAACATAATTTTTATTCTCTTTAGTTCAATTCAATTCCATTATTAATTGAAATAATTCAATTGCTTTTAGGCCAGTGGCAGTTGAAGAAAGTTTATGTAGTCAATGTCAAGATAAATGTAAATCCTTTTATGTTTTTTTTGGTAGTCACAAAGAAATTAATGGTACTACTATTTTTTGTAATATTACAATAAAGCAAAGTTCATTTAACATTTCTTGTAAAATGATATTGTTTGATGTTATTCTCTCTCTTTTCCTGAATAAATGAATAGGAGGATATTTTGGAGGAATCTAAAAAAACAATGTCAAGCGTTGCTAATAAATAAATATGTTGGGACATTAACACACAGCACAATCTAGTTCCATGGTAAGCTACGAGGACTGTGTTATGGATACCAGATAGTTGACTTACTACACATATATAACTTTAAATACATACATATTATAAATATAAACACCCATGACTGGAGTACAAACATTAGTGCTCACAAATGAATGCCCCCAGCGGGACTCGAACCAGCGACCTCTGGCACAGCAAGTAGTGTCACTACAAACTGAGCCAAACGTGTCGTCAAATAATAAATGAATCTTATTTTTAAAAGCAAAATTATATAACTAAATAATAATTAAATCAGTAATCATAACTTTTGGTGACAATTAGCAAAAAATACATTGTTTGCTTTGACAGAGTTCACCTCTGACGTTTTTGGCAATTGGCTCCCATCCTGCACCTTTAAGATCTTATGAGTCGTTATTTGACGTCGATGTGAAAGAAAAATCTATTTTCAACCACTATTCTCAGTCATTAACTGCAGCTGCCTGACACGTGTAATATATTTTTAACTGATATTAAAGAAAGAAAGTTCTCGTGATTCTGTAATGAGAGCTATCGCGCTTGAATTCGCCGCGAGGGGCGCTAGTGTAGAGTGAGGTCTGTACTGTCAAACTGTACACTGTCAAATGTCACTGAATGTTAACTATTTGCGAGCTTTTCATCGCGGATCTTCACTAATTATTTATGATTATTGTAAACATTTAGCCATCCCTGTTTAATTGTAGCAGACAAGGTACGGGCCAATAAATGTTATTGCTTTAAAAGACAAGCTAAGAAAAAAATCAATATTTTATCGATTTGGTTATTATATATTAATTATGTATTCATTCGTGTGATGAGCACGAATGTTTGTACTCCAGTCATGGGTGTTTATATTTATAATATGTATGTATTTAAAGTTATATATGTGTAGTGTATCAACTATCTGGTATCCATAACACAGGCTTTGTAGCTTACCACGGAACTAGATGGTGCTGTGTGTAAATTGTCCCAGCATATTTATTTATTTATGTAAAACAAAATCCTGGTACCGCGCTAACAATTATTATGATTATTATATAAAATTTATGGCCCGGCTGTACTAACAAATACTTTTTCGCGACAGCGATACGACCCCAGTCGCCATTGGCGCCAACTGGTGCCACCAGAAACGATAGCTCTCATTATTACGTTATGAGAAAAAAGAGTTTTGTAATCCCGTAATCTTTCGCTGAGAAAAAATAAGTTTATAAGTACAATACAGTCATATGAAGAGTGTATATTTGGAACATAAAAAATAATCGATAAGAAAAGCGATCGTAAAATACAATTAAATATTGCGTTAAATAAAATAATAACAAAATTAGTGGTAAAAAGTTACAATGCCCAACCCTTATGTGGCAGTGTAATAATATATATACATTTGATTGAGAAATTTATTTTTTGGAGGTCCCAGAATCGATTCTGGCACAGTGCTATTGACAGCATAAAAGGCCTGGTGAAGTTTTTGGAGCACCAATGTAAAGGAATAATGACATAAGGAGTCACTATATTTTTCCCATGAGAGAAAGTTTGTGAAAATGAACAAAGCTCTATCTTAACGTTTGTGACGTAATGTTTTCAATGTGTAACATTTCATTATTAGTTGCGCACAAAATGTTTTTGTTTATTTATATAACAACTCGCGGACTCGCCCGCATTGCGCTAGTTATAATTTATACTAACTTTGACACTCAATTTTATCTTATATGGTATAGTAAAACTACCCAAATCCCTTTCGCTTTACAAATTTCAAATTCTACAGTCTGAGTGGGCTTGAATACCACTAACGCGAATCTGCCTTATCAATTACAAATACATTGGGCCTCTCTTATTCTAATCCACATAAAGTCTATTTCATTTCATCTCACTACTATGACTATTATTTAAAATGTATTAAAATATGTCTAAATACACAAAAAAATCGATAATCATGACCGCTTTGAACCGTTATATACGCGTAAGAAAACGTGAGCAGTTCTATATGTTATGTATATTAGGCAGTAATTTAAATTCATTTTTCTTTTTCCCAGATAAGACGCCATAATGTTACTAAACTTTATGAGTTTACAAAGTCTTTACGTTCCAAACAATTTAAATAAATTATAACCAATATTTATGGAGCACTTACACTTAACTTGTTTGCTGGGTAGCTTCCTGATTGCGAACTGTTCACATATTTACCGCGGAGTTATGGTTAATCTTCTTGTTAAACCAATGAATGCCAACAAGCATTACTCGCTTAAATATAGAATTTATAGAGATAAACACGATGTAAGTGATGTTAGAGGCCACAAGCCTTGCATTTTGTACGTTACATCTACTTTTTTTAATTATCTACTAGTAGAATATGAAAAATAAAAAGAAATCTATCCCACGGGGACTATACATTTTCCGGGATAAAAAGTAGCCTATGTATTATTCCAGACTATAATCTACCTCTGTGCCAAATTTTATCCAGATACGTTAAGCCGTTGGTGTGATTGAGTAACAAACATCCATCCATCCAAACTTTCACATTTATATAGTAGTAAAATTTAGAAGTAGCTTGTACTAAGTTATAAGGCCATTTAATTTTTTATAGGTAAACAGATCAAAATAAAAATACAAAAATTTAAGAGTAAAGGTGAATTTTTTTTATATAATAAAGAAACATATTGATATATGTCTGTTTGTCAGACTTATACGCATACTAGAATAGCTAGAAGGGTTGTATTGAGACCTTTTGTTCTACATTGTACATTTTATAAGTTACAATATGTATTAAAGCTGTAGCCACAGATATAATTTAGTTAAGTATAAATTCGATAAGTAATCTATATTAATATATTAAGCGAAATACTTGTTGTTTGTTTATTTGTAGCACAGTAGTTTACATTATTTGTAGCAGTGAGTACATAAAAACTACTGATTGAATTTTAATAAAACTTTACAATAATATAGTTCATATATCAGAATAACAAATAAGTTTTTTTTATCCCGGAAAATGTACGGCTCCCGTGGGATACTTTTGTTTTTGTTTATATTGATAAAGATAATATATATAAAGATGGGTATGGCCGCAAACAATAGCTAGTATTACATAAAAAAAAACTACAAAATTTGTTAACTTTGCTACGCAAGTCGTCAATTGACGTCATTTGTGTAATTTAAAATTGGGTAATAAAAAATTATACTAAAACAATAAAATCTTCACTCCTTGATATCTTTATAATATGTCTTAGTTATTTCACAAAGAATACAATATTATGACTCATAAGTAATGCATTTCCGCAAACGAAGTTTTCTATTGTCTTTTTTATAAAAATGTAATACGAGTATTGTAATAGATCTCACAACAATTCTAGTTATAAGTCCAACTTGATGATATAAAATTTTATTTCATTTTTTATACTAGCGGCTCGTCCTCGCTTCGCTCGGGCTGCCCCTAGGTACGTTTTAACGGTTAGTATGGAATATACTATAGATTATATTACTACTCCGCTCTTTGGAGGAGTATCATGATAATATATAGCCTATAGCCTTTCTCGATAAACGGGCTATCTAATGCAAAATGAATTTTTCAAATTGCATTGGTAACTACTAACTCCTGAGATTAGCGCATTCAAACAAATTAACAAAAAAACAAACAAACTCTGCCTCTTTGTAATGTTATTATAGACTAGCGACTCACCCTCGCTTCGCTTCGGGTTCGTCCCTAGACAAAAACAAATCTATCCCACGGGAATCGTACCATTTTCTGGGATGATATATAGCCTATAACCTTCCTCAGTTGACGGGCTATCTAATGCAAAAAGAATTTTTCAAATCGGATAAGTAGTTGTTGAGATTAGCGCGTTCAACCAAACAAACAAACAAACAAACAAACAAACAAACTCTGCCTCTTTGTAATATTATTATAGATGTTATTTCAATCATATATTAATTTATACAATGTTCATGGAATGAAAATTGTGAGTCAATTTTAATCTAGATACGTCACACGCATAGGTTTCGAATTATTTTTAAAATTTTATTATACGACAATAGAAAAAAAGAAATATTTTAATTACTAGTATATAGTTAAGTTTAAATAGTAACACCGTTATAATAACAGTAGTCATTTAAATTCTGCAGAAGTAAGCGAGACCTTTCCGTTTTTAAAAAGGATGGCGCGTTTATTCAAAATGTAGGTTAATTTGGACGAGAATTTTATATCTTTTACTGAATACACAAGCTAATGAGACTATGGCGGACAAAAGGCGTAACGCATACTTAACTGCGCCGGAGCGGAAAAGGAACAGGTTCAACGTACCCTATGTGTGAGTGAAATGCAGAATGCAAGTTTTATGGGTATAGAGTGAGAAATACATATATCATAAGAATCCGTACAAAAGCTTTAGGCCAAAAATGCTGATAGCTTTATTTAGAGACACACGACTCATCCTCAGGTCAATTCTTTAATAGGGATATAAGCTTCTAATCAATATATTTAAACATGGTTGTATTAGATTGTTATTATTATTTCGTTGACTTATATTATCACTAGCGGCTCATCCTTGTTTCGCTCGGGTTCGCCTCTAGAAAAACAAAAACAAATCTATCCCACTGGAACCGTACATTTTTCCGAAATAAAAAGTAGCCTATGTGCTATTCCAGGCTATAATTGAGTAACATACACCCATCCAAACATCTAAATTTTCACATTTATAATATTAATAAGAACTGAGATAAGAAATAAGATGTTTGTTATTTTTTTCATGTCAACCAATTTTATATATGCTACGAACTTCAATGAAGAACGTGAAGGTATATAAATAATTATATAATATATGTACATATGTAGCAATGGAAAGGATTGTAGAACATTAATTCAATATTATAAATGATATTTTCTATATCTCATCAATTTCTTGCCATCATCTTACTTAGTAATATAAGTGCATACTAAAAGCTTCACGTAACATATAGTCATATAAAAGAAAGTACCTAATAATAGAAATAAAGAAAAAAAACTTGCGTGTGTGTGCAATTCACACATGGCAGAATTGAAACTTCAGAAACGTAACCTACGAGAGAATGAGATGAATATAGAGTATCAGGAGTAGGATAATTATAAGGTTATATTTTTTATAATATTTTCACCAAGATCAAAAGTTATTTTACATTTTATTTGACATAAATATACATTAATTAATATTCAGTAATTAATTTTATTATTTTTCACTTCCTGTGTAATGTATTCTATCTCAAATAACAACGGTTACCATGGCAACATGGCAATGTATTCTATCTCGTTCTCTCGCCGGCTTGATCCTATATATTTATGTGTTTGTCTCTTTTTAGTGTTGTATTTCCATTTTATAGAGTTTCAATTCACAAAGATTCTAAAGAAGTTTCACTTCAAAAAGCTGACACAGAATTGCTCGTACTTTAAATGAGATGCTGTAATAATGTACAATATTTTTTATGCTTAAGTTTACCCAAAGTAGATGCGATGAATCATTTAATTGTTTACGGTTCTAGCACTATTATAGGATGTGTTTTCTAATAATTTCATATCTATTTGAAACAATAATATGATTTCTTTTCTGCAAAGTATAAGAAAGAAATACTGTTTAGTTAATCGTAAATTGACCTCAAAATAGCCGTCCATATTGAGTTTATTTAGTTATTTACACAATACCAAAGCTCAAACCACAAATTTGTTTTAAATTTATTTGGTTTTCATTGTTTTTTTCTTGTAAATAAAGATAAAAATTAAAGCTTATAGTGTAATGTAACGATGTCGTTAAGAACTCATTAAAGCTCTAATATATAAGATAAGGATGTCATTACAAAGAATTTGTTTTTTGTATGTAAATATTAAATTATCGACCTAAGTCTTTACAAATACATGGTAAGTAATATTAATGATATTATTTTTCTGAATTTCAGATACACTATTATGTTTAGACTAGCGACTCACTCTCGCTTCGCTTCGGGTTCGTCTTTAGACAAAAATAAATCTATCCCACGAACCGTACATTTTTCCGGGATGATTCCGGGCAAAAAGAATTTTTCAAATAGAATTAGCAGTTCCTGAGATTAGCGCGCTCAACCAAACAAACAAACTCTTCAGCTTTATAATATTAGTATAGATGACAAAGCGTCAAAAACGATTTCTGTCGTGACGAAGTATGACAAGTTTCATGTTGGCAGCGGACACGGGCTCTATCCACCCGTAAAATAACAAGATTTACCAACTATCTAAAAAAGATCAATAGCCGCGCTAAATTGCTTAGGCTACTTTTTCTCAGATCTATGGCATTTCCTTCCTGAACTGGAGGTATGCTGAATATTGTAGTGAGTAATTATTAAAAATTATACGATAAAAACGTTTTATCATTTAACTTTGACTCGCCAGCACATATTGTCTTCAAAATGACGATTAAGAAGCGCAATAGGTATTGTATATTTTTTATTATTGGTCCCTTTGAATTATATATCTTATTTTTATCTTTTTTGTTTTTCTTTTTTAATATTATTTGCTTGAAATCTAATATATTTAAACGAGAAATTCTTGCATATTTATATCTTTATTTATACCAGCGATCTCGGAAACAGCTCGAACGATTTCACTGAAATTTAGTTTTCGGGGACGAAAAATCGATCTAGATTAGTCTCATGTCTGGGAAAACGCGTGTTTTCGAGTTTTCATGCAGTTTTCTTTTGCGTTATTCTACGCAGAATATGGTCCATAATTTCTTACACTCAGGAATAAGCATCGTGGTCAAGCGGTCAAGGCGCAAGTTAGGCAACACATACGCCCGGGATCAAGTCCCGATCGGAATACAAAATTTTTACTTTGTTTCTTTTTGTATTTATTCAAGTTTTTAGTTTTTCTTTTATCTAAAAAATACGATATAACAAAAAAGAACTCCGAGCGAAGCTCGGTCGCCCAGGTACTATTATATAATGCGCAAGAAAGATAGCGTGAAGTTAGAACAATAGAAAGTGTTCCTGTGTGATCGTATATCGCGACATCGATTCCCAAGCAAGTATACATAACTCGCCTCTCTCTTGCCATACATACGTATATCTTAGCTTAATGGAGTATTAAATCCAACAATAGCTTGTTTCTAAATTACCCTTGACGTGAAAATGTTATTGAAATTTACATGAACTATAATACGTATTCTTAAAAAAAATATAAAATCAGATTCACAATAATTGTCAAAGATATCAAGTAATATATTCGTACACACAAAATTCTTTTCACGTTTTTAAAGTTATTTAATACTAGGCTGCTTTATACTGCTTTTAAATTTAATTAAGAATGAAGTTACATAAAAATGGCTGACATTGGTTTTTGAAATATATGTAAGTGTGAATTGTAATTGTATTTTAAAGAATAGGTATCCCTATTCTATATTAAGATACTGGATATTATTTTTATAGGGTATCCCCTATAAAAATAATATCCTGTATCTTAATTAAAATTATATCGATGTACATTTTTTTTATTCTGGATAAAACTCTTTTCATACAAAACTGTCCCACATTCGCACATCTCTGCAGGTAAGTAGGACAAATAGAGGATTAATAAATCGCAAGCGTAAACAGTTTAACAGTTTTACTGCGTAAATGCAGTCCTGCCCACTCAGGTTAAAACTGTGATTAAGGTTAATGTTTATAGAATAAAGTATAAAACGCATTGTTCTTTTTTTGTTATTATTTGAACCAATTATTATTATAGATTTATGGATGTGTGTTATTCTTTCACGCAAAAACTACCGAATGGATTTTAATGAAACTTGACAATAAAATAACAAATATACTTCTTGTTCCGAAAAAATGCAGGGTTCCCGTGGGATAGATTTGTTTTCGTTTTCTTAGAGCTAAAAATATAATGAAATAGATATCTATTTAATTCATGAGAATACGAGCTATATGGTACGTGTCACAATTACAATAAAGTGAAACTAAAAAAATTACGGTGAAGGAAATCATCGTGGGGAAACCTGCATGTCCGAGTATGACCTGGCAAGTTTTCAAAGATACGTGAATTCCGCCAACCTGCACTTGGCCAGCATAGTGGCCAGCGTAATGCCCTGATCCTTGTATTGAGAGGTCCGTGCCCAACCGTGGGACGTTAAAAGGTATGAATAGGTACATATAAGCTAAAAATAGTTTTATTAGTAGTAGGTAACTGAAGTAGAAATCGTACTTCTATTAAAATAAGCCTCATTGCTTTATATCCCTAATGTTATATCACAGAGGATACAGTGCCAAATGCCAAGTAACTTTCACTTACTCCAATGCTAATATTTGATATGAATACAAAAACTTTGGGACCAAATACGACTCTTTCAGCTTTTCTATTCATTACTGGTATTTACATTCATATGGTGATTTATGATTATGATGAATTAAATAACTTTTATAAAATATCTACGTACGGTACGTTTTCACGGTTAGCTATGTTTATACATAAATAGTAGCTTGCTACTTCTAAGATATTCGTTTAAATTATATAGCGATTTACCCTCGCTTCGCTCGGATGCGTACGTCGTACGCGGATTTTGTTCACAATTTCATGGGTTTTAATTTTTTTTTTGCGGAACCCTGACTCTTTTTCTAAAATAAAAGTAGCCTAAGTTACTCCTTACAACAGCAGCTATCTGCCAGTGAAAGTCCCGTCAAAATCGGTCCAGCAGTTTCGGAGATTAGCCGGAACAAACAGACAGACAGACCGACAGACAGACAGACAAAAATTGTAAAAAATGTTGTTTTGATATATGTACCGTGGGTATACACGGTATACACACATGTATGTCCATATGCATTTAGTAAAAAGCGGTTATTTTAATATTACAAACAGACACTCCAATTTTATTTATCTGTATGTATTGATAATATTGTAACACTAAAAGAGACATTTAAAAGGAAAAAACTACAAGAGATGTACAATAATACTTAATAAATTTATTTTTATTAATTTATTTATTTATTCATTACCAAATACAATAAATCATTTTTACAGAACTTAATAAATAATATTCTACCGAATCGTTAAACGGGTATTATAACGAAGTACCTAAAGCAATATACATAAGTATTATTTTTATTTACAAATAGCGACTCACCCTCGCTTGAGTCCCCATACGAACTTTCCTCTCCATTTTCACTCCCTTAAGGGATGATTTCCGGGATAAAAAGTATCCTATGTCTTTCCCAGGGTTTCAAATTATCTTCTTACCAAATTTGATATAAATTGGTTCAGTAGATCCAGAGATTAGTCCCTACAACCTCACAAACTCACAAACTTTACCTCTTTATAATATTAGTATAGATTAAACACCTCGAAGTTTTTATTGGGGCAGAATAATGTTGAAAGCTTTTTTCAAATGATGTACCTATATGATATAAACTGTGATAGTTACAAATCGAATAAACATTTAACTACTTAGTTAATTAAACTTGTGTTTGGGCTATTAGTAAATTGGGGATCTGTACAACTTAAATCGAATGTAGATTTGATTCTCAAGAGATTTATGAAATACTTTTCTATAGTTAACCATCGCGATAGTACAGTTTAAGGTGATTTTACTAATAGTATTCATGATTTATAGAAGCCACCAAAGTGTGTACAGTTATAGATTTATAGTGCCCTATTGGATGTCTCGTTTAAAGTCTAGATCTCTGTGAAACGAAGATTTCTTTTTGCTACGTTGAAAAATGCATTTATAAGAATATATATATATATATATATATATATATATGCAGGATACTGGCTAGAGAAGTCAGTACTACTGACTGAAACACAAGGGAATCTTCCCCGCCTTAATCAGCCTCAGGATCAATAAAGCACTCAACCGCGACGCTGCACGGCTGCCTACCGAGGCAGACCATAACAACCAGATGGTTGCTCCTAAAGTACACTCTGCAATCAGAGAAGTACCGGAAGCAACCTACCGCCTCCCAGTGTGTTTTTGGACGAAGACTACCTCTAGTCGATCCAAATCGATCGGGTAGGTATATAATTACGTTGTAAACTACCTATTCCATTTAGGCATAACTTTATACATTCAATTAGTAGTTACACCATATATTATTAAACTGTATGTAACATTAAGAACAATGCGTCCCAATTAAGTAAGCGAAGTTAAGTACTTACATAACATTAGGATATTCACTGAGATAACTTTTTGATTAAATTGTTTTTATTCTTTTAGAAATTTGCCCTGAAAGTAAGGTATTTCGATTCGAAACATAAGATAAATTAATTGTATTTATTTTATTTTATATACAGAAGTAATTAATATCTATATATAAATACGAAAAACAAAATAGTTCAGTACCTTTTTCTCCTGTTTTTGTCAATCGATTTTCTTTTTTTGTTTTGTAGCTATTGACAAGTTTTAGTGTTATTAATAAAAAAAAAATTTAAAATAGTTCGTTTTTTTATAGATGGGTAAATTCTATACATAGATGAATGTGACGACATGTTTGGCTTAGTTAGTAGTAACCCTACTGGCTGTGCCAGCGGTCGCGGGTTCGAGTCCCGCTTGGAGCATTCATTTGTGTGATGAGCACGAATGTTTGTACTCCAGTCATGGGTGTGTATATTTATAATATGTATGTATTTAAAGTTATATATCAACTATCTGGTATCCATAACACAGGCCTCGTAGCTTACCATGGAACTAGATGGTGTTGTGTGTTAATGTACCAACATATATGTCTTCCTCAAATTTTCAATAGTGATCGTGGTAAATTTTTGACCACTGGGAAGACTAACTATAACTATTTAAATCAATAAATTGAGCTATAAGAAGTTAAGCCTAAGTTTAAAGTAAATAAGTTTAAGGTCATCATTGTCGCATTGCAGAGGTCAGATGGCGATCTGACAATACAAAAATAGTACCCGCTAAGCCGCTAAATAGCTTACATTTAATTTTAAAGATGATCATAAAGTTTAACATTATTTTTACACTTATGATTTAGCTTGATCACTAGTAGTGACTAATATATTATACATTAATCGTATTATAGGCAATGCTAGGCCAGTGGTAACGCGCTTGGGAAACTAAGTGAAGCGCGCCTCTGATATTTTCATGTGAGAATCTTTTCCAACATGATTACCACTTGTCTTTCGGTGAAGGAACTTGCATGTCTGAGAGTACTTGGCAAACTCTAAAGGCATGTATTGTCCGTCAACCCGCCACTTGGCCTGATGTGGATTATGGCCTAATTTCCTCTTTATTGAATGGAGGCCCGTGCCCAGCAGTGGGACGTTAAAAAGGGCTATACACAAATACATATTATACTTCATATTATTATAGTGACTTCGCTTCGCTAAGGCGCGTCCATAGTGATATTTTGCAACGCTATAAAAGCTCCCCGAGAATAATTTTATATAGAGGTATTAATAAGTTCATAAATTACGATGTTTTTTCTGATCTTAAGACTAAGACTAAATCTAATTTTGTAAAGCAAACACAAAAAAATATGAAGTATAATTTATATAATAAAAATATTTTTTTATGAAAGTGAATGTGTTCTACATATCTATATATTTTAAATGAAGCCTTTATTTTATTACAAACAACTTACCCCCGCTTCGCTCGAATGTGTCTCTAGGTACGTTTTAATTTGTTTGAGCGGAACCCTAATTCTTTTTCTAAAATTGCCTAAGTTGCTCCTTGCAATATCTACAAGTAAAAGTCCCGCCAATATCAGTCCAGCCGTTACGGAGATTAGCCGAAACAAATAGACAGACAGACAAAAAATATAGAAATTGTGTTTTTCTTATAAGTAGCGTATATATTTTCATATGAATTTAATAAAAAGCTGTCATTTTGACATTACAAACAGACACTACAATTTTATTTATCTATATATGATATGATAAATATTAATCGTACAGATAATTAATTATATATAAATATTGTGTGGGTATATTAATGACCTACATATATTTTGATATATCAATAAGGTACACCGGTTTTCTTCGCAACAAACAAGAGATAAACTTATTTCATTAGAGCAACTAACGAGGGTTAGATACAAAAGTTTTGTTATTTATCGATTTTCGGAACTAATTAGTGTATAAATAATGTCTAAGTTAAAAATATATTTTGGATGATCTTGTAATGAAATTTCGACTACACATGGCTTTTTGTTATCTGTACTAATATAAAGCTGAAGAGTTTGTTTATTTCGTTGAACGCGCTAATCTCAAGAACTAATAATCCGATTTGAAAAATTCTTTTTGCATTAGATAGCCTGTTAACTCAGGAAGACTATAAGCTATATATTATCCCGGAAAAATGTACGGTTCCCGTGGGATAGATTTATTTTTATCTAGTGACGAACCCGAAGCGAAGCGAGAGTGAGTCGCTAGTTTTGTATAAACATAATTTGAAAGTTTGGGTTGATTATTTTGGCTAACAAGATACAACTCAATCTGAATATTACATTAGATATAATTCAAACCCATGACTGATTTCCCAATTTACCGATATGTAGCTTGCAATACGCTCTATTTCCTTTTATGTAGACATAAGGGCTATACCTAACTCATGTCATCCTATTCTCACTGTAGTTTCATTATTTTATATAATCATTATTGAAAACTTAAGGAAAACATGTGTAAATATTTTTTTTATTAATAGGTAACGCTAAAGCTCGTCAATCCCTATCAAATGAAAAAAAAAGAAAATTGGTTGACAAACAGAGGAGAAAAAGATGCTTAACTCTTTTGTCTTCGCCTACTTACATATTGATATTATTTTACTTTTTTTAATTATTTGCTTTCTCCAAAGATAACTACCGCTAAATCTAAAGCGAACGTCACTTTTCAATAATAAATATCAAGTACTTTCACTTCAAAGTATCGTGAAACATTATTTATTATGAGAGCCCGAGCAGACAAATGTCTAATTTATTCCAAGCCGCAGTTATCGATCGTAACTACATAGTCAAATGAGATTGTACCCTAAAGTTTTGAACTACAAGTAAATTATACATGTTTTTAATGAAAATATATCTAAAAAATATTTATTTTGATTTGTCAGCCCTATTTTAATGTCCCACTGCTGGGCACAGGCTTCCCTTCAATGCGAGAGGGATAAGGCCATACTCCATCATAAGTAAATAATGATTGTTATAAATTTAACGTAAATATTACCGTAATACTTCAATATTATTTATAAACTTGCGACTCACCCTCGTTTCTCTCGGGTTCGTCCCTCGGTACGTTTTCATTTTTTTAAGCGGAACCCTAATTCTTTTTCTAAAATTAAAGTAGCCTAAGTTACTCCTTATAACATCAGCTATAGGCCAGTGAAAGTCCCGTGAAAATCGGTCCAGCCGTTTCGGAAATTAGCCGGCACAAACAGACAGACAGACAAAAAAATTAAAAACTGTGTTTTTCTTATATGTACGGTACATATATTTTCATATGCTTTTAGTAAAAAGTTGTTACTTTGACATTACAAACAGACACTTCAATTTTATTTATCTGTATAGATAAAATTATATGTAAAGTATAAATGAAACTACACGCAGATAAAGCTGCATAAGTATACATCGCGTACATAAATCTATAATTAAATATATTTGATTCACATATAAATAATGTACTACTAAAGACTTTCTGGATAAAAAAAACTCAATCAATATATTACAATTTGCTATGTATATATTCCCCCTGACCAAATTCAGTCATGGCAGTCAATCTCATTACAGAAGTCGGAAAAAACAGACCGTTTAGTTCCTTTGTTGACTGTTAGGCACCTACGAGTACGGATACACTCGAATGAAGCGCTTGTTAAATATAAAGGTAGTTCTACATTAGCTCAAAAATTAATTTATTTATAGTTTATAAGTTAATCCTAACAAACTAGTAAGAAATAACCCCAAGTAACATAATGTGTGACAACAGCTAGGTCGCATGACACTTTTTTAAATTGTCATTCTCCAAGCTATGAAAAGAAATAGGGCACTTTTAGATCTGACAACGTTGAGAAAATTGGAACAGGGTCGCTGTACAATGTTTTTGTAAGGTGTGGGTCATTTTTTTAAATAGGTCTTTTCTAATTGATTTTCCGACTATAAAATTGAAGTTGACAAGAGGGACGAGTAGGTATGAAATAGACGTAAAATATGTATGTGTATAATATATAATAATATTGATTATTTTATCTGAAGGGGTGATATTAAAAATATTTTTATTAAAATCATATAATAATCGCGTTACAAAGACACGACGAAACGAACATTGAATACGTATTCGAATAGAATAACTCTCTGTTTTATGATCGATCAATTATAAAAGCGATAAAGTATGAATAATGACACATAAATCTTCCCAATTCTCAATACCTATATATTGAAGTTATACATATGTGCATACAATATATTTACTATCGCTATACCTAATACTGTTCAAGCAGTTTTGTTTGATAACTGCACTCGAAGCTGATGTCGAAAACTTTGGATCGTGAAAACTTTCATCAGAACTTATCTAACACATAACAACTCGAAGTTGTAAATTTAATATCTATGATAGCGAATTTAAGATAGAAGCTAAATATAATATATGTTAATGTACATATATATACAGTAGGGTTTGTAAATAGTCTTTTTCCTATTAAATTATGACTTTTTAATTGAACCCGTTCAAGATCGCGGGCACGCCGGCGTGTCAGTTAACAATTAATTTCTTAGAAATTATCGATAATTTCTTAGAAATTGGCCAGGAGTTGTTATATATATGCACTATGCAGCCCTTTTTAACGTCCCATTGCTGGGCACGGGCCTCCCAAGCAGAATCAAGCCATAGTCCACCACGCTGGTCAAGTGTGGGTTAGCGGACTTCACATGTCTTTCGAAAACTTAATAGGTTCTCTCAGACATGTAGGGGTGCTCATGTTTTGCTTCACCGTAAGACAAGTGGTAATCATTTTGGACATGATTCGCACATGAAAATATCAGAGATGCGAGACCCGGGATTTAAATCCGCTTCAGTCAGTTTCCCAAGCGAGCGCGTTACCATTGGTCTACCACTGCCTTTTTAGTTTATAAAGCCTTATGTTAAAAGTCAGACTACATACTAAACGTCGAACTGAGACTAAACTCACAAATTTTTGAGCATAGAATCTATAATACTAGCAAGTGAAAACTAAATTATATTAGTGATTTGAATACGAAGTTTGTGAGTGTGTTTAATACTTTTTTGTACTTTAACGGCCTTGATTGAAGTTCAGAATTGAAATATCCTATATTTTGGATTAATATATTATTATGTTTCTTTTTATCGACGTATCTAATATACAAGCGAAGCTGCGAACGAAAACTAGTTTAACATATACAAGTATACTTATTATTTAGCATACAATAAAAAGTATCACAATGTAAACAAGATTTACTGAATCTAGTCACATGGTCCTACGTAATGTTACCTTTGTATTACGTCGATTCGACGTCAGTTAGTTTATACAATTCACAAGTAGGTGCTAGATAAAATTTAAGAAACCAAAATAAATACATACAATACTATTGAAAAAAAATATGCACTATTTATTAGTACAATATATTTAGTATAATATTTTTTCTAAACTTAGCAAAAATTAGTAATTGTGAGTATTGCGTCACAGAAAAACTTAAATATAACATAACTATTACCAGACTCGGGACTCGATCCTATGAACTATCGATCTGCAGCTGATTGATATTGATCTCAGAGACGTTTGAGAGAAAATGTAGTGTATTGTCATCCAACTCTTAATAGCCGCTATTCCCAAAAAGACTTCCGACGGATTATTGTACGATCGACCGCGCTATTATTAATACCTACCTACGTATGGAAACGTGTAGGTTTGGGTCTTGTTTCAGATTTTGTCTAGTTTATACAAAAAACTGGTCTGTCTCGACAGAGATACGTACATTATCAGACTAATTTCTGAAAACCGAGAATCCAGTTCGTAAAAATTGTCATTTAAAATTTATTTTATTCATCATTTAAAAGATACTTATGAATCAAGTTTTGAATGTTTATTGAATTGTAATCATGAAGTTTAAGTAGATCTCAGCGGTTATTCGCCAAAAAATCCCACATTTTATTGTAATAAAAGAAATAACTTAATTATTTACTACATAATATTATAACCGTATATTTTAAGTGCCTAATAGATGCACGAGTATAGGTTTGTTAATAAATTAAAACGAGCGTGGCAGTGTCTGAGTGTACTATTGATTTTTAATATGAATTGAAAGGCTTGATTCTATTCTGTAGGTAATATATTTTTCTTTCATCCATTATGCCTTCTTCAAAAATGCATCAAAATCCTTCAAAAATCGTCTTTTTTATTCTATTTATTTAGATATGTAAGACTACAATAATAAAATATATATCTGTGAATTATAATCTAACTCTAAACTATTAAAATAACCAAAACTTTCTATATAAATTAAATGTTGTTCACAAAAATGAGTCATCCTTAATATAGATACCATTATTATTCTACTTAAAAATAAATTAATAATATCATGTGCTATTTATAACCTCGATCCTTATTTATAACTCCACGCGTCACGAAAGTGGTAGCAATTTTATATTTCGTTTAATTTGAAGCATATTAAGGCTTGTTAATATTTTAGTATTCATTTCTTCAAAAGCATTTGATGCATAATAAAAATTATAATATGTACAGATTATATTTTACTTTCTGTAGAGGAATCACTCTGTATTGCTTTTAAATAAATATTATTATATTGTTGAAAATACTGATTATTTTTAATCCTTTTTAATAGTGACTAATGCATGATGTGAAATAGGGTGATGCCGCGCCAAGGCACAGACACGTGTACACGTGTTTTATAAGAAGATTACGAATCGCACGAGCTAAAGTTCACTGTCAATCTGTTTACCACTAAGAATATGTTTCGCTAAACGTGACAAGAATATTATAATATGTAGAAAAATCATGACTGTTTGAAGAAGTATTGTAAGAATACCTGTAAGTTATTTTTTTTAATATTTGAAGTTTATCTTGCTTTGTATTGAGCTCGTTTTAACTTCCCACTGTTGGGCAAGGGCTTTCTTTCAATACGGGGCTGTAGTCCACCATGCTGGTGAAGTGCGGGTTATACACATATTTTTCTAAAACTTGCTAGGTTCTCTCAAACATGCATGGGTGCTCACGATGTTTTTCCTCACCGTAAGACAACCGTGTGTTCAAAATGCTTCAAGCATGTAAATATTAGAGGTGCGAGATCTGGAATTTGAACCCGTTTCACTTAGCTACCACTGCCAATTTTATTTTACTTCTACGTTTTTATAGATATAAAAATATTATCACACATTTGTATACGTCCTTCTAATGCATCCTTACCTGCTTTAAAAGGTTTAAAAAATTCTAACGTCTAAATGACATTATAATCATTATAATCACCCATTTCCCGCGCAAATGTGATAAATAAAATGGCAGCATGCACGCAAAATATCCGCTCATCTCCGTTAATGGAGACTTCCGGTTCATTAAAATGATTATGGTCATGGTGGAAATCGTTTGCTAAATATTGATTATCATTATCTAATGTCATCTTGTCATCATTATCTAATGTCATCTTGTTATTACCTATGTTTGTAGTTTTTCTTTGAACACTATATTTTTGTCATTTTTAAATTTTTTTATATACTATAAAAGCGTATCTCTAGAATACAATTTAAGTGGGTACGGATATAAATAGCTTTCAGGTCAAGATCTATGCTATCTGTGAGTTGCTGCTACTCAGACGTTTAAAAAAAACTTTTATATTTAGATTTTTCCCTACTAGACTATTCGACAAAATAATTTAATGAAGCTTAGTTTTTTCAATAGAAAACCAACATTTTTAGAAAATTACGGAAAATATATTATTTTTTCCCTTATTTTAACCTAAAAATAGTTCTTGATGATATATACAATACTAATAACAAATAACCTCATTCTGTTAATTTATCTATACGAAGCGGCTACTGATGTTTCGACAAACCCAAAGTTTGTACAATGGGCGTGATAATGATTTATATTGAAGTCAAAAGAAATTGTGCCCCGATTTCTATAAGGTTGTTGACATTTAAACGGCCTGGGAAGCATTTAAGACTGTCAGTCAAAGTTGAAATGAAATACAATGTTTGAGAAAGGACTTTGGGAGGAATTTAATAAAATAAGAGTCGCTAATATATTGAATTTGTTTTTTTTTTCTGATAAAGCGTATTCTTATTACTCTTAAATAAGCACAATGTATAGAACACACGATAAAATTATAATATAATCGGAGTTTAATTTCTTTTTTAATGTCACTACAAACTGATCCAAACGTGTCGTCAAAAAAAATGTATGCCTTTGCTGCAGTATTACTAAGCTTCTTTTGTTAAAAAAAAAAAAAAAAAAAAAAAACTATTCATAATCATATCGTCAACGTAACGAAGAATTTCTATTTCAGTGTTAGTGCGAAAAGGGTAAATTAAGTTATTCACTTAAAATTCAGGGAAGCGGAATATTTGGGCGTCTGAAGTTTGAAATTAGTTTTAATTGAGGAAATATGAAATACTTATATATAGTGTGAATATTTCAAGCTCTTTCCTTTGTAAAGGTAAATTATAATGACATATTAATCTTCTACCATTCAAACTCCAGTATTTGTGACATTTGTAAATCTAGCACTAGCACGCTTAAAAGCCATTAACAAAGAATTGAATAGAATGAAAATACTGTTTACTTTAGGTAAGTAAATGTAAGTGTACAGTACATCTTAATCTGAGAAAAATATATGTTAGTTGGCATATGTCATAGTAAATACATCGTCCATCAATAAATATTGTCCAAAATAATCCAACTAAGCTTTGACTTTCAAAGCTAATGTAGAGCTTTTAGTTGATACAAAATATATAAAAAATATATATTATCGTTCAGAGTTCTGCCAATTTACCGATTCTTATACATTTCGAATAACGTTATCCTTTTACACACACGACCTGTCGACCAGCGAAGTAGAAACGGACTTTATTTAGTGGAATGTTTGTAATCTTCAGATTACTGTGCAATATATATATATATATATATATATATATATATATATATATATATATATATATATATATATATATATATATATATATAAGGTGTTGCACAGTATTTAATGATCCATTCAGAAAAATTCAACTATATTCTATATAGAAAATTAAATTAGTAGTAGCAACAGGATCAAAGCTTCGAATGCATGTTATTGATTAAAATCCTAAATGCTCAAACTAAAGTTAAAAGCTGTCAAAGTTTTGTTCGAAATTCAAAACGGTGGTTATTTCGTAAATGCTTCAGGAGATTGCTTTTGGAATCTTGGATTTTCCCTGTAAAGCTCCCATTAATATAATGGTCGGTAATGGCCGACATTATACTGAGCGCTCTATAACACTATGTGTAAAAAATCGTGCAAATAGCACAGATTTACACCGACACGTTAAAAATATATTCTTAAATAGTAAGTTTTTAACTACAAAGTTGTTTCTTTTGACTTATCTTATATTTGTGGAGTAAAAGAAAGCAATATTTTTAAATATACCATTTTAAACTATAGTTTCATTAAGCTTTACATTATAGGCGTCGTTCTAACATAAAATATTGTCAAGTAGGATTAAGTGAAATACTCTACATTTATAAAATTACTACCGTCTTATAGTCGCTTTGCTCGGATGCGTTACTGGATACGTTTTAATTTTTTTGAAGGCGAACCCTAATTCTTTTTCTAAAATTAAAATACCTTAAGTTACTCCTTATAAGTAACATCAGCTATCTGTCAGTGAAAGTCTCATCATAATCAATCTAACTGTTTCGGAGATTTTCCGGAATAAACAGACAGACAAAAAATTCAAAATTGTGTTTTTCGTATAAGTAACGTAAAGTTTTAAATGCATTTATTAAAAAGTTGTTATTTTGACTTACACTAACTTACTTATTTATCTATATATACAGATATTCATACTAATTAGTATTAGAAAGAAGAGGCCTCCAAACACTAGAAATCCTATTAGTTTGTAGCTCTACTTGGCCGCTTTCAACACTGATATATTATTATCAGTCTTCTGAAGCCGTATATGTAGTACGTCCCTGAGATATTTGCTAAAGGCTGTTGTTATAATTCACGGAAAACACGTGTTTTAGTATTGATAGATTAAAATAATATGTAATATGACTAGTTGATAACAGAAACTTTTTTCATTTAATTTTTAAAATACGTAACATTTAAAATATGTATAATCTATACATATAATAAAATTCTATCTGAGTCAAATCTGTAGATCCTATATTTTTTGGAAAATCTTATTGAAATAGTCATTCTATCTGTCTATCTGTAACCGCATCACTAGAAAACCATTGGACAGATTTCGATGAAATTTGGTATAACAATAGCTGGTTATCCGGGTCAACGTATAGGATACTTTTTACTGTGGGAGAATATCTCATCTCTGAGAAATCTATAATACTAAACGTTAAAACGTAACTAGGGACGAACACGAGCAGAGCGAAGATGAATCGCTAGTATTGTTATAAGAGTATTCGTCAGTATAAAATTCTAATGTATCTTTTAAGTTTTCTTTTTATATTAATTTCTCTTCTGAAAGACAGTTACAAAATATCGATTTTCAATTCCAGCTAATTACGTTAGAGAATGTCCGTGAACAATTCCAACGATCCTTAAAATAGAACACGAAATGTACCTAAGTGAAAGATATTAAATATAAAATTCAGCTTTATCGTATTAAAGCTTCAGTCCTTTAGACAAGTTGACGATTTATAATCTACGTAGTCTTAAACTTAATAAAAATGTTATATTTCTATATAACATTTTTATTAATATGTCATTTCTATGACATTTTTTTTCAACCTCGCTCCACTCAGATTCGTCCCTAGTTACGTTTTATCATTTAGTATACATTTCTTAGAGATTAGATATTTTCCTGCAGTAAAAAATATCCTATATGTTGATCCGGATAACCAGCTATTATAATACCAAATTTTATCAAAATCTGTCCAGTGGTTTTCTTGTGATGCGTTCCTAGATAGACAGACAAAAACTCTAAAAAATAAAGATTCGGCCTGAGTATTATTAATAATAATAACTATTTCAATAAGATTTTTCAAAAAATATTTTATGTAAGGATTTCATTTAGATAGAGTTTTATTATACGTATAGATTCATATCTATACTATATAAAGCTGAAGAGTTTGTTTGTTTGTCTGTTTGTTTTTTTGTTTGGTTGAACGCACTAATCTCAGAAACTACTAATCCAATTTGAAAAATTCTTTTTGCATTAGATAGCCCGTTAACTGAGGAAGGCTATATATCATCCCGAAAAAATGTACGGTTCCCGTTGGATAGATTTGTTTTTATCTTGGGACAAACCCGAAGAGAAGTGAGGGTGAGTCGCTAGTTTTATATATTACCGACTATTAACATATGTACATATATTACAGCTTTGAAATAAAATAGTTCTAAAAAGGAAACTATTTAACTCGCATCGATATATCTTTATTTATTGACAAAAAGCAATTTGTTTTAGCACATATTACTGGGTCAAACGTCGAAAAGACTTATACCCGCAACCCTTGTCACAATCGAGGTTGTTATGTAACGTACGACTTTAGGATCTCATTTGGGACAGGATTTTATTTATCTAAACAAGAGTTACAGAACTATTTATTACTTTGGTGTGGGATCAATAAACACACACACACACACACACACACACACACAGACATACATACATACACATATGTATATATATATATATATATATATATATATATATATATATATTATAGAGTATAGAGTTACAGCATCTGAACAAAGCCAGAATAAATCGCTAGTTTTGTATAATAAAGTGTATACCATTTTGCATAGAATTTTAATCATTTTAGCAGAAGTCGCATATTTAAGTTTACTGCTCGAGGGAAATATTAGGAGCAACATATAAACATTTCTCTCACAGAAGAGTTGTATTTAAATAGTTTTATCCCTCTAAGATATAAAATGGGTAAGTTAGTGATTGCGTGTATGTGCGGTTTTGACACACTCGCTGTAACCAATTTGAGTGAAATTAGGATTTAAGATAGGATGAACTACCTTTTATTACTAACAATTACTACGTTTTTTTGCTGTACGACGCGAACAGGACCGCGAGTGAAAAGTAGTATTAAAAAATAGATATTTACAAAATATTCAAGTTAAAATTCAAAAATCAATGACCCGTCTGATTGGCATTTACAATTTCCAATCCGCAAAGCTGCTTCACAGTAAACGTGATCTGGCTCTGAATCAATTTTATAAGTACATTCCAATACTCAATAGTTATAAAAAAATATGAATGACTTCTTGGTCTTATGATTTCAAATTTGAATTTTTCTGGTATCACACTAGGGACCAGCCCTTGATTGTGAAAATTGTAACTATCCAAACTAAATTCCGACTAATTGAGAACCTCTTCCTTTTTTGGAGTCGGTTAACAAATAAAAATTAATTTTCGTACATTTGTCCTCTATGCCTTCTTAAAATATTGATCCGATTGTGATAAATCTCGAGTTGTTATTCTGTATACGCCTGCGTAAGATCCTGATAAAAAAAACTTTTTTTTGGATGTTTGTCTTTTAGAGTAACTAAACCATTCAAGCTAAGAAACGCATATGAGCGAAGCGAGTGTAAGTCGCTTGTTAATATTATATAATAAATAAATGTGAAAGTTTGTAAATCAGAATCTTCAGAAAAGAAATCAGAAGACCAGTAAATTCAGAATCGAAACAGATTATATTATAAATAATAGGCTTAATTTTTATTGATGTACCTACTACACGAGCATAGACAAAAGCAAAAACTAGAAATATATTTATTGAATTAGTCCTTCCTTATTCCTCTTACTGTAAAAGGGTATACCTTTTAAGTCTCAATAACACGTATACTGCTTCCTATTAGGCAGGCCACATTCGTATTAACTTATAATATAAAAAAGTGATTTAAAGTACTTTGAAAGCTTATAATTTTTCATTTTAGCGGATATAAGATAGTGATGCTGGAAATAATTGCCAATTAGTTTAAGTGAAAACGATATCACAGGTATAGGAGGGGCATAATATCATTAATAATAAACGCCCATTCGATTTAGCCATTAATTCAGGGCCGGGTCCTATCGTGATAAGATCTTATTTAACCTCAGTCTTCTAATTTACGGGGCTTGCTATTGGAAGGAATTTTGTTATAAAGCTCTAAATCCGAATACATTTGAGTATCTTATTGCAATTTCTATACATTTATTATGTGATTTTACAAAAATACTAGTTATTTTATCGTTATATATAAATAGATAAATAAAATTGGAGTGTCTGTTTGTAATATTAAAATAACCGCTTTTCACTAAATGCATATGGATATATGTATATACGATACTTATACCAAAACATCATTTTTTTTTTTTACAATATTTGTCTGTCTGTTTGTTTGTTCCGGCTAATCTCTGAAACAGCTGGACCAATTTTGACTGGATTTCCACTGGCAAATAGCTGATGTAATAAGGAGTAACTTAGGCTACTTTTATTTTAGAAAAAAAATAGGGTCCCACGAAAAAAAAATCAAAACCAAATTAATTAATTAATTTTGTTTTGGGAACCAATCTAGGTTCACTAGTTTCTTATATGATGTCACCCGTTTTTTAGTATTTTTTTTACATAGTTCATCTGTTTATTTCAAATCTTAAACCCAATAATTGTGTGGTTAAATGAAAAGACATAAACAAAGAAAAAAACAAATCAATTTATGTAAATTGTGGTGTAGACGTTTTATATAACGAAAGTTTCTAAAACGAAACTTTGCACTATTTATTTCTTTGGTCTACTTGACTATAAACTAGTATAAAGAGTTCAAAAGGTAAGGTTACAAATCAAAAACATATGTTGTTTTAACATTTGTGCCAGCTGCGAAGATAAAAAATGATTTAAGGCTTCTTACTTACCAACTGCAATAAATTATAATTACAGTTTCATATCAATAAGTTTAGTAATATATACATAGTTATGTTGAAATGAAGAAAATATAAAATTTCACTTTTATTTTATATTTAGCGACATAACTTTTCTATTTTAAAGTGATAATAAAGTTTTTTCCTTGTAATAAATATTATTTATTGTCTTATTTTGTTTGGCTCAGTTCGTAGTGACCCTTCTTGCTGTGTCAGCGGTCGCGGGTTCGAGTCTCGTTGGGGCTTCATTTATATGATGAGTACGAATGTTTGTACAACAGTCATGGGTGTTTATATTTATAATATGTATGTATTAAAAGTTATATATGTGTAGTGTATCAACTATCTGGTATCCATAACTCAAGCCTCGTAGCTTACCATGGAAATAGATGGTACTGTGTGTTAATATCTCAATATCTATTTATCTATCTTTATTTGACTCTTTTTTGGGTTAAATTTTGATAATAACTATCACTATGATCCCTAGGATCCCTATGATCAATACGAATAGAATTAGTTAAAAGTCGTTTACGTTTTATGATGCTGTTTTATAATTTGTTCTTATGTTTATTTTACCTCTTATGTTAGTTCTGAATTTAATGCATAAGCTGTTTATTTTATTATGATAAAACAGCATACAATTAATCTGTTGGAAATGCTCCAAAAAGTGCAATTCTCAAAGTTATCTATTTCTGATGGTATCTTTGATCTTTCATGTTGCCTAGCCACTTTAACTTTACACTGTACTTAAAATAGATTATACAGTTTTTTGTAGAGGAAATTATTAAAATATGATAATACGTACAGTGCATAGGTATATGAAGCAATAAAATAGTCACTCAAATCACCTTAGCCTTTTCAGTGTAAAGATGTTTGTCACAGATTTTGGCAAATATATAAAAGGAACGGATAGAACGCCCATAAAAAGTGAGCATGAGTATATCACCGGTAACTTTTATTAAGTGTTATTTTTATTATCAAAATAGTCACATTTTGGCATAATACACTTGAAATATCTTTTTTCTAAGCTTAAAACTCCTTTCTTAAAAAAACTCTTCATCCTGAGCACCTAAAAATTCCTGAACTGCAGCGACTACTGCTTCATCATTTTCGCATCTCTGCCCTCTCAGACACTCCTTCAACCTTGGAAATAGATAGAAATTATAATGGGCAAGGTCGAGTGAATATGGAGATGCTCCAGTATTTGAAAGACACCATCTCGAATTGCAGCTATAGCAACGGTGGACCTGGCAAACAAAACAATTTCTGCTAGTTTGCCTCGCCGTTTCTCGTGAATTTCGTTATGAATTTTTTTTTATTTGTTCTGCATACAAAGAGCTCATAACAGTAGCTCAATGGTTGAAAAATTCTATTATGATGACCCCTTTATTATTTTTGGTTGGAGATTATGATCCTTTCCAAGTCATATACTGCAATTTTGTTTTTGATCAATTGGTGTCATCCATGGTTATAAATCGACTAAAAAAATCAGAATCTTGTTGTAATAGATCCAAAGAAGCTCGAGAAATGTTCAGCCTGGTTTATTTTTGTGCATCGCAATACAAGCATTCTGAGGACCCAGAATGCTAAAATCTCTGCTAAAACAATGTTTTCGACTTTTTCGGACCATTTTTTCGGTCACTACCGTTGTGAAGCGACCCAAGCAAGGGTCAGCTTTAGTGGATGTTTTCCACCTTGAAATTCGGCGAACCAATGTGTAACTATAGAATACGGTGATGCATTTGCTTCTAAAGTGTCTTGTAAATCTTAATTAACTCGTTCCATAGTGAAATTTTCCAAGCACAGATACTTAATAACCGTGCGCAATTCATTTTTTCCATTTCGACAACACACTACGACAGATTGCAAACAAAAAAAAAATCCATTTTTAAATACAAAAAATACTCAAATTATTTCCTTTTTTTTATCTAAACTGTACTTCAGTTTTACCAGCCCGTATTAACTTTTTTCGTCTCCAAAGAGTTTGTACCTCATTCACACTTTATAATGAACGCTCTACGTATAATATTGATGTGATTTTAGTTGCAATCTTAAAACCATCGATGCAATACCGACCGACGGACTTGAACAGAATCAATATAACAACGATCATACAGAATATTTTTTGCCGTATACATTGTATCGCTGAATATTTTTATCTCGGATTCCTTTGTCATGAAGAGCATTTGAACGCATATTTTATTAATTTTTGATGAGAATTTTTGTAAGCGTACTCATAAATAACTATTGCACAACTTTACAAAAGCATATAAAAATAGCTAATTAATAGGATTGAAGAGATTTTATAAAAAAAGTTTGTTTATTAATTGTTTCAATCCTCTTTATTTTAATTATTTTTCATTTTGTAGCCATTGTTTTCATAAATTTTTAAAAAAGCGTTTTTTTTTTCTGGTATATTATAAATGTACATGTATATGCTAGCGACTTTACTTGTTTAATTTATATTAATATATATCTTAATACGTCTAAGTATTTAAGTAACTATCTTATGTTACTGTAATTCATGTTCCTAAATCACAGGTCGAATCAAATCAAAATATACTTTATTCAAATAGACTTTTACAGGCACCTTTGAGACGTCACCTTTTAAACTTTAAAATTTAAATTAAATGTCAGTATTTACATACATAAATATATATGTCTGCTGAAAAGAGCCAGTGAAAAATTCAACAGTTGCTCTTCTAAAATAATATTTCTTTACAATATAGCAGTACAATAATTATCTATTTACCCTACGTGAGACCCAACTACAAATTAGTCCCACATTAACATCTACAATTGGAGATCGTTGCTATAATTTAAGAACAAATGCGATGGATATAATTACATAACAACTTTGACGTATATCTTTGAAGTAAGCGAACGTACTAATTACTCGCTCGCCTTTAAAGTCCTCGTATATATTTATTTTCACCTGTTATAATATACAATACATGTTTTATTAAAAAGTACCAAAGTGCGTGTGAATGACATTAAAATAGAACGAAACGCTATTTGGACACGCCACACGGTGAACTAAAATTGGTAACACCTGCTTTTAGAAATTATATGCCATCTATCTACATGTAATACATATAATAAAACTCTAAGCCGAATCTGTACATTAAATATTTTTGGAAAATCTTATTGAAATAGACATTATTATCGATACAGAAGCCGAATCTATAGTTTTTAGAATTCTTGTCTGTCTACCTGTTTGTCTGTCTGGGAACGCATCACGAAAAAACTACTGGACAGATTTTGATAATATTTGGCATGACAATAGCTGATTATTCGGGTATATAGGATATTTACATATAGGATAATGCATGAAAATATCTCATTTCTGAGCAAAACGTTAAAACGTAAACCTTATAAATAAAGGTATCACTGTGATATAGAAATAGCTAAAATGCAGTATTATGCATAATAAAATAATCATAAAATAATATTATTTAATCCCAGTGGTAACGTGGCCGCTTGGGAAACCGAGTGAAGCGAATTCAAAGGCCGGGTCTCGCACCTCTGAATGAAAATGAAATTTATTTATTTAGTAACAATTCTGTATCTTTATTTTATTCTGTTAAGTATCTCCAACAAAAGATACACAGTTTACATCGTTTAAAAACATAAAAAAAAAAATTAAGACTTACAATATGTATGCTCCTTCACACATAGAAGACCACAGCTTGCTCATTTATGTTTTATAACTTATAACTAAGTAAAAAGATAAAGTTTAGGTGGGTACATTCCGAGAAACAATTCTTAAACCAATAAAGACATAAAAAAAGAAACAAATCATAATACAACATATTTAAACATTACTACTAAAGTTGACAAAGAAATTTAGTAAGAATACTTTTAAATTTTATATTCATATACGTATACAGTAAAACAATGGCTACGGTGGTACTGCAAAAGTTTAAACTGTGTTGCAGATATTCACGCCCGCCTCCGTACAATATTTAAACTATTAAAAAAAACATTATTTATATTGAAATCAAGTCAATAAAAAAAATAGAAAAATAAGTGTTTTTTTATAATTTTAGGTAAGTTCTATTCATATATGTTTTCGTCATATTTTCAATAATGATTATGATTAAATATCAACCAGTAGGAGAGCACAAGTGTAAGTAAATAGACTAAATATATTGTAAGCTAGCGACTCCGCAAGGGTTCGTCCCTACATACATTTAAATAAATAAATAAATATAATAAATATATTCGGACATCTCACACACGGCCACCTGATCCCAAACTAAGCAGAGCTTGTACTATGGAAATCAGACAACTGATAAACATACATATAAATTCTAAATACATACATATTATAGATAAATAACACCCAGACACAGAATACATCATCGTGCTCATCACACAAAGATTTATCCTGGGTGGGGATCGAACCCACGACCTCTGGCGTAGCAGTCAGGGTCACTAACCACTAGACCACAGGCCCGTCAAACAATTTTAACGTTTAGTATAGATTTCTCATAGATCAGATATTTTCCCGCAGTAAAAAGTATCCTATATGTTGACCCAGATAACCAGCTATTATCATACCAAATTTCATCAAAATCCCTCCAGTGGTTTTTCCGTGGTGCGGTATCAGACAGACAGACAGACAGATATAAATTTTAAAAACTATAGATTCGCCCTCTCTATCGATAATAATGTCTATTACTATAAGATTTTCCAAAATATACGAGTATTTAATGTACAGATTCAGCTTAATTACAATTTTATTATATGTAACTAGCAAAACTCGCGTTATACTTTCTAAGACTACTTCTTATTTGTCTGTAATTGATTGTCGATTGGTGGAGACATGGCGTGCAAAAGGAACAGTTAGTATCGTGTGACTAAAATTAACCATTTTCCTATTAGCTGTAAGTGAAGGTCGGAGCCGTGGCAGCCTGCGATGTGACCGTTTTTGTAGCAAATAAAGGTATTATATTAATTATATTTATTTAATTAGTATATTTTTTATTAGCATAATATAGTTATAAGAGCTTGCACTAAAATATAACCCATAGAAACCAGTTGACATACCAATATATAAATATGTATTCAGCCCCTTTTTAACGTCCCACAGCTGGGCACGGACCTCCCTTCAATACGAGGGGAATCCGTCGACCACACTGGCTAAGTGTAAGTTAGCGGACTTCACACGTCTTTTGAAAACTTGCTAAGTTTTCTCAGACATGCAGGTTTTCTCACGATGTTTTCATTCACCGTAAGGCAAGTGGTAATTATATTGGAAATAATACCAAAGAATGAATATACCTAAATATATACCTATAACCTTTCGTTGAGACTTGTTAATTTTTATTTTTAAGGTTGCTGAAACCTTGATAATTTATATTTTTAAGGTTGCTTATGTAGATTTTATTATCTGTTTATCTCTAGATTATGTTTACGGAGCAAAATAATAATAATAATCCATCACCATCTCCTCTAATTTAACATATTCATCAGCTTTGTTTACATTTCGCTAGTAAACAAGATATTTAGAAGAAAATAAGCATACAAAAATTAGCAAACAATCAAGACAAGCATGTAAACACTATTGTCTGTTGGTTATCAAAGGATAAGGTGAATTCTAAACAAAGAGGACCAAAGGTGACGTCTGCTGACGATAAATATAAACCTTAGATTTACGTAACCAATCTATCAAAAAGTACGCATATTAGAAATATGAAAAATATGATGCGAGAACACGTAGGTAAAAAGTATTTTCGACATTATAGATTTTGTAGATCTATTTTTTTTTTGTTCTAGCAGATACTACAAATCTATGCATATTTATGCCGCTTGAAATAACATTTGCGACACTTGCAACATGGCAATATATAATAAATTTCAACATTATGGTAATTGTAATAAATTGAGGAATATAGAGGTACAGCTAAAACAATGAAACTTATTCTTATTGGTTGTATGTATTGTATTGTATTCGGCCCTTTTTTAACGTCCCACTGCTGGGCACAGGCCTCCCTTCAATACGAGGGGAATCAGGCCATAGTCCACCACGCTGGCCAAGTGCGGATTGGCGGACTTCACATGTCTTTCGAAAACTTGCTAGGTTCTCTCAGACATGCTGGTTTCCTCACGATGTTTTCCTTCCCCGTAAGGCAAGTGGTAATCAAGTTAGAAATGATTCGCACATGAAAATATCAGTGGTGCGAGACCCGGGATTTGAACCCGCTTCACTCGGTTTCTCGATGCTGATATTTTGTTATGAAAGTGTAAAAATTAATAATTCATATGTCAGTATTAAATCAACTTGGCAACTTTCCATACATTTCTTGTAATAATTACTTTTTAGCCTATAACGTATTATCTAATTTATCTCTAACGTCTTATTGTTAGGCTCGACCTGCCTTCAACGCGAGAGCGACCAAGCCATGGTTCACAACGGTCACCAAGTGCGGGTTGGCGGACTTCACATGACTTTTGAAAACTAGTTAGGTTTTCTTAGACATACAGGCGAAAATATCAAACGTATACATGTATCGATTACTCCCTCAATATTTCAAACTATGAAATCGGTTAAAACAGATATAATTTTAAAACTAAATAAGTAAGAGTTTTTTCATATTCTACTTTCAATATAGTCCAATATGTGTGTCACGTTTGATTATATATTGCAGAACAATTTTCTCGTTCATTTTATTTCCTAGATTTATAGCTCTCGCTGAGCTTACTCATTATTAAGGTAGTAAAAATATTTAGATTAATAACTTTAAAAGCATAGTTAAGTCGATAAGGTCAAGAATGAACGCTACGGATGTATAGCAAAGAACTTGCTCTATGCCTGATTTCGAGTGATTTATTATACTATCGTTATCTCTCTTTCTTTTAAACTGAAACTATATTTTATTTAAATGGAATACTAGAAGTAGTTCTGTTTTGTCAATTTTTATATTTATAACTACAAAAACTAGTGAATCTTAATAGATGATAAACTAGCTAATGCTAGTTTATGAGAAATCTACAGCGCAATCGGTGTATATATGTATACTAGCGACTCACCCTCGCTTCACTCGAGTTCGTCCCTAGGTTGATTCCCCATAAAAACTTTCATCCCCATTTTCACTCCCTTAAATGATTTCCGGGATAAAAAGTATCTTATATCCTTCCCAGGGTCTCAAACTATCTTCTTACCAAATTTCATCTTAATCGGTTGTGTAGTTTCGGAACTTATTCGGTGCAAACAAACAAACAAATAATCAAATCCTTTCTCTTTATAAAATCAGTATAAATAAGAGCCGCCAAGAAATGCAAACCTAGTAAATGTGAATATCAGTTAATGCCTTGAAAGTTAAAATAAATAATATATTATTTTTAAGCACTGATTAGAAAATTTGCTCGCAGTGACTACTATCTCTAACTGAATGCTGTAAATACGTATTTAAATCAAAGATACATACTTATACATATGCTTAATTAATTGAGCTCTCGATGAATCAAACCTGTGACCATTACCTTAAAAGTTAACACCTAAAATGAATAGTAACATAATAATTTTATATGCTGTTATTCTTTTTGATTTACATAAATGATATTTCCTTGTTCGGGTTAAATCGAGCCTTGCAAAACAAGTGCTCAATTTATTTTAAAATTGCACATGCTAAAATATTGTTGTGTAGAACTCATATTTTTACGTACGCTCGCATATTATTATGTCGAGCGCACCCTAATACATAGGCATAATTCACATTCGTGATATATTAAAATATTTACTTTGATTACTGGTGTTTTTTTTTTTATAAAACACTTTTATTATTTCTAGTAATAAATCTGTTTAGTCCAGAGTTAACGTGCACGCTTGGAAAACCGTATGAAGCGGGTTCGAATCTCGAGTCTCGCACCTCATTTACAAGAGTATCACCATATAGGTATATAGCACTTCAAGAATTTTATTTTATGTGTGAACATGACCACTTGCCTTACAGTAAAGGAAAACATCGTGAGGAAACCTGCATGTCTGAGAAACCTAGCAGGTTTTCGAAAGACACGTGAAGTCTGCTAACCCGTACTTGGCCAGTGTGGTGGACAGTGGACTATGGTCTGGGCCCCCCTCGGCTTGCAGGAAGGCCCTTGCCCAGCAGTGGGATGTAAAAATAGGCTGAATACATAAGTTATATAAAAACTATGAACCTGCTATCGCTTTGCTCAAGTAATAACTATACCACTCCGGTTCAATATTAACAACTAATTACTGTGCCATATCGACAATATTTTTATGTTTAAATTAATTAATTTTTGAACTGATTAAATAGTATGACCACAATATATTCATTGCGATGCATTTGTTGTGGATAATTCAGGCCGCATATGAACTTAGTTGGGCGTCAGCCAAATCAAGATTATCTCCACTTATTTTTAATATACATAAATCATGGTACGATTATAATAGAATTATAGCTGAGTTTTTGAATTAAACGTAATTAGTAAAATCACTTCCTCATTCAAAAGTAACTGCAGCAATTTAAAGTAATTTATATGTAATCTTGAATCTATATGTATGTAGTTGCATGTAGAATTTTTGTTAGACATATATTTTTTAATATTAGTTCTTTGTTAAATCATTTTCGTAACGGTAAATTAAAATTATATATAAAAAAGAAACATACATACAGACGAACATAGAACCTCCTTCTTTTTGGAAGTCGGTTAAAAATGGTTTATATATATATCTATAGTATTATTATTCAGTAGTTGAGATATTATGTATATGTCAAAAAAGGCCGTGTGATGTTAAAAGATACGAGGAATAAAAAAACGTGTAGAAGACTTAGAGTGTAAATATACCTAATGTAATTTATATAAGTATAAACATTAGATCGCCAAAGATACCAAAGGTAAAAAAAAAACATTAGCCTGACTAGGCGAATAAAAAACTGAATAATTTCTGATACGTCTGATTTTAGATTTTAGCTTAGTTAACTTTGAATCCGGGATTAGAATACCTAATAAGAGAAATTTTTTTTCAATTATGCTTCATGGCGACCTTAATGTTTAATATATATCTATCCATAATATAGTAAAACTGTAGAGGTTGAATGTCTATACATAGAAAAAAAATGCTCAAAACCGAGCCAGGGGGATGTAAGAAGAGAAATAGAAAAAATCCATTTTTTTTTTCAATTTTTTTGTTTCTCTGTCTGTTTGTCTATTTGTAGGTCCTAAATCTCCTAAACTATTGGACCGATTTATATGAAATTTAACATTATATCCCCGGTCAACATCTTAGATACTTTTCACTCCGGAAAATTAAAGAGTTCTCGTGGGATGATTAAAAAAATATAGTAACTTATACAGCTTAGTACACAAAAACTACTGATTGAATTTTAATTAAACTTTACAATAATATAGTTCATACATCAGAATAAGCAATAGGCTACTTTTTATCCCAGAAAAATATACTGTTCCCCTGGGATAGATTTGTTTTTGTTTGTCTTTAAATATAATAAATATGTTGGGACAATATCACACACCACCATCTAGTTCCATGGTCAGCTACGAGGCTTGTGTTATGGATACCAGATAGTTCACTACACTACACACATTATTTAATTCGTTTTATGTACCAAAATAGTAATTAGCCGAGTAACCAAGTATAAAGCGCAAAAAAATTATGGAGTTATAAATCACATGCAAATATATTTAAATTTTATACACAACTGTCTATTTATCATATAAAGTACTAATATTTTTGCATAATTATTTTTTGCATAAAGTAGATATCAGAAAAGGAAGTTCGTAGTTCAATAAAAAGTTCGAGAGCAATGTCGCTTCATACTGCATTGTGATAATGTGAATTGAAAATAACAATCACGAGTACGTCGGAGGTCACAGATTCTTTTGACATTTATTGTGCTGTGATCATAAATCACGAGTTTGATTACCACGTGGGATAAAAATAAAGTAATAAATAATTTACCCTGTAAGGTAGGATAGGATGTATCCTAAGAATTGAGAAGATTAAGAAATTTTAATAATAAAAAAAGTGTGTTTACTTAGGTACGCACGTAACAAGTTATACTTCTTTGTTCTTTTGGAGCATATTTTCAAATAAAGCTTGTTTTTTTATGTACATTATATGTTTTAACATTTTTTCGTGCATTGTCACGAGACCAAACCAAACGTGTGTGCCAAATTTCAGCTCAATTGGACACTGGGAAGTGGGTCAAATTTAACGTGCAAGATTTGATTACAGACAAACCCCGGGATAGGTGAAATTAAATGAAAGCTTGTAATAATTTTTATTTTTATCGATATAAAATACGTATTGTGTATATAAAAATACTGGAAAAAATATCTTGAATACACAAACCAACTATTCTACATGGAGATTTAACGACTAACTTCACACTGTAGCTAATAACGACTAACTTCATACTGTAGTCTAAATCAGTCGCATCGTAAAAATTCATTCTCATCATTTTTGTCATTACATGCCAAAATAAGTATAGCTTCAAAAATCTATAATATTTAAAATTTATAATTTAAAGATTCAAGTTTAACTGGCATTCTCTAACGTTTTCAATAATACAATTTGTGTCTTAATTGCGTGTTAATAAATAGTTTCTATTACTTCGAAATATTCATTTGTACCTGTTACTTCATATGTTACATAAACTGCTTGGAAGATCGCAATTACATGTAATAGTAAATTAATGACTTTCCACATAGAAACTTTCATTAGCACTTTAATGTATATGATTCGAAGCTGTTATAGTAATGAACTGATGCTACTTAAAACTATCATACAATTAATGTTAAGTAAAAATACTTTATATAATACTAATGAACTCCATAATTCATTTAGAATAGTTTTTTCTAATAATATATACACAGATAATAATATTTCTTAATGTTATTAAGTTTTTGGCAACATATATATTTTTTTTTCTATCTTATTTCCTCTATAAACAGCTATTAAAAAAAACTTTTAAAAGTTTACTGTATATATTCTATATGGCTGGTTTATGTAAATATAATTGATCTATATATGAGTTTAAATTTTTTTCTCTTAATGTAATTTTATTAGTCGGCAAAAACGAAACACGATTTTAGCGATATCGAAAAACTCGAGTTCAACGACCTTTACAATCTGATCTGGTTTGCACAGACCATAACCTGGTGCATTGCTCTCTTGTATTTTATATATTACAACATAAAAATACTTACAGGAGATACCTGTACAGTAATAAGAAATGATGAACTTTAACATATTTTGATATTAATTGACATCTATTTCTTTCAATACACAAAATCTGTGATTTTAAAAAAATATTTAATACATAAACTTGTAACGTTACAATTTTATAGTATGTATAGTTTATATTTAAATGAATATTTTATCTCCTTTTAATTTACCGCTGCTCAGATTTCGATGAAATTTTTCATTTTGGCATTGCCACAGATTGCATCATGCGGCCGGGTATAGGTTACCTTAGGAGAAGCCGTGGGCAATAACTAGTTCATTTATACTTATAAAAATCCTTCGAATCTTGAGAAAGTATCTTTGGTTAAATTTAGAACTATATTAACATTTATTTGCACAACAAAATGAAAAAGTGGCGCCTCGCATATGCAGTACTGGATTTATTGCCCGGAATATTCTGTTTGGTTACTATAAATTATAAATATAATTTCTAAATTAATTATTAAATTAATCGATATCAATTCGTACTCTCAATAATGAGGTACATGTAACAAATTTTTAATTTCCACTTCCAGATATATTACGTATGTGCTAGCGACTAACCCTCGCTCCGGTCGGGTTCGCCCCTGCTTACGTTTTAACGTTTAGTATAGATTTCTCAGAGATGAGATATTTTTCGCAGTAAAAAGTATCCTATATGTTGACCCGGATAACCAGCTATCATCATACCAAATTTCATCAAAATCCCTCCTGTGGATTTTCTGTGATGCGGTAACAGACAAACAGACAGACAAAAATTCTAAAAACTATAGATTCGACCGCTCTATCGATAATAATGAGTATTTCAATAACATTTTCCAAAAAATATTTAATGTACAGATTCGACATAGTTACAATTTTATTATATGTATATCTATACATGTAATACACAAGTAGAAAATGTATTTATTAGTTAAAAATATTATAAAGAAAAACTTTTTTACATGGAGGAAAAAAAATTATCACTGACTTGTTTTTTTTATTTTCAATTAAAACAATTAAACAGTTAACAAAACAAAAGTGAATTAAACGTTACATCGATTTACTTTCTACGTTAAGATACAGTTTAACTCCTTCCTACTTCACTATTGTAGAGCAAAAGAAAAAGAAAGTTACAAAGGCTATGAAAAGTCGCGCTCAAATCGATGATCTGTAGGCATTCTTGTCATGACCTAGAAAGTCAAGAAATTCGTCGACTCATGACTCTATGGCGACCGTATCTCGGCCATGACGTGTAAACAACTACGAAGACGATTTGGCACAGATTATTAATACTGTTTAGTAATAAATTTTATCGAAATTATGATTCTAATAAATAGAAATACTAAAATAAAATGATATTTTATAATAACTACTTCTTTTGTATTCCGCCAAACGTAGCATTTTATAATAATCATTCGCGGTTAAAATTGAATATGTGATTTAAATTTTATTACTGTCATACAGGTTTTACTATTTTGTAAACTAGCGATTCACCCTCGCCCCGCTCGGGTTCGTCGTTAGTTACGGTTTAACGGCTAGGATAGATTTCTCAGAGATGAGATATTTTTCCGCACTAGAAATTATCCTATATGTTGACCCGGTTATCCAGCTATCATAATACAAAATTGCATCAAAATCTGTCCAGTGGGTTTCTCGTGATGCGGTCACAGACAGACAGACAAACAGACAGACAAAAATTCTAAAAACTTGAAAATAATGACTAATTAAATGACATTTTCCAAAACATATTTAATGTACATTCGAATCAGATTTTTATTAAATGTATAAAAGATTATACATTTAATATGAAGTCGTTGCTAGGCAAAAATATATTTTTAACTAAAACAAATAAATATAAACATTGTGTCACGTAAATATTGTAAGCTTTCCTTGTTGATTATAATTTACAAATTAACTGTTTTTTTTTTCAGACCTTGACAATAATTAATGTTTCATATTAAATATATTTTTTAATAAATATATTATTGTTAAATATACAACTTGATGTTAAATTTGTTTAAAAAATAATAAACTGAAAATATTATGAAATATTACTTATTTATAATTATTATGATATATTTTTCTTTAACGTAAGACAAGTAGTTGTGTTGGAAATAATTCGCACAAGAAAATATAAGAGGTGCAAGATTTGAACCCGTTTCACTCGGATTCCCTAGCGAACGCTCTATCGCTGAGCTACCACTGCCACCTATCTATACATATAATAACATTGTAACTTAACCAAATCTGTACATTAAATATTTTTTTTAAAATCTTATTGAAATAGACATTATTATCGATACAGAGACCGAATCTATAGTTTTTAGAAAAAAAATTCTGTCTGTCTGTCTGTCTGCTATGTGTTACCGCATCACGGAAAAACCACTGGAGGGATTTTGATTTTGGTATGATGATAGCTGCTTATCCGGGTTAACATATAGGATACTTTTTACTTCGGGAAAATATATCATCTCTGAGAAATCTATACTAAACGTTAAAACGTAAGTAGGAACGAACCCGAACGGAGCGAGGGTGAATCGCTAGTAAAGATTACATAATAATAATGAGTTTTATTGTTTTGACATGTTTAGTTCTACTCTACGCAAGACTTTACTCTTTCATATCATTGTACCGTTAAACAAACCGTTTCTAATTACGCTCTATAGTTCAATTGCCTCTAAAATTCGGGTTACAAAGTTTATTTGGGCCTTTTCTGCTGAGTCAGGAGGTGATAATTTTAAAACTAGGGAATTGGAACGACTTATTGGACTAGGGTATGCCAGTATGTGCTAATAATACGTATGATTTATATCAGTATTACTCTTTACATGTCTTACGGCCTTATTAATCCCAGGTGTGTCGAGCTTTTTTTGGATAAAACTATTTTTTTTAGATTTTATTACGGGTTTGGGTATTTTGATTTTTTCCGGACGTTTCGACTGCTTTACAGCAAACACGGTCACGTAAAAGACCTTGCACTTCGTCAGTTCGAAATATATACATATATATAAAGATAAGAACTCTGGATTTCTTTTTAATCATTTACTCTATTTGTCTTTTCTTGTGTTTGTTTGTTTGTCCTATTTTCATGTCGAAACGGGATGACGTATTGGCATGTTTATTTTTTATTATTTTTTTATTTTCGCTCGACAAGATGACTCCATGTCGCCTGATGGTAAGCAACAGTGGAGTCTAAGAATGAGATCGATCGGTTCCGGGACATGATCTCGATACCGATCAATCTCACCTCGTCGGCCCGCATAAGTGCTTTTTCACGCTCCGTTTAAAAGACCCAGGATTGTAGGAAGAGGGAAACACGTGAGACGGTAATGAATTCCATTTCCTAATAGTACGGCACAGGTAGGAGTTACCAAACCTTTTGGTACGAGATGGTATGGGTAGTACCGTGTGAGGATGGAATTTCCGACTAGCACGTGTGGTCTTGGAGAGGAAAGGAGAGGAGGGTATAAGATGGAAGAGCTCTTCAGAACACTCGCCGTAATATAGGCGGTAAAAAGCGGCTAGTGAAGCATCATCTCTACCCAGTTGCAGAGATTCAAGATATTGAGTAGCCTCAGCTTTATTAATTATGCGGACAGCACGGCATTGATGTCTATCAAGAGCGTCTAACAAGTACTTAGCAGAGCCATCCCAGAGGTGGGAGCAGTACTCAACGCATGAGCGCACTTGAGTCTTGTACAGAAGACATAGCTGCTCAGGCGAGAAGAACCGCTTCACCCTGTTTAGGACCCCGAGTTTACGTGAGGCTAACGAAATGACACTCTCGATATGGCTTTTTTTTGTATAAAGATAGTGGCAGGACTAGGGAGTGACATAGTCTACTTTTTATTGTAGGAGATTATCTCATTCCCACGGGAAAACACGTTATAATACAATCCAAAAAAATATTTATAATCAAAATTACTTGAAACTTGGTATTTAATTATGCTCTTCAAAACAATTAAATAAATACGAGTATTAGCATTTTTCGAAATTCATCTCATAAGGAGGTAAAATAGGGAAGGAAAGTTTGTATGAAACGTACATTTTTAGAGTTTTTTTTTGTAGTTTTAGCACGAGCGAAGCCGCGGAATCTGCTAGTACTATATAAATACATAGCGACGAGCACGAGAGAAGCGAGAGTGAGTCGTTTTATAATATAAAGCCAAAGAGTTTTTTTGGAGATTTAACGCACGCGTAACAGTTTAACATAATTAAACCTTAAATATTACAATCTAAGTCTATTGTAAGACTCTGATCCCACAGATATCCCACTTATGTATTTGTATAATACTATAATAATCAAATAAATAAATAATAAATAATAATAATAATAATAACTGCGGGTTCTGCTAGTAGACATAAAAAATTGTCAGAATAATGAATGTACATATGTATAAAGTATTGAAAATGAGATAAAATATTAAATTGACTATAGATGGTTTACATTTATAGGTATCTTATTTATTCCATTTCCACATCTTAATATTTTTTTTATTGATGAAAATTACACTAAATAAAATATATATTTTGAAGTAAAACAGGCAAACGGCCAAATTTAATTAGGTTACATAAACGTATTATTATACTTTAGGCACAATTTCAAAGACGCAGCTTCAAAGATCAAATGTAATATTCAAGTAATCAAAAGTATGTAGAGCATGTCAAAATAATATTTATAAATTAAACATAAAATATAATTTCTATATACAATATAAGAAAAATTCAAATACATGCAATGTTTTTTTTTAATTTACGATATTATAGAGAATTTTATTCCCGCTTAGCAGTTAGCATGAATGCAGTATGTTGAAAGTGGAAGATGAAATCAACTATGTCTATTTATAACTCTATTCTATATATAACTCTACAAGAGATTATGATAAGAGATTTAGAAACTTTATAATAATAACTAGCGACTCACGATCGCTTCGCTCGCGTTCGTCCCTAGGTACGTTTTCACGGTTAGTTATGTTTAGGTATACATAAATAGTAGCTTGCTACTCCTAAGATATAAATTTAAATTATATAGCGATTTAGCCTCGTTTTGCTCGGGTGCGTACGCCGTACGCGGATTTTGTTCACAATTTAATGGGTTTTAATTTTTTTTCGAGGAACCCCGATTCTTTTTCTAAAATAAAGTAGCCTGAGTTATTATTTATTATAACATCAGCTATCTGCTAGTAAAAGTCCCATCAAAATCGGTCTAGCCGTTTCGGAGATTAGCCGGAACAAAGAGACAGACAGACAGACAAAAATTGTAAAAAATGTTGTTTTGGTATATGTACCGTGTGTACATCCATATGCATTTAGTAAAATGCCGTTATTTTAATATTACAAACAGACACTCCATTTTTTTTATCTGTATAGATAATAAAAACTGTTTATTGCACACACAAAAGGGGAAGAAATAAAAAAAGAACAATACAGTAGTAAGAAAATGCACAAGAGGCAGCTTTATCGCTAAAACAGCGATATCTTCCAGGCAACCTTTAGGTGTAGGAAATAGCAAAGTGTGAAGTGGAAGGGTGTGAACAAATAAGAAAGTTAGGAAAAAATAAACAAAAATGATACATACATATATACATACATGTGATATTTTATATACGTATATAAAATATATAAATTAGGTATACCTAAATAATATGACAATAAGTTTATATACACTATACGATGTGCCCACAAACTCATTTAGCTTAGCATATTAGTAAAATTTTAAATATTATTATTCAGTCAGTCCAGAAATCTAATATAGTCTTATCTGAGGCGTTCAAAAACTCATAATAACATATAAGAAAACCCTAAGGATTGATAGTGTACGAAATTGATTAGATTTTATGCAAATAAATGGTCACCCATCAAAATTTGTACTTTGAAATACATAACTTATTTATTCGATAAGATGAAATATAACGTAACTTAAATTAGGAAACGAACAGGAAGTTATGTATATTCTGTTTTATAAAGCTTTATTTTTATTATAAATGTTATTGGAAGTGGAACGGAACTGTCAACGTCAAAGAGTTCGTAAAGTATTGGGATATTTCAAAGACGTACTTATGTTTATGCATAAATATGCATGATGTATATATAAATTTACTAGCAACTCACCCTTGCTCCGTTCGGGTTTGTCCCTAGATACGTTTTAATGTTTAGCTTAATGTTTAGCTCAAAGATGATATATTTTCCCACCATAAAAAATATCCTATATGTTGACCCAAATAACCAGATATCATCATACCAAATTTCATTAAAATCTGTCCAGTGTTTTTCCCGTGATGCGGTAACAGACAGACAAAAATTCTAAAAATTATAGATTTGGCTTCTATATCGATAATAAAGTCTATTTCAATAAGATTTTCCAAAAAATATTTAATGTACGGATTCGGCTTAGTTACGATTTTATAATATGCAGGTATAGATTTATTTAAAACATTGAACTTTGGACTAATATGTCAAATATTTTTTTTTATTTTACAAAAAAACATCATATTTAAATATATTATAAAATTATCGTTCAGTATAAATGGTTATTGAAATAGAGCTTAAAGTAACCTTAATAAAATAATAAAAAACCTGTAAAAATATAAAAAAAAAATCTTGATCATCAATTTTAATAATTCTACCTGTTATAAAAGAAAGATTGTTCAAAAAAACTCACTTTAAATAGTTACAATTTGTATTCAATTTACCTTAAAGTCATTAATAATGACTAAAGCACAATTTTTATCTGCAGACTAATTTACTGGCAGAAGAAAATAGCAAACGAGGTCAATAAAATTTAAATTAAATTGCAAAGGTCGTGTACACTTCTTTACAAAAGTAAACGCCCTTTTCAAACTTTTTAAATGTGAACGAAACCAATTAAAAAGAGTTCTAATTTAATACGGACAAAAATATAAGCATTTGAATTTCCACGTAGCCTATGAATAAATCTAACTTAGAATAATAGAAATTTTCAGTTTCAAAAACGTGTTAGAATTTAATGGTAACCAACATTATCTTAATATGACATTTTACTTATTAATTCTACAATAGTGACTAAAATAAGAAACTCGAAAAATATATCAATAACATGGTATAATAAAAATATAAAATACTTGCAATGAAGCATTTACTTAAAAATTAAAATTTATAATAGCGCGTTTGCAAAATGTAAAAACAAAACTTTTATTTGTAATAGAAATTTATGTGTACGTATTTTAATCTATTACTTTACCGATTTAAATTCGATTAATACTATAAATGTGAAAAAACGTCAAAACGGCTGAACAGATTTGGATGCAATTAGGCACTGAGATAGATCATAGTCTGGAATAGCCCATAAGTTGCTTTTCATCCCGGAAAAACATACAGTTCTCGCGGGATAGAATTGTTTTCGTTTTTCACAGAGCAAGGGATCCGTTAAATTAAAACGTACCTAAAGAAGAATTCAAGCGAAGCGAGGGTGAATCGCTAGTTTTTCATATATCAAAAAGTATTTCACCCTACATCTCATTAAGGGTTGTATTTTCAAGAACACCGCCCATGTGTTTACTTGGGAGGTTTACTTTACAATAGGAAGTTATTGTGGAAACAGTTTCATCAATTCCTGCATTATTTATAATAAATTCAATATGTAATGTTGACTTAAAAAAGATACGGTTATTTTATTGATATTGAATGAAAGTTTTAACCGGTTTATATATTAATTATTTATCGTTTTTTTACTTTATATTAATTAGTTAATGGAAAAGATCTCACGATTACCTATAACTTTTTTTATAAATTAATTAACATAGTATATGAAGGTGATCGTGATAAAAATGAAGTTCATTTAATTAACGAATATTAACCACATGGGATGGGGCGAATTATATACAATGTACTACATAATACGTTAATTAACTGATTTATAGCGTATTAGCTTACACTTAAGGGTGATTATCCTAACTAAAAACCGATCGACTTTGGATGTACATAAAAAATTTTTTTTCATTGTAAAAATAATTAAATTTCGTTAAACCTATGACAGTTAGATCTACTAGTTAAAGTAATTAAAACTAATTAATTTACCGTTTTACACAATTTAGAAAAATAATTTTATGATGTTGCTACATATGTCCAATATTTATTTCTTCTCGCAGGTTTTATGGGTTTGCGTACATCACTTAATATTATAAAGTATATTTTTTTTATCAGTACCTATAATCTATATAAATTAATTACTTCTCAACTAAATGCGAATAAAGCTTCCGCTAAAATTGAATGATTAATTAATATCTTTATTCATTCCAAATAACCGAAATTAAGGTACTATTATTATAATTAGATACTACCATCCAACTTCTATTACCGACATAATAACAAAAATTGATCTGGCTTCTAAAATATCAAATATTTAAGAATCACTGTTTTGAGATGTTAAATAATAACAAAATATTTGTTAAATTTTAAATACATTAATAAGTATTGTTAAATATATTATAATACATATTATAATACAAATATTGTGTAGACTGTAGATCAAACTTTAGGTTAAAAGAATAAATAGATGTCTTATTTATTTTATTGCCTTCAAATGCTTATCGCAAGTTTAGACAAAAAATTATAAACATAAAGAAGGACTCTATAGTAAAGTTTTATTTCTACAAAAGTAATAATTTAATTTAATTAAAATATTCCATTTAATATACAATTATTATTTTTATTTATCTCATGAAGTTACAAAAAAAAACATTAAAAGATCAATAGTACTTCTAAAATGTGAAATTTTAATAGAAAGTATAATACTTTAGCTATTTTCTGATATTTCAAAAATAATACCGGGAAGCGTTTCTCGTTTCATTTATTTATATCATTTATAAGTCTGTGACAAACCAAAAGCGATTCTAGAAATCTTAGAGTTATAAATGCAATCTTTAAAAGTTATTTATTCAAACAAAACATATTTAAAATACTATAAAAGAAAGTACTTCTAATAAACGTCTATCAAATAAAGTGGATACTATGTTTTTTTAATCGGGAACAAGAGATAAAGCTTTCTAATGCGCTTACCAGACCGGTTGACCCTTCATCGCGGAATCCAGACACCAGTGCATCACCTTACACACTTAAATATTCACCGACACCGGTCATCTTTATCACTACGTGAATCGAGAAAACACCAACACGACTCTACCACGCTACAGTCAACGTACGACTGACGGTGACGAGCCAAAGCAGCGCTGTAGTACGTCGTGAGAGTGTTCTATATAATTTTCTGCATTGTAAATTCGACCTTAAATATATTACAAAATAGGGTATAGACATTTGGTGTTTACATTTAGAATCGATATGTAGAGCTAGATGCGGAGGAAAGTAAGTAGGCGCATTTCCTCGGATGCTGCGGGTACCACGTTGCGGCCAGTGTCGCATCTGGCGGCTTGGTTTCGTATTATGTATGTATAACAGGAACATAATCTTATCCTTCATTTTGTGCACTGTTTTGTATGCAAATGGCTTCCTGGTCCGATAGTACCTTTTTTATAATGTTAATGTTGGACGTACATACTTAACTCTGATTAACAAGGTCAAATTTAGAGATTACTATAACGACGGAAGTATTTGAATAATGCATATTTTGATTTTGATTTGATTTTGAGCAAAATTGTTTGGCTGGTTCTGCTATAATTGTTAAGAATATCTACATCACAGAAGAAATTTTAAAATTCCATATAGTTTAAGCAAATAAATCACTATCATCTAATATATTTTTCTAATATTGAAACAGCTCGTTGCTGAAAAATATTAATACAGTTTTATCCCCAAAAGTGATTTCAGGATACGTATGTAGATTATATTTCGGCGAATATATTTATGCGTAGCGGCACAAAATGGTTTATCTATTTCACGTTTTCTACAAGGTATTTTCCTTGTAAAAAAATTAAATATTGAAATCTCCTATAAATTCATTTATTTATATTTGGTTTATACATGAACATGTTTGTTACGTGAGGGAAAAGATATAATATTGTGTACCTTTTCTACTTTATATTGAAATATCACTTGGATTTCGTACACTATGTTTTAGTGTTTAGCACTTAAAGAAATAAATAAATATGTTAGGATATTAACACACAGCACCTAGATGGTGCTGTGTGTTTCATGTTAAGCTACGAGGCTTGTGTTATGGATACCAGATAGTAATACACTACACACATATAACTTTAAATATTACATATTATAAATATAAACTCCAGCGGGACTTAAACCCGCGAACGCTGGCACAGCAAATAGAGACTACTTTTTGTCCTAGTAATTTCTACTGCAAAAAGATACCCCTACTGCTAATATCTCTAGTAACACATTAATATACGACTAACGGAGTATTAATTTATGTTGCGACTTGCCATTACTATTGGTAACAATTAACACGTTATTAGTTTAATATTAAGGAAAATCTTTAAGAAGTTTGCACTATATACACAATTTTTCATAGAACTTTTTTTTTTATACGATTCAGTGACAAACGAGCAGCCAGACCACCTGATGGAAAGCAGTACCTGTCGCCCATAACGGTTCATGCACTTAGGTTTTAAGTAACAAAAATGCAGAACCACAGGTGCGTTGTCACTGTGAGGACTAAGATGATATGCCTCTTGCCTGTAATTGCGCTGGCTACCTTATCCTTCAAACCGGAACACAACAATGCAATCATTGTTGCTTGGCGGCAACAATCATGCGTAATCTTTATATCCACTATTTTTGCAAGCAAATGGTTCTCCGGAACATCAATGCAAGCATTCCTGATAAAATTTATGTTTTAAGATTAATATCATCAAAATAATTTCTATTATTTTTCTTTATATTTGTTTTATTTTCTTTACTATTTTAATAATAGGTAGTAGAGGCCCAAAAATTTATTTCTTTTGCATAACTTTAATAATAATCTAACTCCCGTTATGTCAAAAATATTCTCTAAAATAATTAATATGTTATTTTCAATATAACGCAACGTGTAATATACGTACAATGTACATACATTTACACACATGCATGCATGCAAAGTTCGCAACAAAGAATACTGTAATAGAGTAATACTTATAAAAAGTAGACTGCTAACTGTACAAAGCTAGCGTCTCTTAGAGAAAGTATAAGATCTCAATGGAATATATCAACTTAATGATTTTGATTACCAAGCGACACAGAAATATGAAAAGCTAAGCTTGTTACAACCTTATTTTTATTCCTTACTAGCGACTCACCCTCGCTCTGCTCGGGTTCGTCCCTACTTACGTTTTAACGTTTAGTATAGATTTCTTTATTTTCCCGCAGTAAAAAGTATTCTATATGTTGACCCGGATAACCAGTTATCATCATATCAAATTTCATCAAAATTCCTCCAGTTGTTTTTCAGTGATGCGGTAACAGACGGACAGACAAAAATTCTAAAAACTATAGATTTGGCCTCTCTATAATAATGTATATTTCAATAAGATTTTCCAAAAAATATTTCATGTACAGATTTGCTTCAGTTAGAATTTTTTGATGTGTATAGATAATTCCATGTATTGATAAAAATATAATATTTTCTTAGATTTGCTCGAATATTTGCCATCTTTAAATAAAACGAAATCTTTTCAGATAATTTTGCGGATTTATTTTGAACCGTATGTCTCCCCTGTGACCTTGATTCCTGTAAAGCATTCGCAACGTCGGGAACCAAAAATAAAAATAAATCCACGAAGTAGCCAGTTTAATTAATTTAAGATAATTAACAATGATTATTTTTTACACTGTCATTGACTTTTTTACCTTGAAGAACACCTTATAACTGTCGATCCTGCACGTAATCTCTCTCCTGTAGCAACTGACTTTGAGAATTATAAAATATGAGTGCACCTGCGAGCCCATATACTAGTATTTATAATACATATATCCTGTAAAGATGTCTAGGTCACACGATTGTCCGCGACAATAGGTTAGAACAATATATACTAATCTATTTCTTACTTTTTAGATCTTCTGTTTAATAAGAATAACAGTAAATTGATAATAAATCAATAAATAAAACTTGTTTGGACATTAACACACAGCACCATCTAGTTTCCATGATAAGCTACGAGGCTTGTGTTATGGATACCAGATAGTTGATACACTATACATATACAACTTTAAATACATTCAATCATATTATATGTATTAACACTCATGACTGGAGTACATACATTCGTGCTCACTACACAGATGAATGCGACCAGTGAGACTCGAACCCTCGAACCCGCGACCGCTGGCACAGCAAGTAGGGTCACTATAACTTGACCCAAACCTATCGTCAAATCAGTAAAGTATCCATCAGTAAAATATCCATTAGTATCTGTATATATTGTAATATATTTTTTATAGTTTTTTGATTTATCACAGTAGAATAAAGTCATTTTTGAAAATGTAATAATAAAAAATTGTATAATTATGTAAAGTACTTGCAGGACCCGCGGCTTCAAAAAAATTTAAAAGGTGGGTTTCATATAAACTTTTCTCCCCTATTTTACACCTTTACGGGATGAATTTTGAAAAATGCTAGAACACGTATTTATTAAATTATGTTAAAGAGCATTAATACCAAGCTTCAAGTAATTCTGATCATAAATATTTTTTTGGGTTGTGTTATAACGTGTCGTCCCGTGGGAATGAGATAATCTCTAAAGTAGCCTATGCCACTCTCCAGCCCTACAAAATAACGCCAAACAAACAAACACACTTTCAGACTTATAATAGTAGTATGGATACAAATACTTTCCATACAATAAAATAAACGTGTAGTAATCTTATATATTTAAACGAGCAATTCTTGTATATTTATTTATTTATTTATTTATTTATTTATTTATTTATTTATTTATTTATTTATTTATTTATTTATTTATTTATTTATTTATTTATTTATTTATTTATTTATTTATTTATTTATTTATTTATTTATTTATTTATTTATTTATTTATTTATTTATTTATTTATTTATTTATTTATTTATTTATTTATTTATTTATTTATTTATTTATTTATTTATTTATTTATTTATTTATTTATTTATTTATTTATTTATTTATTTATTTATTTATTTATTTATTTATTTATTTATTTATTTATTTATTTATTTATTTATTTATTTATTTATTTATTTATTTATTTATTTATTTATTTATTTATTTATTTATTTATTTATTTATTTATTTATTTATTTATTTATTTATTTATTTATTTATTTATTTATTTATTTATTTATTTATTTATTTATTTATTTATTTATTTATTTATTTATTTATTTATTTATTTATTTATTTATTTATTTATTTATTTATTTATTTATTTATTTATTTATTTATTTATTTATTTATTTATTTATTTATTTATTTATTTATTTATTTATTTATTTATTTATTTATTTATTTATTTATTTATTTATTTATTTATTTATTTATTTATTTATTTATTTATTTATACCAGCGATCTCGGAAACGGCTCTAACGATTTTGCTGAAATTTGGTATATGGGGGCTTTCGGGGGCGAAAAATTTATCTAGATTAGTCACATGTCTGGGAAAACGCGTGTTTTCGAGTTTTCATGCGTTTTTCTTATGCATTATTCTACGCAAAATTTAATCGCGACATCTATACAACTCTGTCAGTAACACTTAGTCACTTAATGTAAAATTATTTTTAAGCCAAATTAAAAAGAAAATTATTCTTATCGCGACATCTATAGAACTGTCTCGGTAACACTTAGTCACTTAATGTAAAATTATTTTTAAGCCAAATTAAAAAGAAAATTGTTCTTATCGCGACATCTATACAACTTTCTCAGTAACACTCAGTAAAACTCCGAGCGAAGCTCGGTCGCCCAGGTACTGCAGATTATATACCAATTTTTCACCCAATCATGTGATAATAAATATATTTAAAACATACGTATAATATATATAAAAAAATAGGTATAAGCTTTCTTGTCGACTTTCGTTTAATGTGGCTTAATCAAATTAAAAGTAGAGATCTTTACGTTGAAATATATTTGTTAAAGGTAGAGTTGTTTGGTTTAGCATTTAAATTGTATGGATTCTTCGTAATTCGTGGTCTTTTGATAATTTGTACCAATTGTAAGGTCGAATTTAATTAGTGTATAGGGCTTCCTTTCTAATTAATATTAATTACGTAAATGATAGGAAAATTGTGCTATTAACCCACATATTTGGCTTTTTTGTGTTACTAACAGAAATCCCTATATTATCCACGCCAGCTCACTTTCAAAGCTTTTAGTAAAAGCTGCTCTTTAGATAATATTTAGTTGATCATTTTTTTTTTCAAGTATTAGTTTTCATTTTATCAGACCATAAAGAGCGATACAATTACAGACAAGTATCACATTAAAAGTGAGAACAGACTCAAAGTTTTAACAAGCGATGGCTTCAAAGGAAAATTGTCGAGCCACGCCAAAACATTGTTATAATAATTGTTGTATATTATTATAATAGTTTTCTTCTTAAAGAAAATATGTCTGTCTGTACACCATTAATTTGTGTGTTACGTAATATAATACGAAAGCTAAATTAAATTTGTTTGTATTGGATACTAGTTACTGCATACGACTGCACGTGCCCTTACTTTGAATGAAATCCCATTGTTTAAAGAGCTGAAATTCCTGGTTTCTGGGATAGATACGAATATCTGTGAGCAATGGTCAACGGATTTAAGTAAAACTCATTATACTGAATAAACTCATTGGCGACTTTCATCCTCGTGATCGTGAGGTATCAAAATCAGCTCAGCCTTTTTTTATTATTTAATTGTACATATAACGTAAATGAGAAAAAAAGGAGTCTACTGTTAAAAATGGTAAATTATAACAGAAAACACATAAAAACACCTAATCAATAACTGAGAATTACTAACTTGAAACTAATAATAAGCTCAGAGATCTAACACAAGCCATCGGTTTGCGAAGGAAAGTTGTTTGACGGGTCATGAAACGTAATGTACCGGTTACCAACTACCATAGCTATTAAATATGCCTTATACATTTAACATTTAAAAGAGAAATGATACCTGAAGTCCCTACCTATTCTACTTCTAAGGAAATTACGTAATAGAATATTGAATAATTGACTGTCTGTATCGAAATCTATATCTATATCTGCGTATTATACGCTAATCTTATTGTATTAAATGAGCAATTTTATATCTATACACATAAATAAAACTGAAGTGTCGGTTTGTAACGTCAAAACAACAGCTTATGAAAATATATACGGTACTAATTAGAAAAAAACAATTGTTAGAATTTTTGTCTGTTTTTTCCGGATAATCTCCGAAAGGGCTGGACCAATTTTGACGGGACTTTTACTGGCATATAACTGATGTTATAAGGAGTAAACTTAGGCTTTTATTTCAGAAAAAAATCAGGATTCCGCGCAAAAAAATTGAAACCCATGAAATTGTGAACAAAGTTTTACCTAGTTAGATTAGATTACTAGATTTAATATAAACTTTATTTTTAATGAAACTTAATAATAAGGATATATTTAATAAAATCAAAGAAAACCCCAAACATTTAATAAAAGAGGGGAATCTATCTATTCACATCCAAGACAGATAAAACAAAGTTGTTTACTCTGCCTGTTCGTAAAGTTACATCATACGGCGTATTACCATTATACTACGTCAGTTTGGCAACAGATATTACTCTAAAATATTTAAGTAGTTCACTGATTAATTGCTTTGTTTATTAAATAAATTAAAATAGTAACATTTGCTAGTATAATTTTAAATATTTAAATAGATTAGGTTATAGGTAGTCTATACAGGGTAAGTTACCGATAACAGAGGCATTCCACTTGTCTAGTAGTAGCTATAGATACAATGATCTAAGTTTATCAATAGATAACGACACTTCCAAAGAACATTGAAAGAAAACGAAAATACTAGATTACAAACAGATATTAGTATTATGATAATATTTCAAGTTAAAAGAGAGGTCAAAAGGGTACATATTTTTTTTTTGTTTTGGGCGATACGTAGGATATAATAAATTAAAACATTTTTAAAAAAAGCTTCTGTATAATATAAATTGTGTGATGTAATAAATGGGTTTGATTTAATTTAAAGTATTTTATTTATTTTTCGGGTATTCGCATTCTTCTCAGCAAACCCTTTCATTTGATATCCATATCATGGAGGTGCATAAAAAACATAGTCCGCTATAGTTGAGAGTCCGCCATGTTAGATTTAGAATGACGTCACTTATCTAACCATGCATTGTCATCTAAACTAAACGTGTATACAACATTTCAGCTCCTACGGATGTGGTTAACTGTTTTAAAATTAAGTTTCAAGATTTGACCCGAGCAAACAAAAATACATTGCAAGTTAAATAAAAGCTTGTAAAAAAGCCAAATCTAATAGTTTAACTTGGAATCTTAGGTCTCATTTTAATAAGTTAAGTATATTATTAGATCGATACAATATGAGTTCCTAGTTTTTACACGTTTATACGGATATGCAGCCTAGGACATAGTAAGGATATTCAAGGCTTTCCTTGAATCTCTTTAGATTTAGTATATTTTATTTATTGAAAAAGTTTTGATAAAAAAGTCGATTAATCTTCTACCTGCCAATTTTGAATGATACTAGCAAAACCCGCGGCTTCGCTCGCGCTAAAACTACAACAAAAATCTTTAAAAAGGTAGGTTTCATACAAATTTTCATCTCTTATTTTATCTCCTTATGGGATAAATTTCAAAAAACGCTAAAACACGTATTTATTTAATTGTATTGAAGAACATTAATACCAAGTTTCAAGAAATTCTGATCATAAATATTTTTTGGGTTGTGTTATAACGTGCACTCTCGTGGGAATGAGATAATCTCCCGCGGTAAAAAGTATTCTATATGTTGACCCGGATATCCAGCTATCATCATACCAAATTTCATCAAAATCCCTCCAGTGGTTTTTTCGTGATGCGGTAACAGACAGACAGACAGATGGACAAAAATTCTAAAAATTATAGATTCGGCCTCTGCATCGATAATAATGTCTATTTAAGATTATAAGATTTTCCAAAAAATATTTAAGGTACAGATTCGGCTTAGTTACAATTTTATTATATGTGTAGATTACGTCAAATAGAGATCAATGGAAACAGTTACATAACAGTATGTTGGGTTACATTAGCACAATGAGATCTCGAGGACTGTTCGTCTGAAAACAATGCTTTAAGAATGAAAGAATTCAAATATTTACAGATCAAACATGACATAATAAATTGTAATATTATTCCACGTCAGTCAATAAATATTATAAATTATGATTATTTACTCTTTACAAACAAAATTAACTTGACCATTATGGCATCATCCAATGTCTTAAGTTTTATCTTATGGACTTATTATTACCATAAAAGCTTTAGCGAGTATGATAAAAAGTGTCTCTTCTTCCATTTTTTGTATTTCCCGGAGTAAAATCTAGCTCCTTATCCCTCTCGCCTATGTCCTTTATCCACCAATGACGAATCCTCTAAAATTTGGTTTAGCAGGTATTTTAAAATCATAGACTGTACAATTTTATTTATATTATTTATTTATTTAAGTATAATTTTATTTATTTAAGTACAAATTCTGTTGAAATGGATTGGCCTCTTCAGCTTGTTTAGCCTTATTTCATCTCATTATAAAATTGGTTTTTTACTTAAGAGATTTTTTGTACTGTATAATTTAGCCTTCTTTTTTATTAGTCATTTCATTTTCTTTTTATATTAGTAGTGCTTTTTATATTAGTACACATGTAATTTGTTGGTCAGTGCTATGGACACTTGTAAGTGATTAACATACTAGAAATTGCGATTAAGAATGAATTTAAAATGTATTGCTGGGTTATGTTGTTGAAGTTCTTAATAAATTATAAAAAAAAATAATGTGTGTCACTGTTTTGTAAAAGTAAAACGAGTATGTTTCCAGCATGCATTGCCTAGAGCAATATGTGTTCTACATAACATCAGCTCCCGAAGGAATAGAGTACATACTTGTAAAAAATTCAAATTTAAAATATAGTGTAAATGTAACAGATTCAGAGCATTTATAAACTTGGTGTAAAATTTTATTCAAAGCAAAACGTGTCCCACGTGGATTTATGAGAAATGCGTGTGTAAAAAGTTGAAATATTTTTGTAAATAATACATATTCATTTGTGCTAACTTTTTATACTAAGCCCTACTTTTACTAAAGATTTTCGAAGTAAAATATGTAGTAAATAAATTCAATCGCGTTATATCTACTCAAAACAAAATAGGTTCCACCCCGATATAAGACAAAGAATTGTTTATAATTAACTGCTGAGGTAATTCACTGTAGTTTAAAGTAGAACACCATAAAGCAGATTAGTTTATGAGTCCTTATTTAATGTTTACAATATCAACTGTAATGTTTTTCAAGTGGGTAGTCAAAAACAGCAGAGGTACTTGAAAGTACCCTATATGTTCCATTTCTAATCATTAATTTTCTTACGCTTGTTAGAAACGTTTGCATAGAAACTTTTTACGTACAGTTGTTGTGTTTAGTCTCAGTATTAGTTCTGATTAATATGCCTGGATCTCGCCGTCATATGGATATGGAAACAGCTTGTAGAGCGGTCATTTTGCTTCAAGAGGGAGAATCTCAGAGATCTGTAGCGATAAGTCTCCGTGTGTCACGAAGAGCAATTCGAAATCTTTGGGAACGCTACCAAGAAACAGGTAGCGTAGCTAGAAGACGGGGATCAGGAAGAACGCGTGCCACAACATCCCAGGAAGACCGGTACATCAGGTTAACTGCGCGTCGAGATCGTACTGTGAGCGCACAAACTTTACAAAACCAACTACGGCAATCTAGTGATACACGTGTTAGTGATCAAACCATCCGAAACCGACTCCATGAGGATGGACAATGGTCTAGAATGCGTGTCAAACGGCTGAAACTATCTAGGCGTCATCGTGCAGCACGCTTAACATTCGCACGTGAACATTTGCATTGGACCATGGATAACTGGAGGACTGTGCTCTTTACAGATGAAACTAAGGTCAAGTTTTTTAGTGACGACAGACGAGTACGTATATGGAGGAAAGAAGGAGAATGTTTTGCAGAACCCTGCATCCACGAAATAGACCGTTTTGGGGGCCCATGTGTGATGGTTTGGGGTGGTATAAGCTTGTCTGGCAAAACAGAGCTAGTAATTCTGAACGAAGGGACCGTGAATGCTGCCAATTATGTTGAGAGGGTGATCAGGCCTCATATAATCCCATTTTCACAAAGAGTAGGCCATAATTTTGTTTTGATGCAAGATAACGCTCGCGCCCATACAGCCCGTATTACAAGTAGAGCTCTTTCTGATGCCAATATTTCAGTTTTATCATGGCCAGCGATGAGTCCTGATAAAAAAAGAAAACTTATAGAAAATTACAGCAACGTAAATAACCAACAAGAGCTCATAAACGCTCTAAAAGTCTGTTGGGAAGGAATACCCGATGAAAGCATAAGACATTTAATTGAAAGTGTGCCCGACAGACTCAGAGAGTGCATACGGTGCCGAGGAGGTCCTACACGCTATTAAAACGTGGCATGTATCTAAAAACAACTTTTAAATTATTTTGGTGAAGTTTTTTTAAGCATTTTTTTTTGCCACGTTGCATATAAATGCTAGTTATCGTGATTACATTAAAAAAAAACTGAAACTTTTACTGTTAATTATGCTTACACAATTTCTAAATCTCAAATTTAAATAGCTATTCATGAAAACTCTGTGTAAAATATAATTTAAAGTTACGCAAGAAATACTATGTGGGCCCTATTTTGTTTTGAGTAGTATATATTACCTATATAACCTCCCATGTTTCAATCGCGATTTTAGTATTTTTGTATGAACAATATTATATAAATACATAGTGACGAATTCGAGCGAAGCGAGATCGAGTCGCTGTATAAAATAAAGCCAGAGTTTTTTTTTTAATTGAACGCGGGCTTAACCGCGGGTTCTGCTAGTAACATATAAAAATTTATATATATGGGAAAAGCTTTAGGAACTAAATAACAAAATAAAATTAATCGCTTCGTCCTCTTGTATTCCTCTTTTTCTATGTGTCCATTAATACAGTATGTCTATATAAATAATTACATATCAGCTAATATTACATATCGAAATGCTTTCCCATTTTGTTTATATTTAGATGGCAGCGAGGGCACATCGACTGTATCACGTTTTTCGAGTGTTTATTTTGAGTGTGCTCTTAAATAGTACTCTTGTAGTATTGGCATCGAATCGATTAGAGTAAATTAAATAATAATATACTTACGTAATATCTTCATGTTATATCATAGGTATTGAATATTTGATAAGGGTATGTATGTAGTTAAGTTCACTTACCTGTAAAAAGAAAAATCTATTTAAATTTGCCAGCCTAATAATATAGTATAGTGTTTTCCATCTCTTTCTGTGTTAATATAGTATATATCAGACTAACAGAACTTTAAACTGTATTCTGAATGAATATAATTATTGTCTTAATAAAAGCGTATACCTACGTACAACTATTAGGCTGATATGAGATTTATTAATTTAAATATGTACTATCGTGGATTGAAACGTACTACCTACTCATATATCGTGGATTCAATTTTCGATTGAGGCAAAGGAAACATATATGTAATTCAGCCCTTTTTAACGTCCCACTGCTGGGCACGGGCCTCCCTTCAATACGAGGGGGATCAGGCCATAGTCCACCACGCTGGCCAAGTGCGGGTTGGCGGACTTCACATGTCTTTCGAAAACTTGCTAGGTTCTCTCAGACATGCAGGTTTCCTCACGATGTTTTCCTTCACCGTAAGGCAAGTAGTAATTATGTTAGAAATCCTTCGCACATGAAAATATCAGAGGTGCAAGACCCGGGATTTGAACCCGCTTCACTCGGATACCGAAGCGAGCGAGTTACCATTGGGCTACCACTGCCTTAAAGATTCTGTTAAGAATTGTGGCCGCTTAGCTTTGCTGGTTGCTACTAAAGTGAATGGTCATATATCTAGTGTCTGGAGACCGGAGCGGTTACTTGGCTTTGAACTGTGTACATCTACGTATCAATCAATACTATGAGTGCTTTATAACAATATAAAGTTACTTGTACAAATCAAATTGTTAGACCTAAGACATAAAGCTTAAACTTTGACTATATATTAATATAGAAACATAACTACTAAGAATGTGAGTAAAAGAAATTGAATTTATTCCTAAAGGTGCGAAAACAATGATGAAATCCGTATAGAAAAGAATATTTGTCGAAAGGAGATATTAAAAAAACAAGCCGCGGTAAGCTTCTATTATAACTTATAAGTAGATAAGCTATTTATAAAAAAAAGTAAGTAAAACTCAAAGTACGTTTTTGACGTTAACATGTAGTAATATCCGTTAATCTTGTAGATACTATAAAATTTGTTTTGATGTTGCTTTCAATTTTCATTATCTTTCAATCGATATTCAATATTGTTTAAGAGCCAGTATTTTTTATCTATACAGATAAATAAAATTGGAGTGTCTGTTTGTAATATTAAAATAACCGCTTTTTACTAAATGCATATGAATGTATACACGGCACATATACCAAAACAACATTTGTTACAATTTTTGTCTGTCTGTCTGTCGGTTTGTTCCGGCTAATCTCCGAAACGGCTGGACCGATTTTGACGGGACTTTCACTGGCAGATAGCTGGTGTTATAAGGAGTAATTAGGCTACTTTTATTTTAGCAAAATAATCAGGGTTCCGCGAAAAAAATTAAAACCCATGAAATTGTGAACAAAATCTGCGTACGGCTACGCACCCGAGCAAAACGAGGGTAAATTCCTATATAATTTAAATGAACATCTTATGAGTAGTAAGCTACTATTTATGTATACCTAAACATAGCTAACCGTGAAAACATACCTAGGGACGAACGCGAGCGAAGCGAGCGTGAGTCGCTAGTTCAAAAATATTTTTAGAGCGCTGTAGGAGCTTCGAGTTGGTTTACTTTAGAATTTGTTTGATTTATCATGTATCATTATTGTTAGAGAATGTGGGAGAGAAAAGATATTTTAACGACTACAGTGTCGACATCTCATAATGAATAAATCTAAAAATATGGTATATTTTCAGAGTGTTGAGTTCAACTACCTCTTTGTATGAGATTATAGTATGTTGTATTTCATTCGGCAACATTTACATAAGTACTTCTTATCTAAATATAATATATATAAAGTACTTTGTTACTCAGCTTTAAAATTGCTAGTATCTAGCGCCTTTTTAACCGACTTTAAGAAAGAAGCGTTACTACAATTTATATTGGCACGGATACGGATTGCATCCTGGGATCGGATATAGGTTACCCTTGAATACCCTTACCCTTAACACGCGAGGGAAGCCGCCTACAAGAACTAGTTTTATAATAAATGATAACAATATGATTTTAAATTCGGAAATTACTACCTTCATTTTCATATAGTCAAAAATTGTCGCTTTAAATAATCACTTCACTTTAGAAGACTTAACTTATTTAAAAATTTATAGAACCAACTGTTTTGTTTTTATCGATCTACATATATTTGGGTCATTTCATTGCCAAAATACGCTAAAATCAATTACGCAAAAAATAACGCTATCCTCTATCAATTTAGGTTATTTGTTATACTCTATATGTCGAGACATGCCATCGAATCAAAAGTTCTTGTGCAAGGTTCGCAAAGAAAGTAAACGTGAAAAGGCTTGTTGACAAAGTTATCATATTTGCTACCGACCTCGTTACATTTTTTAACTTCTTAAGTACATAGAAATATGTCTGGGATCGTGTGCAGATGGTTTTAGGCAGTTTATTTTTTTGATTCCTATACTCTTCACCATTTTTAATTTATTATATTTACATAAATATTTTTCCCGACATTTAATTCAATAAGTTCTCTGAAGGCCTAAAGAAACATTTACGTATTTAGCCAACGAGCAGATAACAATATAATATCTATACTTATATTATAAAGAAATAAAGTTTGTGAATTGTGAGGTTGTAGGGGGTAATCCTTGGATTTACTGAACCGATTTAGATGAAATTTGCTAAGAAGATAGTTTGAGATCTTTGGAAGGAGTTTTTATGCCGGAAATCATTCCTTAAGGGGGTAAAAAGGGAGATGAAAGTTTGTATAGGAAATCAATAATTTTTCAACAGTTATTAAACTGAATCATACCTATGTATATAATAAAACATATGTATTATAATATACAGTCTATTTATTTCATACTAACCGTTAAAACGTAGCTAGGAACGAACTCTAGTGAAGCGAGGTTAAGTCGCTAGTATATAAATAAATACGACGACGACGAAGTTTTAATAAAGAATTTTAAAATCACGTTCTAAAATAACATAGTAATATTATTAGCTTTATCTCAATCACTTATTAAATATGGATACAGTATAAGCTACTGAAATATATCCCGACATATCTGTGGGATAAACCTTTATCTTAACTTTCGTTATTGAATTCTCTTTCTTTTATAATATTATGATTCATCGAGAGTGGTTTGATTCACATTTAAATTTGAATTATGACAAAATATTTTGAAATGTGCGTTTGTGGGACGGAAAAACTGAATCAGAACGTGATTATTATAATCTAGATCTATATGCCCATATTATTGATGTGGACCTTCGAGTTTCCATGAAGAGTTAGTGACATTAGAAATGCTATGAGTAAAATATGTCAGTATTTAGTATTTCCTTTATACTACTTTAACTAACTTAAAGTACAAATATACTAGTATCTTTTTCTAATAGTCTTTCTGTTCATCACATACCCTGTTTGAAAACTCCAATAGGATCCCATCAAAAACGATGAAAGCCACATAGAAATCAATAAATATTTATCGGTTACTTTTAGCAAAACAAAACTAAAAACTAAAAGTATAAGCTACTTTGTCGTCACTGACCGGTTCTTAGTAAAGAGTATCTCAAATCATTTAATTCCTTGTGAATGGCTCCAAAGTGTGCCAGTTAAGCACATATTACTTCGCCAAATGTCACTTGTAGAGTATTTCTCTATGGAAATTTATAATTGCAATAAAATTGTTGTCAAAAAGGCGTAAGGTAAGATACAACTTAATAATAATTCTTTTTTTCATACTTTATGCTTTCTTTGTGGAATTTGTAACATAATATTTATTAATACCTCACAATCTCTTCCCACTATTGTTTATAGAGTAACAAAATAGATACCAGATCGGACTTATGACCCATAAAAATAGAACCTACGATCCTATATATAGTTTTCAATGTCAGTTATTTTTTAAAGTATTAATATAATTACTAGCAACTTATCCTGTTTGCCTAACAGTAGACCCCCCCCCCCCCCAACGTACATTCAGTTTGTCATGGTGGGGGGCCATTCAGGCGAGCGCAAAGCCAAGAAATGCACATAGAGGTGGCCCACTTCGGTGGGCGCTGTACCATACGACTGCTGGAGTAACCCCATCGTTGTTGTGGTTTGCCCTTCTTGTGGAAGGCCAGTCGTCGTAGCGTCGTGGTTGATTACGTAAGCAATCCTGCGACATCCCATTAAGACGAGGGTGGTTTTTTTGAGTTTCAGTGGGTTACACTGGCTGGTCGGTGAGTCCCACTGAGCCACCTGTATGCAGGTGGTATGAATAAATGCATTTCTCAACATAAAAAATGGTCTATCTGTATACTGAGTTTTATCCAAATCCCTTCATTGTGAATGACTAATATACTTACACACACCCTATTATATAACTTTTAAACCTATTATAACCTATTACATATATAGTTTTCTAATAACAAAAACCATTACAGTAAAGTATAGATTTTGTATCAAATAAACGCTTCATATGTCGATACGGATAAGTCAACAACCTCACAACCACGTGGACGCGGGACGTGCACTATTTATACCAGCGTTATACATACGTTGATGACGTAACAGTTTATAGTTTTATAAGATTTACGAAAGAGGTTACGTCTGTGACCCATATAATCTAGATAGACTGGAATTCAGTCAGATTTAGCTGATGGCTTTTAACTATAAGTTTAAATTAGTAACATAATATTATTTCATTATATTTGTTAATAATGATAGTCTCTCTTTTAACGTCAAAGAGTAACAAACGTACACATATACACGCTTTCTCATATATAATATATGTAAGTTATAGTTGTCCGCATGAAGTAAGCTATTCACCCTCAAAAATGACCTGACTTAATCCAATACCTTACTATACATATAATGTAGATACTAAGTACAGGTGCTCGATCTATAAAAGTTATTCAAACCTAAGCGGGCGATTGACATAACCGTTCTTTGCCTCCATACAAATATGGCTTAGTAACGTGGTCCAATATGGACAAGCCCGCCAGACTAGTCTGTACGTGCACAGCAGTCACAATGCTTTGTATGCATACATAGTTTCGGTGTCGACGCAAAAAACAGATTGAAGTGAGATGTACATGTAATATATTTGTAATATTATTTCAACAAGCAATTCGTGTATATTTATTTATTTATATATACCGGCGATCTCCGAAACGGCTCTAACGATTGTGCTGAAATTTGGTATGTGGGGATTTTCGGGGGAGAAAAATCGTCATTTTTAACGACAGAATCGCTAAATTGGCAACACTGGTTGTTATTATAAGATAAAGATTCTTGTATGTGAGACACTGTAAGGTCATATTTAATATTTCCTTATTAAATTTGAATACTCGCTCGGACGGAAACTGAGGAACAAAATCTTAAGTCAATCTGCTACCTTTACATGGAGTATAAAATAAAATTATTTATACAAAATATATTGAAAAGACTAACATATTGCTTAAAGCATTTCTTTCCTTATCGATATTTAACATAACATAATTATTTAAACAAAGCATAAAGTCTTTTATTACAAACTTTTATTTTCCTATTTTTCTTTTTTGATACCATGAAATTGAAAAAAAGATTTCTATATTTCAGTTGTCATTAGAAGAATGATCAAAGTGAAGGGACTTATTTATATTATACGTATACAAGGATTAATCGAAAGACGTACGCTCACGAGGGAAAAGTTCGTGGGTTTGATTCCAGATGAAGTGAAGATGTTGACGACATAGATATTCAACTAACGGGATATTTCTATTACAAATTAAAATATTTGAAAAATCGTAATATAGAACTTGACTATACCTATTATATAAATAAAAATGAATGTTGCTAAGTGCAAAACTCGAGAACGGCTCGACCAATTCAGCTAATATTTTTTGTATGTTCCTTAGTACACGGAAAGTTTTAATATAAAGAAAAAATATAAAATAACCTGCCTACTTTTCTATACTTATGTATGTACATTGTACTTACCGTTAAAACGTATGTACCTAGGGACTAACCCAAGCGAAGCGAGGGTGAATCGCTAGTTTATAACTAAAAAATTCCAAGTAATTTGGTCGATTGAACAAAAATAAATATTTGAATTTTACATAAAATTAGCGGAAAAACAATTTTATATGCAGGAAAAGTAAACACTTATACGATAAAAATAAAGATGATATTTTACAATTTCACACTCAGGTCCGAGATGCAAAGAACGATTTCAAAGACACCTTTGAATGTCAAACGTTGAATATCACCATATATTTTTACATGACCCGGATCTTTTGAATTTTTCTCCCTATAAATATACTTCATTTGGTACCATCACATTAATATGAGGATAAAATAACAATTTTATAAGATACATAAAGATTTATAAAATAAAAACGCAATTATATATAAAAAACTATATTAGTGGAATCGTAGGCAAAGGCTAATTTATAAATATAATATATTACTGGTAATAAATGTAAAAAAAACAAGTAAACTCCATCTTACTTTTCACCTTTTATTAACCAAAGAATGCAATGTAAACTATATTATAATACTTTATATTATGTTAATACCACTTTAAGTCCCCATTTGTTATATTTCACCATCAGATTACAACATATTGATATACATTAACACGTTGAAACCGTAATGTGAATCACAATGCTTCACAACTTTGGAACTTGGCCGTTCTCCAAAATAGGAACGACTTTACCGAATGTCATGAATAACCGTTTCTCAGAGAAAACTTTAAGATCTTTTCCGGAATGGGGAAGATGAAAATTTTTGTATACGTCGTCACACTGAAATACTATTTCAGGCTTTACGTAATGCTTTTGTAAGACGCAAAAAGAGATACCGAAGTATAAGTTGGAGAGATAAAACTTATTGAGCATAACATATTATGTAACAGCTATAAGTTATCAATTATCACTTATCATACAATAAATACATTTATAATATTTAACTATACCTACAGATAAATAAAATTGACGTGTCTGTTTGTAATGTCAAAATAACAGATTTTTACTATATATGAAATTATATACGGTACTTACAAGAAAAACACAATTTTTAATTTTTTTTTGTGTCTGTCTGTCTGTTTGATCTAGCTAATCTCTAAAACGGCTGGACGGACTGATTTTGAATGGACTTTCATTGGCAGATAGCTGATGTTAGGAGGAGTAACTAAGGTTACTTTTATTTTAGAAAAAGAATTAGAGTCCCGCTCAAAAAATTAAAAAGTACCTAGAGACGCACCCGACCGAAACGAGGGTAAATCGCTAGTATTAAATAAGACTAAAACGTAGCCTAACAGCTAATTATTATACTATTATTATCTATACTTCTAAACTAAATCTCCACACATTCTAATAAATTTTTAACAAAATTGAATACACTTATACCCCAAGGGATTAAATACAGTCTTATTTTTGTAATTTTGAGATTTTTGTCCGTGCCTTTTTATGAGTTTTGATTTTATTCTTAGTAATTTACGTTTTTCTTTTAAAGTTAAGGTTATAATCTCGCGTTCAAAGGGAATTTAGGAGTTTTATGAAATTATAGAGTTCAAGCTAGATGAGCCCTCTTGACTACTGTTTGTATATTTATATATATAATACTGTTTGTCATTTAGGCCTATAAACTCAAATCTATATATAAAAATAGCGTCTCTCCGTTGGTCCACATTGATATTGATAGCTCACATTTATATTCTCCAAGCATATAATAACCAATTATAAATTAAACTAAACATCTCTTCAATAAATATTTATGTATGAAAATAGACAAATATGACGATATCATATAATTGGTACGAAAATGCACAGTATAAAGATATTATTAACTAGCGACTCACCCTTGCTTCACTTGGATTCCTGAGGCACGTTTTAACAGTTAGTATGGAATAGATAGACTATAATATATTATATTATATAAAGCCTTCCTCAATAAACGAGCTAGCCAATGCAAAAAGATTTTTTTAAAATCGGATTAGTAGTTCCTGAGATTAGCGGGTTTGAACAAACAAACAAATTTTACCTCTTTATAATATTAAGTATAGATTTGAAAGAATTAAAAATAAATAGGATTAAGAAAACTTGTATCTAAAGATATTTTAAGCCAAGTGTTTAATAATAGGTATATTATTGATCTTCACTCACTCATGGACTGTCATCACAAAAACAAATTAATAATGTAAACTACTAATGCTTAGAGCAATAACTAATGTTTACTTAAGTAAATGTGGCTCTGGAATTGCAACTGAACAAAGTCAACATCAATTTGATAGGAAATGTAAATAAATATTTAAAGGAATCCAAATGAACTTTTCAACCAAGTGTTTTTACCAAAAGTCATATAGTTAAGTACATAAGAAAAATCTTTAGGTAAGCTATATATAATGAAACAGTTAGTTTTGAGTTTAAATTACTCATGAATCTTGAACCAGTTGCGTCTAAAATATACTATTACCAAGAAGTAAACAACAAAGCTTTGAACGGTTAGCGTCAACTGGTCTTTTATAATAGTTACTAGAGCTTTTTTAAAAAGCAATAATTTCGATTTCCCATTTAAAAAACTCATACTGTGACTATTTTAAGGACCTTCCCTATGAATTCTTATAGAAAAAAACCTCAAAAGACAGCCTATTCGCCTAACTATATCGCAGTTCCCTATAAATCGGTTTTTCGCCATCCACAATCCGCCATCTTGAAAAATTCACACTGCATATAAATATAATGAGGTTTAGGTAGGCCCATAGATATTTTCTTTTATTTCCCTTCCCCTGTCTTAAATACATATGTATGGTCATAACTTGGAAAAGCTTTGTAAAGTTAGAGAAATTTTATTTTTACTAATGGCTATAAAAATGTTTATAAATAGAAAACATATGCGCTTAAAAGCTTTTGAAAATCTCTACTCACATGCTTTCAACATTTCTAATTTTATTTAATTTTAAGTTGATCTCATTAAAATTTGCATTTCGTTCTGTATTTTTGATAAAAAACATTTGAAATATTTAAAAAATATTAGTCTATACAAAGTACATTATATAAAACTTTACTTATTAATGAAATTAATAATCTGTCTGTAATTTCAAAATGGTGAAGATGGATTCGCAAGTTACAAAAGCCCAATCAACTATTCAATTCATTGACAGTATGTCTATTCATATCCGCTAATCTGGCAACCGTTCAATCGATTTTAAAGATATATATTTTTAAAATGGTTGTAAAATATAAGGTATCCCACGAGATAAACAAATAAGTAAATATGTTGGAACATTAGCACAGCACCATCTAATTCCATGGTAAGCTACGAGGCTTTTATTATGGATGCCAGATAGTCGGTACACTACACATATATAACTTTAAATACATACATATTATAAATATAAACACCCATGAATGGAGTACAAACATTCGTGGTCATCACTCAAATGAATGCCCCCAGCGGAACTTGAGCCCGCGACCGCTGGCACAGCAAGTAGGGTCACTACAAACTACGCCAAACGTGTCGTCAGATAGAAAGAATAGAGTCTTAATGGGATAGTTTCATTTCGCTAAATCAATTTCTATAATTATTTCATTACCTTACTCTAATAGAGTAATTTTTGACAGTTAATTTTCATTCAGAATATTCAATACTATTGAAGTAAATAGTGCTTAATTAGCTATTTGTGTATTTTAACGACATTTGTTACCCTTGCTATGGTTTCCGAAAATGACACCGAAGAAGCTCTATACTTAATCGTAGGTATTAACTATGCGATAACTCACGTTGATGACGATTAAACTAATCGCCTTAGTTAACTACTTATTCAAAGTCCCCGACAAACTAGATTTCTGTCAGGTATAAACACAAATAAAATAAATACTTTCTTAGATTTACGCGAATATTTAACACTTTAAATAAAACTATGAGATAGAAAGATATGAGAGACTAACCTCTCCCGTGATCATGATTGCTGTAAAGCATTTGAAACGTCGGTGACCAAAAAAGGAAATAATTCCGCGAAAAAATCTGAAAAGATAGTTTTATTTAAAACTAGCGACTCACCCTCGCTCCGCTCTGGTTCATCCCTAGTTACGTTTTAACGTTTAGTATAGATTTCTCAGAAATGAGATATTTTCCCGCAGTAAAAAGTATCCTATATTTTGACCGGCTATCATCATACCAAATTTCATTAAAATCTATCCAGTGGTTTTCTCGTGATGCGGTAGCAGACAGACAGACAAAAATTCTATAAACTATATATTAGGCCTCTGGATCGATAATAATGTCTATTTCAATAAGATTTTCCAAAAAATATTTTACCGGTGGTAGGACTCTGTCAAGCCTGAGGAGTCCGACTGGATGGGTACCACCCCCTTATCTATTTCTACCGTCAAGCAACAATAATTGAATTGTTGTAATCCGGTTTGAAGGATAAGGTAGCCAGCCAATTACAGGCAAGAGGCCTAACATCTTAGTCCTTACAGTGACAACGCACCTGCGGTTCTGCATTCTTGTTACTTAAAACCTAAGTGCAGAACCGTAGGTGTTATGGGCGACAAGTACTGCTTTCCATCAGGTGGTCTGTCTCCTCGTTTGTCACTGAAACTCATAAAAAGAAAAATGTACAGATTTGGCTTAATTACAATTTTATTATATGTATAGATATATAGATGACAAATAAAATTATTTCAAATAAGAGATTTAATCGGACTACTATTTATAAATGCGAATGTACGTGTTTTTGTAACAGCTGGTTGGATTTGGAGGAAATTTAGTAAACAGATAGGCTACAACCTGGAATAACACAGTTGCTGTATTACAGAGTATTTGGTTGTTGTTTGACCCTTAATGCAGTACCAGAATTCACAGGTGTGCCTGTTTGTCTCAAATTGCCTCTATATACATATTGATATTTACACAAAACTAGACACATGTGGACATTTGACGATTTAAAGCAATTTATCTGACCGTACGAATATCTTGCATTGTTAGATTGTATTACATACAATAATATATATGTATATATGTATTTTAAAAGAAATTTAGATACTAGCGAACCGCCTCACTTTACCCCAATTGTTACTAAATTCTACACAAAATACTTGCTTTGAAATCTTAAGATATTCATTTGATTTTTCCTTCTTATAAACTACTAGCGACTAACCCTCGCTTCACTCGGGTTCGTCCCTAGCATGATTCCATGATTAGTTATGTATATGATATCCCATGATTTCCCCATACAAACTTTCATCCCCATTTTCGCCCCTATAAGGGATGATTTCTGGGATAAAAAGTATTCCATATCTTTCCCAGGGTCTCAAATTATCTTCTTACCCATCTAAATCGGTTCAGTAGATCCAGAGATTTACCCCCTACAACCTCACAAAATCACAAACTCACAAACTTTACCTCTTTATAATATTAGTGTGAAACACAGGCAGCCAACATTTTGCATCATAAAAATAATGTAGCAAAATTTATTTTGCTCATTCTTATAATATTTTACATAATAAATAAACTAGAATATTAACGGAAGGCATAAATAATCATTTCATGTTAGATATATGAATGTTTCTTCATATACGTGATAACTATCAATCATCTTTTCAAAATAAAAACCGCTATCTCTTTGTGTCAGTTTCTTCTGAATTGTTTACTTTATGTTGGAATGTTAAAGATTATTATACAGTTACGTACATTGTTGATATGTAAAGATAATAATTAATACTTAAGTTTTTTTTTAATTTTGCTTTGTTTATTTGTTCATTTATTCCTTCAATAGAGATATATATGTTATATACATACTAGCAATTTATCCTCGCTCCGCTCCGGTTCGTCCCTAGGTTCATTTTAAGAGTTAGACAGATTTCTCAGAGATGAGATAATGTCCCGCAGTAAAAAGTATCCTCAATGTTGACCCGGATAACTAGTTATCATCATACCAAATTTCATCAAAATGTATCCTAATGATTTTCTCGTGATGCGGTCACAGACAGACAGACAAAAATTCTAAAAAACTATAGATTCGGCCTCTGTATCGATAATAAAATGTCTATTTCAATATGATTTTCCGAAACATATTTAATGTGCAGATTCAACTCAGAATTTTATTATATCTATGGATGTGTTTGCAAAGGAAAAAGTGAGTTCCGATACATAATGTACAACGATTTTATTTCAATGAATATTTATAGCTCTTCAAGCACTGTTAAGAGAAGCAGGTGTCTATCGACATTTTCAAAGAAACCGATTTTTCCGAACTGAATAATTTTTCTATGTATGTTTTCTAAAAGTATTCTACTACTTCTGATATCTTTATTACGAAGTTTCTTTTTATTTACATACATATATTCAGATCGTTATAAGGAAATAATAACATAGTATTATTTACCAATAAAATACTTATTAAATTAGATTTTTCTAATTCAAATCCTAGTTTATCCCTAATATGGTGCAAAAACGACAGTAAAACGATCCAATATTCGTTATTAGCTCTTATTACCTTGAAGCCAAGAAACACACTAGGAAGGCCCACCTTGGTGGGCGTTGTGCCATGCGGGTTGCTCCTGGTACTTCTCTGGCAGCAGAGTGGACTATGGGAGCAACCCCATGGTTATTGTGGCCTGCCTCAGCAAGACAGCGATCAGGGTCTTCGTATTAAATGCGGAAGCGATCTTGTGATGCCTCTTTAAGTAGTTTCGTTTGGTTTCGGAGAAGGTTCAAGCGATTGTGTCTCACATAACAACCTATATGTATGCAGGCGGTATGCGTAAATACATTTCTCAACGTTAAAAAAGCCATTCATTCCTAGCGGGCAACCTGAGCAAAGCGAGGGTAAGCTGCTAGTTTAGATATATAAAAATCGATATGTGTAAGTATATTTCCTATGGACTCCAAAACGGCTAGAGCAATTTTGATAAAATTTTCAGGTAATCATAAGCCCAGCCCATAAGCCCAGTCTGTGAAGTTTGGTAGCGATCGGAAGTTTGTACGTGGGTGAAGCCGGGCGTAAATAAAACAGAATAAAACAAAGTAATATGTTTGTATTGCTATTTTTAACCAGAATAGAAATGAATTTGCGTCTAAATGACCGATAGATGTTGCAAAAGCCGCATTAAAAGCAATTTTTTTTTTTGTTCATCCCTCGATAGGTTTTAGCGGTTTGTATTTAATATATATACTATATACTACATAATATTCAGCCTATAGCCTTCCTCAATAAATGGGATATCTAATGCAAAAAGGATTTTTCAAATCGGAGTAGTAGTTCCTGAGATTAGCGCGTTCAAACGAACAAACAAACTACTCCTCTTTATAATATTAGTATAGATTACTCCGCTTTTGTGTGAGTCGGAGAGTTATCTTTTATATAAAGCTTATATATAATTCTATTACTAACAACTATTTGGTACATCAGTCTAATAAGAAGACACAGCACGCATAGTATACACTATACAGTATATAGGTATATTATATAGTCCAGACTATAGACTATAGGTGACTATAATATATTTCGATGGTGCTACCTTATACCCCCGGTCAACATTTTAAATACTTTTCATCTCAGAAAATTAAAGAGTTCCCGTGGGATAGTTAAAAACTATAGTAATTTATAAAGCTTAGTACACAAAAACTACTGATTGGATTTTATTGAAACTTTACAATAATATAGTTCATACATCAAAATAATAAATAGGCTACTTTTTATCCTGGAAAAATGTAGAGTTCCCGTGGGAAGATTTGTTTTTAGATTTGTTTTTGTTTGTCTAGTTACACAATTTCGTAGTTCTTTCTTAGCAATATTTATTATAAAAAATTAACTTAACTATGAGGGGATAGAATGAATTTCACTAATATAAAATTTCAAACCACTTTTCGTACATGTAGAGACAACATTAATTTCGCTGCACGAGTGCTGCGAACACATGGCTTAGTTGGCCAAAGCATCTGCTGTATCGTAATACAGTAATATGTTTATTACATTTCTTAACACGTTTTTATTAGCTTTACCGCATATACCTAAAAAACAGAAAGTCTGGCGAGGATTTTAACCTACTTAAAGGTATATATTATGTTTTTTACTTATTCACGCTGAATCTTAATGCTGGACAGACCTTTTTTTGTTTTCGCTGGGGAAACCTATCATGAGATCCATGCCGGCTATTAACGGGTAGTAAAGTGTGAAAGTTTATTTACTAAAACCCAAAGAACCCTATGGCCGCAGTGCAATGAGGCGTTACATGGACTCTGACCTGAAGTAACACATAGACTACCGTTAGGCACCTAGGACGCATACGAGTGAAACGAAGATAAGTCGCTAGTAATACAATAATTTGGTGCTATAAAGCTGATCTGATAGTGGAAATAAGAAATGTTATAGTATGTCACCGCTTTAATTGATGAAATATTTGTATACTTAATTCAATTAGTGATAAACAACTGAGAATAAAAATGCTGCTCGCTAACTTGTATGTTGCAGCAGTTACTATTTATAATATAATTATATTTAATACCAGTGACTTATCCTCGCTTCACTCGGTTGCGTCGTTAAGCTTGAATGGCTTAGGAAAGCATAAAAGACTGATGTCTAAAGAAAAATTCTTTTTCTTGCACCAGGAACCTTCGCAGGCGTATACAGAGTAACCCACTAGATTTTCATCACATTCGGATCAATAATTTAGGAACGCATAGAGGACAACTATACGAACATTCATTTTTATTTATATACTAGCGACTCACCCTCGCTCCGCTCGGGTTCGTCCCTACTAACGTTTTAACGTTTAGTATAGATTTCTCAGACATGAGATAACTTTTCGCAGTAAAAAGTATCCTATATGTTGACCCGGATAACCAGCTATCATTATACCCAATTTCATCGAAGTCCCTCCAGTGGATTTTCCGTGATGCGGTAACAGATAGACAGACAGACAAAAATTCTAAAAACTATATACTCGGCCTCTGTATCGATAATAATGACTATTTCAATAAGATTTTCCAAAAAATATTTAATAGATAACATTTTTTTTTCAGTGTAAAAAGATCTTAAAACAAAAAAAAATGGTCTACGCACTAATAGAAATACTAATATGAGAGTGTAATTTAACCATTTTTACATATAATACATACAGTACAGCACCAACATTACATAAACACACGCAAAGCATTGTTTAGCAAGCAAGATTTATGTAGCGCTTGCGGCTACATGCACTTGCACATGGCTGGCGCAAGCACACGGTCAGTCCCAACATATTCATATTTATTTGTATCGATAGATAGTAAGCATTTTAGAAAAAAATTATGACCTAATTTTACATAATTACATACATATACACGTGTCCGTAAGTAAAATCACTTCGTAAACGCGTTTTAACTCTCGGTCAAAGACATCGCATTGTTATCAGAGACGACAAACGTGTAAGCTTTTATGTGACCTTTTACACTAGATTATATCTCCGTCTTATATCTATAGTGAATTGTAAATATGTAATTCTGTCTATAGATTATTTTTTCACTTACTATGATAGGTATCACTTCTCAACCACATGATGATGACAATAAAAAAATTATTGTAAAAAATTCTTTTTAGCTATTTGTTTGCAAGAAAATTTCTGTATTACACAGAAAAATTGAACTGTAAAGCTTTATATATCATGGTTATGTTAACTTAGATAATTTTAAAGACCAAAATCATACACTTTTTATAAAACACTAGCGACTCACCCTCACTTCGCTTCGGGTTCGTCCCTAGACAAAAACGAATCTATCCCACGGGAACCGTACATTTTTCCGGGATGATATATAGCCTTCCTCAGTTAACAGGCTATCTAATGCAAAAAGAGTTTTTCAAATCGGATTAGCAGTTCCTGAGATTAGCGCGTTCAACCAACCAAACAAACAAACAAACAAACTCTTCAGCTTTATAATATTAGTATAGAGTATAGATAACATAAATATATAAAATACAGTTTTCATTAAATATTTTTATTAGTGAGATATTTTGTTACATATTATTAAATATTAATTAACTTTTCTAAAAATACTCGCAAATAATATAGAGAAAGTATTTTTTAGATAAAAAAATAACTCGTCTGACGTCTACTTACATTTACTGATTAAATAGTAGAAGCTTTATAATTTTGCTCATGGCTAACCTATATTGATACTAAAATGTACAAACAAGTAGTTTTATTACAATACATTTACTTAAGCGCTGGTACGAATATGATATGAAAATTCTTATGCTGAAAACACGTTAATTAGCTTAGATAATCTGTGTTTCTGTAATTGCCATCACTACGTAATAAAAAATCGGTCAAGTGCGAGTCAAATTCGCACACGAAGGGTTCCATACCATCGTACATGTATTTTTCATTAATATGACTTTCACTCTATGTATATATTATATTAATTTCGTTGATTGATTACGAACGTTAAACAATGATTTTTGTAATTTTATTTTTTTATCATTTGTTGTTATAGCGGCAATAGAAATACATACTTAGGGAAATTTAAACACTCTACACATTACGGTTCAAGAGATACCGCACTCTGACAAATGGACGGACGGACGAACAGCGGAGGCTTAGTAATAGGGTGCCGTTGGCATCCTTCCCATTAAAAAAGCAAGGAATGTATGAAAATGGCATAACTAATCGTCATGTCACAAAATGTCATCATTTTTTTTTATCGAAGATTGTAAGAAATGACTTATTTAAGCAGGCCTCTTCAGAACACTCATTTACACGTTGAATTTTTTTATTTTCCTTTTTAACCGACTTCCAAAAAAAGGAGGAGGTTCTCAATTCGACCGTATATATGTTTTTTTTAATAATATAATATACATTATTTAAAAAAAAATCATGAAAGTAACAATTTTTCGTGGTTAACAAACCACGCAACACACAAGACTTGCCTTAGTTATTGTATGCAGACATGAAACTACCTTCTAAATGTGCCTTTAGATTTTAGAATATAATTTCGTTTTCAGAATAGGCAAGAAACTCGTCACTGAAAGCTTTAATAAAACTGCAGTATATATAACAGAAATAAATGAAAGTGTCTATTAATTGATTTTCTTTAGTAATTGCTTCCAGCTTTGTTACATCATAACAGCTGCTTCATATTTAATAATTAAAACTAAATTTTTGATTCTTACATATTTCAGTAAAGATACTTAGGTACTTATTTCACATTGTTCGTAAGCTTAGTTTAGAAATCTACAGCAATTCAGCGAGTTTGAGATTTTCATATGAAAATAATCTTCAATATTGCTTTTACCGCTTTTTAACCGCTTGTTAATATAGTAAACTAAAACATATTGAGAAAGCATGGATGTCTAAGAAAACCTAACAAGTTTTCGAATGCAGAAGACATGACAGAAGTGAAATCCGCCATCCCGCAATTGGCCAGCGTGTTGGGTGATGGCTCACACCCTACGACGGAACCTGTGCCCATCAATAGAGCACATATTATGCTTAAATTTTTTAATTTAATTATTTTTTATTTTAACTCTTTGTATTTTAAGACGATAATCTGGAGTTTTGTACTAAGTTAAATCAGTCAAAATTTATGTTTTTAATTGCTAAAATCATGTATTTTCTAATATAGGTATATTATTAGGTAAACCACCATATAACTCACAAATAAACTTAGATAAACAAATAAAAATAATAAAATATATCATATTATTCTTCGTGTATACTTCTTCAGTCACAATGCCATAAGATATTCAGTATGAAATTTCGCACTCTGCTGATCAACTTATCATTGTTTTACTTACTCTGCTAACTGTTTCACTAATAATAATAAAGTTTGTAATGCAGGTAGTCTATGAAATAAAAAAAATAACAAAGATCTCTTTGAATGTACTATGTCTTTCTATTGAAACTTATTTCTAGTCCCACTAAAAGTATTGTTTCGATCTAATAATATTTTAAAAAATAGTATTGTGTAGCAAAAGCATGCATACGCTAGCAATATCATTTTCATCCAAGTACTCTTGTATCGTGTACCGGGAAATGGAAAACTCAGTGAACAGCCTCCAACCGAATCAATAACGTGCATGAAACTGACGTATAAAATACAATTACTTTGTTTCCATTTCTACTATAAACTTTAATTTGAATATTTGATTAACTTTTCTATCTATACTTAATACTATAAAGCTGAAGAGTTTGTTTGTTTGTTTGATTGAACGCGCTAATCTCAGAAACTACTAATTCGATTTGAAAAATTCTTTTTGCATTAGTTAGCCCGTTAACTGAGGAAGGCTATAGGCTATATATCATCCCGGAAAAATGTACGGTTCCCGTGGGGTAGATTTGTTTTTGTCTATGGACGAACCCGAAGCGAGGATGAGTCGCTAGTCTATACAATATACCTATATAGTAAATAAAAAATATTTTTAAGCTTTGTGAGAGAAATAGGAAGAGCTTAGATAGATTTCTAATTTGGCTTTCTAATTATGCTTTGTTTTAAAGCTAAGTACTAGAAAGAAGTATTAAATATAACTAAGTACTAGAATTTAAGGTACAGAATGAATTAAGTACATTTTCCTTTTCTGAAATCGGCCAAATAACATAGAAACAAAAGACAACCTGTGACTTGACACATAGAATCAATTCACCTATATAATATATTATACATAATAGTATTATTAAACCACAAGCTAGCGCCACCTGTAATTGATAAAATAAACTAAACTTAAATAAATAACCAACGAATTTTATCTGTTTAGTTGTGGTTAAACAACAAACATACAAAAATCCAAACATCTTCGCCGATTTATACATTTATAATATAAATAATAATAAAAAAATAACACGGAACAATGGCGTATGTTCTCAGTTCTGGCATTTTATAATATCAAACGTTCGTACGAATAACAAGTACATTTTACTATATCTATTTATTACTTTCCCTATTTCTATTTAAAATACATAAATAAGTTGATCTATTCTTTAAGCTGTTTTTCTTCTTATTCGGTATTGAAATTATCAAAAATGAAGCGGAAAAACATCTGACCAATTTTGCCGATGTTATTGTTATTCGTGGGGAAAACGTTGTTTACCAAAGGAATTTTTTGCACGTTCATGCTTTCAGCAATATTTAAATCACAGTTATGTTTACTCTAAAATCTATGGTTTTATTTTATTACATATTATATAGAGAGAACTTTTAATAATTGAATACTACTTCTACATAATATGTCAACATTTTATTTGTTTCAATAAAACTAATATTAATTATTTTAAATCATGCCAAAGTATTATTTGTAAAAATATTCTCACTCAAAACCGTTCAGTCATTATCGAATGATAGTGACCAACAGACCAGGCCAATAAACTAAAATTAAAGTTTTTTTAATATCCAATATATGTATAATAATAATTTAGGCCTAGATACAATTATGCTATAATTATTAGTATAATTTCGACTTAAATACAATTACATTATAAATATTGGTGATATTTTAACATAAAAAAGTGTTGATATCACTTTACTCAGCTTAATCCATCAAGCCCTTTATCTCAAATATAATATCTAGAAAGGTCAAAGAGCAAGAAAGTAGCCCTGACCTGAGCAATCGTTGTAAGTATATGGTGGCTTGCTATTTTCTTGGCTAACATCCAACTTCAGGCACAAACACATTTGTTACAGGAAGATTTCTAAGTTTATTTTAATTAACCTTGTAATTTAATTTGTATTTACATAAAAAGTAAAAACAATCTATATATAAATAGATATAGACAAAACAGTTCAATATCTTTTTCTCCTTTGTTTGTTAACCGATTTTTTTTTGTTAAGTAGCTAATAAAAAGCTTTAGTGAAGAGCTTTAGTGTTATAAATATATAATTTTTGGAAACAGTTAGCTTTTTTTTAAATAAATATTAAATAGGTAAATTCTACTCATATATATTTTCCTCTGATTATGGTCGAATTTTAACCGCTGGGAGGACACTATACTATGTATGTAATTACTAATTAGCTCTGCCACCGCTCTGCCCAGGTATTTTTTATAATTAGACGGTCAATAAACACTAATTTCCTAAATCACTTACAAGTATAAAAAAACATTTGTTTGACTAATTTCAAAAAGAAAGTAAGTAAAACCTATTTCGGTTATGTTCACGATATCTTCGCCAACTGTAAATAGATTTATGTATATTTTAAATTTAAACGTATCTTTTGAATATACGTGGCTAAAAATACTATTTCCTATAAAAATTATGCCGCCCCGTTGTTATTTCTGAAAGCGTATGTAATAAATAAATAAACAACGCGATTTAACAATATGAGGCAAAACGTTCAACGCTATGTTGCCTATGTAACTTAATAATGTTCAAGACTCGGGGCAAAAGGGCAAGTCAATAAAGCTTATACCCTTAATAATACAATAAATTCGACTGTGTATTTGTTTATGTGTAATTCTTATACATAAACACGGATCCATAGATTGACTTCATTTATGCATACAATTAGTTTATGGAAAGTGACAGAGGACTTTTGAAGTTATACTTTTTTTGGCATGTATTCAGCCCTTTTTAACGTCCCACTGCTGAGCACGGGCCTCCATTCAAGACGAGGGGAATCTGGCCGTAGTCCACCGCGCTGGCCAAGTGCGGATTGGCGGACTTCACATGTCTTTCGAAAACTTGCTAGGTTCTCTCAGACATGCAGGTTTCCTCACGATGTTTTCCTTCACCGTAAGGCAAGTGGTAATCAAGTTAGAAAATGATTCGCACATGAAAATATCAGAGGGGCGAGACCCGGGATTTGAACCCGCTTCACTCGGTTTCCCAAGCGAGCGCGTCACCACTGGGCATGTTACTTTTTGGCATGTTTAGGAAAAATTATGAGAATATAATTCTTACGATGCGTGCGCATACCGACAGCCAATACCCGACATGATGATGTTAGCTGAAAGCGACATGATGAAGTTAGCTGCATTGCTTTTACAAACAGAGAGTTGTGACATACGGGATGAAATCTTTAACTATTTTTGTTCTGTTACGCCAAAGAAGTATAACTTCTTACGTGCGTACATAAGAACACACACACTTATTTTATATTTTGGGTTACCGTCATAAAGTTGTGCTACTGAAAGTTGTACAGAATGTGGTTATATACTAAGCGAAGCGAACATCACAATATAAGTGTGAATTTTATATAATATTTACATCCATAGAATCCTCTACTGAATTTCGGAGACCTATCAGTCCGAAGGATTCTAATAATACTTACCATAGTCCCAACTTTCACATTCACTTGTAGGTTAAAATGTCCCAAAATAAAAATAGATTGACACAATTGCGCCTAGCCTTAAATTAGTTAACCCTTTGTACCCAACAAACCTTTTACCGTTTGAAACTTTACACATTATTGAGTAGTAGCGACTCACCCTCGCTTCGCTCGGGTTTCTCCCTAAATATGACATATTATATATCCCTATGACAGTTAGTATAAAATACATAGTATACATATACATAATAGAAGAGACTTTTAATTTTGTTAATTTTTAAGGGTTTTAAGTATTTATTCAAAATATTAACCTAAGAAACGTAATATGTACTATATTACTAGCAGCTGTACCGTACTCGTCCTGGCATGTACAGCCGCATATCGTCGGTTCGTCGGTTCGAGAGGCAAGTTGGGCCAACAACAATCATAGTTTCCCTAAGTGAAACCCGTTTAATACGTTTTTCAAGGGACCGAAAGAAAAAAACGTAATAAGCGGGAAAACGTTATAAGCGTTCCGGACATACTCATGTATGTATCAACGATTTTAAAACAATGAAGTTTTTGCTCAGTTATTTAAAGTTATTTACACAGTTTATTATATTTATGAAATTCAATAAACAATATAATTTTACATATTAAAGTAATTACATAATTCATAATGCGAAATACGACATTTTCACAATTCAAAATACAAATTTCAATTCAGACAAAAAACAAATCAATTCCGTACTAAAAAGTTATCTAATGTAGTCTGAACAGATGAGGTCGCACTGTTCAAAATCATTGCGAATTCTAACGAATTAAGTTTTGAAATTTCACTTTCATTCGAGTTCACATTTGCCATTTGGAAGTATCGTCGAAGAGTTTCGATGGCAGATAACGCTTCATTCCGACTTGGAATTTTTTGTGATTCTAAATCTAATTCGTCCTCTAAATCGTCCTCGTCTGACTCGGTTTGAGTCACATTGTCCGCGATAATGGCATCCAAACTTTGCATCTCGGATGTTGTTACATCGTCGTCGATTGAAACGTAGTCATCGAAATCAAACCCCAGGTGGTCAAATTCATTTGGAAGATGGAGATCATCAGCAACGATGTCCGTTGTAGTATCAGGATTGTCCTATGAACAAAAAGTACGTAAAATTGTCAGTTAATTGTTAATAAGAATTTCAATAAAGTTTAAAAAATAAATTCTTACTTTCACAAATCCAGCTTTTCGAAAACAATTGGCAATTGTTGTTGGTGTAATGGCATCCCAAGAAGAGCTGATGTAATTAATGGCATCCAAAATGGTAATCGGTTTTGCGGTTGCAGGATGGTCAATTTCGTTCAAGTGCCGAATGACGAGCCTCTTCCGATAAAATTGTTTAAGCACTTTGATTATTCCTTGATCCATCGGCTGCAATTTACTCGTTGTGTTTTTCGGAAGAAAAACCAGTTCGACGTTTTGCAGTGTAACATCTTTAGGATGTGCTGGACAATTGTCGACAAACAACAGAATCTTCCGATTCTTTCGTCCCATGTCGCGGTCAATTTGTTTCAGCCACTTTTTGAAGCGTTCACCAGTCATCCAAGCTTTTTTTTGATCTGCGTATTCACATTTCAGCTTGTTCTTTTTTACATTTTTAAAACACCGCGGGTTTTCCGATTTTCCAATAACGAGCAATTTCAGTTTCTCCGATCCATCCATGTTGCATCCAGCGAGCACAGTAAGACGTTCCTTGCTCATTTTCCCGCCATGACATTTTTCACCTTTCAATGTGTAAGATTTGTTCGGGGTAAGTTTAAAAAACAAACCGAACTCATCTACATTGTAAATATCCTTAGGATCATATCTTTCGATATAAGTTGGTAGCAAATGGTTGATCCACGCATCAGCGTCGTTCGTGTTGACAGATTCTGATTCTCCACAAATTTGCCTATAGACAATGCCATGACGTTTGTTGAAACGATCTAGCCAGCCGGTTCCTGGGTTGAAATTTTCGATGTTGAGAGATTTCGAAATGTCCGCAGCTTTTTCGAGGATGATTGGTCCACTCAGAGGGATGTTGGCGTGCCGCGCTTGTGTAATCCATTCAAGTAAAATGGTCTCGACGTTTTCGTATTTAGCCGATTTCATTTTTTTCCGACCCGCAGAAGAATTCGTAGCACTTTCTTCAATCTTTACACGGTTTTTCACGATTGTTTGCAATGTAGACGGTGGAAGGTTTAGCGATTTAGCAAAACTTTTTAATGAATCAGACGAACCGCGGTTGTCAAACGCTTTGAGAATTTTTAATTTCTCTTCGATAGACAGAGCCTTCCGTTTGAAAGGATTCATACTTGCTAGTCAGTATTGAAGGACTATCGATAACTAACGAAAATGTCCAACGACCTTCGCATTTATAGACAAATTTTAGTATGGGAAACAACCTGCAAGTCTTTTGATAACAAAAAAAAGAGAAGGGATGCATTGTTTTGACCATTTCTAACATTCACAGAAACATTTTATTGTTAGACCTAATCCTTTAATTTTAGGATGCATTGTCTTGACCTTTTCGGTCGACTTCTTAGACATAGATAACAAAAAAAGAAAAGGGATGCATTGTTTTTACCATTTCTAACATTCACAGAAACATTTTATTGTTAGACCTAATCTTTTAATGTTAGGATGCATTGTCTTGACCTTTTCGGTCGAATTCTATTTTTAGACATAATCCCTTAATGAGCGTGACAAAAGACACTTTCAGAAAGTCAAAATTGAAAAGTTAAAATTTCCCATACGAAAAAGACAAAAACGTTATAAACGGATAATTTTACATAGGGGATTAACGTCCCGACTCGAAGTGAAAAGTTGTTATAAACGGGAAAACGTAATAAAGTGGAACGTTATATCCGTATTATATTGTATGGTCAATAATAGGAAAGTTCTAGGGACCGAATGATAATGACGTTGTAAGCGGGAAAACGTAAAATGCGGGAAACGTTATAACCGGGTTTTACTGTATTAGTGACGTTACGTGTATTATTACGAGTTACGTGTATTATTTTTAAATAAAGAATATAATGGACTGAATGAAATGAGTAGAATTATAATTCACTTACCTAGTTAAGTATCTAGAAAAGATAAGTGAGATACATAATATGTTCACAAGATACATATTATCAACACACGTCTCTTATCTTACACTTCATAATGTAGTTTCCCTTACGCTCATAACAAAGGCTTAGGTATCCTACTCGAACAGAAGATGTTTAAATATTTATTCTAAGTAAACTTTGCATCATTTGAAATATGAATTTATCTTAATAGATCAACAATACGTACTTTCTAAAACTTGCTTCGTTTTCACAGCTTAATTGTTTCTAAACTGATTTTGATGTGTTTGTAGGATACCCTTAGAAAGCGCGTAGACTATTTTAAAGAAAAAATTGCTCAGATGAAAAATTTCATCTTTTATCTAAGAGATATAATATTTCGAATCATGAAAATTGTTAGAAGAAATAGAAAGAAAAAATGTATTTCGAAGCTTTTCACCACAAATAAAACAAAATCATTTAATGTAAAATGATAACTTTAAAAAAGTACCTAGTCAGAGCCGCAGTAAGTCGGTATAAGAATTTTAGTGCAGTCACTCAAGCAAAAAAAGGAGTCAACTTCAGAATGAGAGATAATAAGCTGTAAACTCGTATACACCTTCATTTTGGTGTTCTAAAAGTTATCTCAAAAGTTTCATAAAATCTTGTGTTTGCGCCGTAAATTATTCAAGGTCAAAGGTCACAAAAATCAGTTTTTCGTGATTATCTCGGTTTTTATAGATGTTACCATTTATTAAAAAAATTGTAGAACATAAAATTTTCGACAAATTTTGTCTTGTAAATTTTTTCATACGCCCAACAGTTTTTGAGATAGGGCAGCGAGCCTACAGCGCTTAGCCATACACTGTAATGCAAGGTCAACCGTAAAAGGTTCAAAAACGGTTAGGGCATGATTTAGAACCCCAGGAATGGGACTAGGTGCCTCAAAATGAACTCTTGGAGCCAATAACAGTAATATTACCACCAGCTCCTGAGGAATTACTTAATATACTATTTTGTAATTGTAAGACCTTAAATAACTAACGGTGTAGACATGAGATTTTATGAGAGTTTTGAGACAGCTTTTAGAACACCAAAATGAAGGTGTATACGAGATTACAGCTTATTATCTCTCATTCCGAGGTGAAATCCCTAATATGACTGCACTATTTTAGATTTTTTTAATTTGAAAATGTATGTATGTATGTATGTACACTAAGGCTATACAAAGATAATTAATTAAAAATAGTACCTGGGCGACCGAGCTTCGCTCGGAGTTCTTGAAAGATTGTATATTTTACTTTAAGTGACTAAGTGTTACTGAGAAAGTTACTATTAAGTATAGATGTCGCGATTAGAACAATTTTCTTTTTAATTTGGCTTAAAAATAATTTTACATTAAGTGACTAAGTGTTACTGAGACAGTTGTATAGATGTCGCGATAAGAATAATTTTCTTTTTAATTTGGCTTAAAAATAATTTTACATTAAGTGACTAAGTGTTACTGAGACAGTTGTATAGATGTCGCGATTAAATTTTGCGTAGAATAACGCATAAGAAAAACGCATGAAAACTCGAAAACACGCGTTTTCCCAGACATGTGACTAATCTAGATCAATTTTTCGCCCCCGAAAGCCTCCATATACCAAATTTCAGCAAAATCGTTAGAGCCGTTTCCGAGATCGCCGGTATAAATAAATAAATAAATATATAAATATACAAGAATTGCTCTTTTAAATATATAAGATGACACATTTGGCTTTGCTCTAGTAATGGTAATTGTGGCGCATTGGAGTGTATATTTACATATGATTGGCATTGTTTACTTGTAGGATGGTCTCCTACTCACTTCACGTTTATATTTGTATGGATCATACATTGCATCCTGTCAATATCTTCGTGTATCTTGATATTGGAGAACCTAGAATACTAACTATGCTAAGCTATACAACAAAAAAAACCGTTAAAGATGGCATTTAGGGAATGAAAATAAAAAAAAAATGTCTATTTAAAAAATATATATATAACAGTAAGTATACAATTTACTTGTAATGCTTTATTGTAAAATGAGAAAATAACACTTTTTTAAAATGAACTGGACATTACCGTAATTACCTACTTTTGTGAGTAAACCAGGATAATATTTTAGTAGAGTGTACACTGTACAGTTAACATATCAAAAAAGTACCTTTATTAAGAAACTAGTTTCATTAACCAGGTTTTGGCAACCATTTAAAATCCAAATTGATTGTAAAAGTAAAATAAGCAGGTGGAAAAACGTGTTTTAAACGAGAAATACATGGAGTAATGAACTCTATAATCAATTGCACTGTAATAATACATGGTCTACAATATTTTAATTAGGTACGTATTTGCGATAACGTTATTCAAAATCATTATAATAAATGTAACTCATAAAACTTACCCAATTTCACGATTTTCAAGGGAATTATTCGAAGATCTCGGAACTAGCGGCCTATAGCTCGATCTAGTCATTGTGCCGTACAATCCATTCACTTATCACTAATTAACACACGTCTTACATATGACAATACAGAAAGACAACTGATTGTTTATGCATGTTTGTTGATAACAGCTATCTATTATTAGAGTACAGTGAACGTCGGCCGACTGATAAAATAACACCGAAATCGCTTTGTAAAACTATTTACGCTATGTGAATGGAGCGATCAATAAAATTAAGCCGGGAGAAAGCTCTGTTGTAAGTTGTAACCACGCCTGTAGTCCATTCGCGAGCTTTTATATTACCTTTCATTTAACGCCATCTGTTAGAAAAGCTTGGTATTACGAAGCTTTGGGCGGTAAGTTTATTCGTTGGAGCTAATTTAAGTTAGTATTAAAGCATTAAAGAAAAAGTTGATATGTAATATAATAATTTAAAATCTTTCTACAAATTGGAAAAAAATTGTTTCATAAATAAAGACTACTTAATATATTTATTTTAAAGTTATATGTATTCTAAATATAAAGTGTATGGGATAGCATTTATTAAAACCACTTTGTAAGACATATTTACATATTAGCTGTAAAAATTTTAAAATATAAACAGTTACTGTGATATTTAAATTACTTAAGAAATAAACGAGTATTATATCTACATAAGAGTTTGTGAAAAATATCTTAAAAGATTTCTATATATCATCAACATGAATTAGAATATTTTACTAAGAATCGTGCTTAATTATGTAACTTATAGAAGTACCAAGAGTGAACTATTTTTCTTTCTTCTTTTCCTCTGATACATCCTCACCACTAATATTTTCTGAAAGTACCTCTGTATTTTCTTCTTTTTCTTGTACTTTTTCAAGTATATTTAACTTATTCTTGTCTTCTTTTATGAATTCTTCGTATTCTTTCTCAGCATCCTTCAAATCTTCTTCGGTGATATTAAGATCAGGAAACCGCTTCTGTAAACATAAAATGTTAAGGATTAATATAGGTACAATAAAAAAAATAAAAACTTGGATCAAATTCAAGAATATGTATAAAATTAACTAATTTTTCTAGTAGTAGCTGATATTACAAATTTTTGTGCGAAAGGTCGTGGATTTCATTCTCATCAGAAAAAAAATATATTTGTGTTCTTGATAATTAATTACTAATGAATTAAGCAAACAATCTGTTTTATATATATTTTTATATTACTAATTAAAGAATTATATAGTCAGTCAACCAGTCTTAAGCAGAGCCGAGAGCGAGGTACGACAGTCAATTTTCGAATTCTTGAATATTAATGATAATATCTTAACAGAAAATGCTTTTATTGGTTCGACTTGGAATTCAAAGATATGAACTTAGGACCTGCAGCTGTACATGCTAGCCACTAAACTAGCGAGACAAATACTTCAGTAATATCGATGTAGGCGCTTTAAAATATACATATGTACGTATTTTATTGTAGTAAGTAGTGAGTGCTGCTGCGGTCTTATCAAAAATGTAAATCTGTAAATATTAGAAGTGCCTCGAGTCAAAAAGAGTAAATAGATAAGATAGAGCTCTGTCTACTTACCTACTGATTGTTCATAAGTACCTATTACTTATATAAAAGCATATGAATTCATATCAGGTAAAAATGATATTATGTTGTGAATCTAATCGTTTTTTGTGGAACATTCCAATAACTAATTTTTTTTTAATTAATTTAGATTTTTATTTTTTTTTAATTCTGTTTTAATGTGTGTATGTATGTTGACGTGTAGCCCAAATCCTGACCTACGCGAACTAAGGGCAAGGAACTTTAGAACATTCTCTTTCTCTCCAGGGAAGAAGAATTTCGGAAATTCATATCTTGCAATGAGATGGTAGCTGCGGAAAAGAGCAAGTCAAGCCTATACTATAATCATTATTAACAGTACAATTGATAGAGGCACAAACACGTTCAAATTTGACAAATTATGTGTGCTTGTCAATTAATTTGACAAACTATAAGTGTAATATATTTCTGGGAAAATCAGACTAGTTATTATAAATGCGAAAGTTTGTATACGTGTATGTATATTTGTTACTTCTTCACTCCGAACAGCTGGACTTTGGACGAGTAAGTACACAAAAACTATGACTTGGAGTAACACATAAGCTAGGCACCTACGAGCCGATACCAAGCGAAGCCAGGGTAAGTCCCTAGTAGACAAACAATACCTGCAATTCTTGCAAAGTATTCTGAACGTTTTCCTGCTGTGACCGCAGTCTTCCGGGTAATACAACCACAGTTTGGAATAGTCGCAACATAATCCAACATAGTGCCGCCAGTATGCCGTATGTAATCATCGTTTTTGCCATTGCCCAATAATCTACGTTTACTTGTTGATGCTTCATTTTAAACTTTTTCAAATGATCCTTACAATCCAAAAAGTTAGTATTTTATTCAATTCAATTCAATTTTTCTTTGTCAATGGCTGCAAAGCGTGCCAGTTGAGCATAGATTACTTCGCCAATGTCGCGTAAAATAGAGAAGACACGGTTAGAAATTAATTTTAGTTGACACTATTTATTTTTGAGGCACCGTAATTCTCAAGAAAATGTTGATTAACATTTTTTTTTCATAATAGTTAATAACAAAAGTATAAGAAGTCGGACGTGTATTGTTATGAGAAGGTTGTATTAAAAGTGACCTCTTTACTATCGATTCACAGTCGACACTATGAACTAATTATTCATGCATGTTCAGGGGTAGTGAGTCTATGGTGAATTCTGAATCAAATTTCATATTTTAAATATAAATATTATTTAGTATATTAATTTTGATATATTGTCACGCGGTTTACCTTGTGAGGTTAAAACAGCGTTTCTGCGCTTTTTAATAATAATTGATATAGTGTGTTTTTGTCAACCCTGTAATTACCTATATGTTATATACAATGTTGAAAGTATTTGTTTGTAAAATGTTTAATAGTAATTTTGCTAGAAATTTTTTTATTCTGATGTGCGGTAATCAAACCCGGATTAAGCAAATCCTGACTCTATCGCACTGCACAACAACGATCTTCTTACTCAAGTTCTTTAAACATTTTTCACTCTATGAAGTGGTAAAATTTCGATGAAGAGATTCCAATATTTACTGTTTCATTAGGATTTACTATCGTTAGAGAATTAAACGTTACTAATATAACATAGTATAAAGAAGGCTCAATATGAATCCCTGTGTATGTACTTTGCAAGAAAAACAGCAATATGCTACATATTATAATCATTAGATAACTTTTCCTGTTTTAATCGTTATATTGTCAATCTACACGTATAATAAAATTGTAACTAAGCCGAATCTGTACATCAAATATTTTTTTGAAAACCTTATTGAAACAGACATTACAGAAGCCGAATCTATAGTTTTTAGAATTTCTGTCTGTCTGTCTGTTAGCGCATCATGGAAAAATCACTGGAGGGATTTTGATAAAATTTAATATGATGATAGCTGATTATCAGCGTCAACATATAGGATACTTTTACTGCGGGAAAATATTTCATCTTTGAGAAATCTATACCAAACGTTAAAACGTGACTAGGGACGAACCCGAACGGAGGGAGGGCGAGTAGCTAGTAATTAATAAAATTTATACGCACAAAAAAAAGTCATACGTCCAGCAACAAACGTCAAATATATTCGTCGTCATACTTTTCCTGCCTGTCTGGTACAAGTGTAGACGAACACCACAGAAGTTATACGAAGGCACTCGAGCCTCGATGTCTTCGACTAAACTGGCGGCGCGTAACAGTAAAGTAAACATACAAGGAAGTAGGTAGGTACCTAGCTACCTAAAGTAATAAAGTTAATTACAATAGAACCTAAAAGACCATAAATTTCATACAACACCTAAATAGGCTAGCAAACGGTTATTTTAGACCCAACTTCGTGTCATATATGGCGTGTTTTCCAACAATTTGTCCTGTTGGTGTGGCACAGATGTATCGTCGCTTCAATTTTGAACAAAGAGCGAGTCAGAATGTACAAATGTCTGCCTTATGTCGGGTTATATATGCCTTTTGTAGTTTGGGAGAAAAATAAAACAAAATAAGAAACAGAAATGTGAACATGTTGATTCTATACTTCAGTTTTAATCTTTTAAATCTTATTAAAAAATATTGCAGTTTAACCTAAAAATAGCTACACAATATTGAATTTAAATAATAAGTTTATTTATGCTAATATTATAAAGAGAAAACATTTGTTTGTTTGAATTAGATAAGTTTTGAAACACTGAAATGATTTTAATCATTCTTTTACCATTGAAAAGCTACATTATACCAAAATAACATCTCCCGTGGCCTATATTATATTTCAGTAATAATAAGTTTTTAACCTAATATGTCAACTAGGGGCTACTTCTGGGACTGTTTTAAAGTAGTTATTTTACATATCAAAAATCACAAGTTTATGTCCATTGCATAGCGTCTGTCCGTAGTACGGGCTTAGACAAAGCATGAATTATGATTTCGACGCCTATCTATCATGCTCCAAACAAACAAAAAAAAACCAATAAAGATTTGTGACAAAGGTAAATTTCCTGGAAAATGCACGAAAATGGGAAAATGTTGACTTCTTTCATTTCTTCTACGATATTTTTTTTATGAGATGATTTAAAGCAATCTAAAGTATCACACCAACATACCAACTTTCGAATTAAAATCGATATTAGTAAAAATTAAAAATAATAGAAAATATATTATATATTTTCATATAATCAAAGTAATTAAAGAAAAGCACCATCAGTTTTTGATATATGATATCAATAAATCAATAGAAAGAATAGAATGATGGCGTGCGACAGAAACAATTGTGAGGCTAGCATAAAACTTGGAACGTGATAGCTGGAATAATCGTTCTCATATGAAAAATTAATAAGCGCCGTATGATATTTATTATTGACCTTAGACCTATAGATGTATGATCTAACTATTACATATAATATGATCAATTGCAGGTTAAAAGGTCAATTTCTTGGTTTTCAATAAAGTTTGCATTATAATATAATATTTCAGAGGGTTATGCGGTTTTAAAAGATTTTTTTTGGTGTGTTTTTTTATAAATCAAGGTTAACGAAATCATGTCATTATACGCGGTTAAATAGACACGAAGTATCTATAAGTAATATTTTTATATGCATACATTATTAATTTACCGTTACCGGTGGTAGGACTCTGTCAAGCCTGAGGAGTCAGACTGGATGGATACCACCCCTTTATCTATTTCTGCCGCCAAGCAACAATGATTGCATTGTTGTGTTCCGGTATGAAAGATAAGGTAGCCAGCACAATTACAGGCAAGAGGCATATCATATTAGTCCTCACAGTGATAACGCACCTGTGGTTCTGCATTTTTGTTACTTAAAACCTAAGTGCATGAACCGTAGGTGTTATGGGCGACAGGTAATGTCATAAAAAAAATTAATATTAAATTAAACAGAGTACATAATTAGATACGTGTAATATGATCTATTCCAAGATAATAAAATGGTTAACCTTTAATTTGGCAGAGATCCGAAGTGTTTTATTTTATGAAATAAGATGTATTTCTGAAGGGTTATATACATTGTAATTTCTGAAGGGTATACAACTTAGGAAAAATAGACAAAAAAAAGTTTTATTTACAGGTTTTCAGGAAATCAATGTTCATCACAGTGAACACTGCGAAATACGTTGAGAACAACAAGTAATTTGTGATGTTCACTGTAGTTAACATTGTCATATTAGTGTCTTTTAAACAGGTAAAATAAAAACTGTATATTAATAAATCAAATTATTTTTATGGAAATGTAAAAATCAATTGCGAGGGTTTTTTCCTGTAACAAAGCAAAGTCTCATATTTTATTTTATACAATATACGTTATATTTTTTGGCAAAACTTGGATCGCCCCTTATCTTCTTTTGTTCGGGATAATGTCCTGTATTATAGAATCTAATGGGGCTTGTAGGTCTGGCTGATCTTGGGTTTATAATTTTACATTCTTGCATTTTTTCATGAAGTATAGATCTGTTTTTCTTGGTAAACTTAAGTAAATCTCATATCGAAAAAACCTTCATTGACTTTGGTTTTCGTTGATTTCTATAACAGTTACGTTTATGCAATAGCCAAGAGCATTATTTATTACATATATGTTGTAATTACCTAACTAAATATTTCTATGTACCACCTTCTAGTTTTAAACGGAACTTTATATAATGATATCAATATATCAACCCAGGTCTACACCCTCGATAATATGTTTATTGTACTCGCAAACAATATAAAAGCTTATAAAAGTTACGGGTTTATTATCATTCCAGCGTTCAATAACTAATTTGTTTGCATCACAAACAAATTTCATTTATAAGAAAGAGAAAATTTTGGAATTTTTCTGCGTGCTTGACGGCTGCGTAGCCGAGCACTACCAAGTCTTTACGAAGGAGCTCGATGTCTTCGAGTAGATAAAGATAAGAAAACGACGAGTATTGTGTGATCTATGGCGGCGGCCGGCGGGTAACAATGTGAATATGCTTGGCTTTTTTTCATTATACAATAGCTAACATCGTTATATATATAATTGTAAAAAAATATCCAACTCCAAAAAACTAAATTTTAGTACAAAAAACTTTTTATTACTTAAAATATCATACCCATACATACAGTCGCCATTTCGCGCGCTTGGCGTGACGTCGCAGTATGATATACACAGAAAAATGACGACTCAATTTATAGCGACAAAATTACTAATCGCTCTATATATGATATACTCTGACGTTATTTAGGTCTTACCAATAACGTTGTGTTTCAAATGCTTTGAATTTACCGCATATATTTGCAGTTTTTTATAATTATTTTTTTAATCAGAAAGAAATAACTTTAAAACATATAATATAGGCTTCAAAGCAATAAAGATTATAAAAAAAATATTTGACCTTCATTAGATTCCCACCCTTTTTTCACTCAAGTCTCAAGATGACAATTATAGGATCATAACTTCTAAATAAGCCGTATCGATTTCAAAATCTCTATGTGCAAATTGCAATCATGATGAGTACAATAATTTGCTATCATTTACTAGGAAATGGACAGTGATATTCCACAGTGGGTACTAAAAACACTTTTAATGCAAGCGATTTAAAGCCCCAATATTTTCAGGAATTTCCTAATCTAGTCTTTCTATTGGATCGCCGACGACAAAGGGATGAAATTTTTCTATTTAAAATCATTAGAAATCATGTGCATTCACCATTTCTTTTATTAATATTTATTTAAGATGTCCTCGTGATGATTTTATCTACTTAAAATAACAACTAATTATCCACGTAATAGCTTTTTATACCGTTCCTGCAAATTGCATAATGAAATATTTAATGACATGGATTTATTTTCCCTTTCTTTAAATAACTTAAAAATTTTAACTGAAAGTGTCTGTTCGTGATCGATTCCCTGTTCTTGTTTAGGTATATACTGTAATTTTTAATAAGCTAACATGTACTTTACCTATTTTAAGAATTTGTTAACTGTGAAGACTGTGTATGTAAAGGTTTTTATTTCTTTTGTTTTATATGTAACTAAATATTGTTTGTCTTCCACATAAATAAATAAATATATGTAGGTAGTTAGCACATACGCTGTTTATTTACTTAATCAAATATATTACATTCAAAAGGCAAAAGACTGATAAATAAAACAAAATTCTATATTTAAATAACTTTAGTATATAAAAATTTACATTTTGAAACTGTACAATGTATACTAATTAGGGTGAATAGGCAAATAAATAATCAATAGATGGCGCTAATACACAAACACTTACCTATTTAACCTATTTTATTAAAAGTTATGTGTTCTTTAAGAAAAAAAATATTTTTCTCTTAAAATCACGTACATATTTTAGTCTTTCATAAATAAATAATTTAAAATAATATTTTATATCAAGAAATAGTCAGAAAACACAGTTCTTTGTTCCAAATATGGCCACCAAAAATTGTCTCTTAAATAAAAGAATAATTACATAAGTGATTTTCGTTAATAATTACTGTAAAACAATTAGTAATATTAAGAAATATTTAAAAAAAAAACCAAAAATCTCTTGTGATAACTTATTACTTAATAGTCTAAGATCCCGATCTTTGTGGAAATATTTTTTAAACCATAAAACATATTAAGAAACATGACCCAGGGGGTTGTCACCAAAAATCTGCTCCAGGTTATTTTTAATTAAAAGACCTCTAGTCTTAAGATGTATTGTTATAACCACCCTATATCATTAAATTTGTACATTTGATACATTTTGTATGTTTAGTTAGTTCCGGAAAATACGAATACCATCCGTTAACTACTTCAATTTATCTATTTATACCTGGATGTCAGGTATTGTGGATTCAAAAAGTCAAGAGTCTGTCTGTCAGTCTGTCACCAGGCTGTATCTCATGAACCGTGATAGTTACAGTTGAAATTTTCACAGATGATGTATTTCTGTTGCCGATTTAACAACAAATACTACAAAAAAAACTATTAAATAAATATTTAAGGCGGCTTCCACACAACAGACGTGATTTTTTGTTCTCGTTTTTGCTCGATATTGATAATGGCAACAGATAGAAGCGTGAAATATTCACAGAATATTTAGTTATATATTCACTTTAAAAATAATTAAATTAAAATAAAACAAATATTTAAGGTGGGCTTCCATACAACAGACACGATTTTTTGCAGTTTTTTATAGATAATGGTACGGAACCTTTCGTGCGCTAGTCCGACTTGCACTTGGCCCGTTTTCTACAAATCCTTTACTTTCGATTGATACTAAGTTGTCACACGGAAAAAGTTCTTGATCTTTAAAAAGAAAATAACATTTCTTTTTAATTAAAATAACTTGGAGCAAATTTTTGGTGTCAATCCCTCTGGGCTGTGTTTGTTAATGTTTTATGGTTTAAAAAATAAATTTCGTTTGGAAAAAGAGTGTGGGGTCCACCGCATAGATCGGGATCTCCTACTATTACAAAATACGAGCTTCAACGTGTCGCCATATTATAGTATCAAATGACAAAGAATTTTCTGTCACTATCTCCCGGTCTATGTCACATCAGTAAGTGAAAACCAATAGTAATAAAATATTATATTCAATTCATGTACTTTATAGAAAAATAGTATTTTTATTCCTTTAAAAATTCTAGGCTTACTTTAACGGTAGGTATAGTTTCTAAAGAAAACAAGAGATGTGACGTAAATGATAAATTCATAAAGAAATATTCATAAAGGCAGTGGTAGCCTAGTGGTAACACACTCACTAGAGAAACCGAGTGAAGCCGGTTCAAATCCCGGGTCTCGCACCGCTGATATTTTCATGTGTGAATCATTTCCAAGATGATTACCATTTGCCTTCCGGTGAACGAAAACATCGTGAGAAAACCTGCATGTCTGAGAAAACCTAGCACGTTTTCGAAAGACATGTGAAGTCCGCCAATCCGCACTTGGCCAGCGTGGTGGACTATGGCCTGATCCCCCTCGTATTGAAGGGAGACCCGTGCCCAGCAGTGGGATGTTAAAAAACACAAAGAATTATTGAAAAAAATATACAGGAATAAAATAAGAAAAATGGAAAGCTACATACAATATAATAAAACATATATAATATCTTTTTTCGAATAACCTGTTAGTTTTTTCTTCGGAACATTACATATATCACATATGTAGATGTATATAGAATATATTACGTTCCCATAACAGTTTAAAAAAATAACAATAAAATAACATAATAAAACAGTTATCTATTTTATATTGGTTATTGGAAAAATTAGATATTATGACAACATTTACATTGAATTTTTCTTCGACATAATAATATACATTCAAAAATATTAAATTGTATTTACAGAACAAATTATTTAAGATAATTATTAACATGTCACTAGCGCCATCTGTGCCATTATTAAGCAATCAATATATGTATCTTTAAATCTACATAAGCGAAAAAGAATTTGCAAAATTTCAATATAAATCAGATTTACATTTAGTATTGATAACTTGCCTACTATAAAGTATGGAGGGTAGAGGGGAAACATCTGTGTATGAAAAAATTAAAGAGTACGTGTATGAATGTGTCCACGCGCAAGAAGTAAAACTTCTGTTGGTTATCGGTACTCTTTATGAAATTCAATTTATATTTTAAATAATTAGGATAGGTGAGATACTAAAAATAACGCATATTAGGCATGTTACGATCATATATTTATAGAAAATCATTTAAGGAAAGAATATAATATTATATATCATTTGTCAGACAATAACAACGGTTACCATGGCAACAAACGTACGTACATGTTTTCGTAACGCATTCACCAGCTTACCCCCCAAGTCAAGCGTGCGTAAAGAAGTTTTATTTCAAAAAGTGTCCGTCAAATCGTGTCCAATAAGGGTGGCGCTGCGGTAGTGTAGAATAAATTTTAAAGGAAGCGCCATATGTAATTAGAGTAAGATAGAGTAATAAACAAGGATGGTTATATTTAATAATTTATCTTAGACTACGTAAATAGTTGAGGATTTGTATATAAAAAAAATTTTTTTTTAACTCAGCACACTTCATTTCGTCTACAACAGCTTAATTCAGTACTCATTTTTCGTACGCCAGCGCCATCTATTTTCAGCGTATAGACACTTTTTAACATCAATATAAGACGGTACTCCTTGCCTCTACCCTCCATATTTTGAAGCCGTTGATTATAACTTATTGTATTGATAATTTATACAATTACTAATATTTAAAAAAAAATATTAACTTTTACTTCTATAATACTTTTTTAAAATAAATACAACTTCAATTACCTAATAAGAAAAGGGAATGTACAGTGTATACTTTAACGAGAATCTCCTTTAAAACAAACATTAAAAATAATAACCATGTTTGATAATTTATAATATGAATAAATAATTATTTAATTTATTGAAAAGGATAGTTATTATCCCATCAAATTATAATAATTATAAATGTATCCTTTCATAGGCTACAGTCAGTTAGTTATCAATACTTATGTAAAACTGAAACCTAAAATAACAAACAGTAACAAAATTGTACAAGTTCGCATATGTATTATATAATAATATATTGAATGAGTTTATGCGTGAAATGTTTGGTCACTCTATTGATTAGGGCATATTTTGTAGACACTCTTTGATTTGCGTCCACGCTTGTAGGTTCTGAAAAATAAAAAATAAAAATAACTGCATTTTAAATTTCAAAGTTATTTTTATATATAACTAGCGACTCACAGTCGCTTCGCTCGGGTTGGTCCCTAGGTTGCTTCTCAAAACAAAATTAATCAATTAATTTGGTTTTAATTTTTTTTTGTGGGACCTTTTTTTTCCAAAAAAAAAAAATAATTTGCCTAAATTATTCCTTATTATATCAGCTATCTGCCCGTGAAAGTCCCGTCAAAATCGGTCCAGCCATTTCAGAGATTAGCCGGAACAAGCAGACAGACAGACAAAAATTGTAAAAAATGTTGTTTTGGTATATGTACCACGTATACATCGCTTTTTACTAAATGCATATCATTTAGTAAAAAGCGGTTATTTTAATGTAGAAATGTAGAGGGCAGCACTATAGTCCCCCTAGTGTTTAATTCCCGAAGATAGTGGTATCAAAACATTAATTTGTAAACACAGAATATTTATAAAAATAGAAAAATAATAAAATATGGTTTTCAGCCAGTTATCAATAATATTGTACATGGTCAGAATAGCGAGGGAGGTAAAAAATTATTCAAGTCCAACCATGTTTATGGTGTAGTAGAAAAAAGTAATAAAAGTGAAATAGTCTTAGCAGCAAAAGTTGTACCACAGACCAGTGTGTCAAATGTTTATGATGTGTAATTATGGTATGTCTAAAAAAACTTACTTTAAAATACTTAGTATACTAAAATTAAAAAAAAAAGAAAAAAACATTTTTTTGACGTTATTGAAAAATGATCCCAATACATTCAGGTGTTTTCCACTAGTTGGCGTAAATGTCTAGACACACGGTCAACAAATGGGATTATTATTGTATAACCTATGTCCGCCCAAAAAAAAATGTTTTAAAATATTCGCGCGAGTTGATGCTACTGTTTTCGAATTCTTTAAAGAATATGAGAAATTTTACATATTATGTATTAGTTAAATTAATATCATTTTTTTGAAAATAAAGTATGTATATTAAATATAATACAATGTATATTTTTTTGTATTTTTAAGCATTACTTCTCGTCCCCTTGAAAGAGAGATAGCATAATATTAGCTGTGTATTATAATATAGATAAAAAATAATAGCTGTAGCTATTATTTTTTATCTATATTATAATAATAAAATCCGTTATTAAATATAATTATTCGTTATTATATATATATAGTATTCTATAAATAGTTGTATATTGTTTTTAAATATTATTGTTTGATTTCATCTTTAGTTCTATGACACTCCGTCTATATTATTCCTTGGTCTGAGATTGTGTAACGTACAGACCAAAAATACATCTGAATCAGGTACTTTTCAAAGTCGGTAAGAAATTTACTAAATTCATCAGATTAATGGGGGAAAATGAAAAATGGTAAAAGATAATCACCTTTTTAGCCGCTTTCACTTGAAGAGTAATGAATGCAACGAGTGATTCGTGTAGATCTTTGTCTTTCTGCTTTTGAAAGTGTTCTATTTCCACTGTAGCTTTCTTTGTGAAGTCTCTACAAGAAGATTTATTTTAAATAAAATATTAACCACAGCATAAAAATTACAATGTATTTGTTTTTCTTTAATAAATTTATTTTTTAATATATTTACAAAAATAGAATTATAGCTAAAATAAAATCATGAGTACGAGAGTTCTCTATCCATTTTATATTCTTAATATACTAGCGACTTATCCCTTCTTCGCTAGGTCCGTTTTAATTTTCTGAAGCGGGACCATAATTCTTTTTCTAAAATAAAAGTACCCTAAGTTACTCCTTATAACATTAGCTATCTGCCAGTGAAAGTCCCGTCAAAATTGGTCCAGCCGTTTCAGAGAAGAAAAAGAATTAGGGTTCCGTTCAAAAACATAAACAGACGCACCCAAGCGAAGCGAGGGTAAGTCGCTAGGTTAAAATTAATGTGTATTTTTGGATTTTTTCCCGGAATTATTTTGTATTTTGGTTACCAACGTTACCATATGCAATCATAAGACTTAATAAAATTATAAAAAATGTTTAAAATTTAATTAATCAAATATCGTAAGGTACTTTGGTGCCATTTTTAAAATCATTTTGTAATTTTCTGAGTAGGTGCTATCTGTAACAAATATATAATGACCTTTGAGACGTCTAAAACCTTATTCTCACCCGCGACCATGATTGCTGTAAAGCATTCGCAACGCAAACCAAAAATCAAAATAAATTCGCGAAAAAATCCGATAAGATAGTTTTAATTAACATTACAAAGATAGTTTTAATTAACAAAATTACTCACTCTAGATCTCTCCTGGCCTTCTCAATGGCGTCTTTATCCGCTTGTATCTTGGAGTCGAGCGCGCGCGTGCTCTGGTCGCGCACGATGTCGGGGTCGGTGGTACCGAATATGCGCGACATGATACCCGATTTACCCGCCGCCGCACGATTCCTTTCCGCTATCCTGATGATAAAATGTTTTATTATTATTAAAAACTTCTATAGACAGGTTCGGATGGGGATTAAATTTTTTTTATGAGATTCAGTGACAAACGAGCAGACAGACGACCTGATGGAAAGCAGCACCTGTCGCCCATAACACCTACGGTTCATGCACTTAGGTTTTAAGTAACAAATATATAGAACCACAGGTGCGTTGTCACTGTGAGGACTAAGATGATATGCCTCTTGCCTGTAATTGCGCTGGCTACCTTATCCTTCATACCGGAACACAACAATGCAATCACTGTTGCTTGGCGGCAGAAATAGATAAGGGGGTGGTACCCATCCAGTCGGACTCCTCAGGCTTGACAGAGTCCTACCACCGGTGAATTTCATGTAAGTCGTCATCGACATGGTCACGTGACGTGTTAACGCTAACATAACGTTCAATCTCTATTGCATTAACTCACAAATACTGATGAGATGATTCGACACTCGTGAAAAGAGATCTGACGCAGGACCGACGCGACACTATCTTAACAAATAGACTCAATAACGACACTTGACTCGACCCGGCATTCGAACCCAGGACCTTCAGATATGCTAGACGCTATGCTAGATGATAGACTACCGAAGCTATATTATAATTATTAATATTTTTACATACACTCTTTACTTTATGCAACTATTTCAGAAACTAAACGATGACGATACGTTTGGCTCCGTTTTGTAGTGATCCTACTTGCTGTGACAGCGGTCGCGGGTTCGAATCCCACTGGGGGCATTCATTTGTGTGATGAGCTAAAATGTTTTTACTCCGGTCATAGGTGTTTATATTTACAATATGAATGTATATAAAGTAATATATGTGTAGTGCATCAACTATCTGGTATCCATAACACAAGCCTCGTAGCTTACCATGGAACTAAATGGTGCTGTGTCTTAATGTGCCAACATATTTATTTATTTATTATTATTTAATAAAAAATATCAGTACCGGTTATTAAGTGCTTCGTGGGCTGTCTCCAGCGCCCACTGTAGTGCCTCGTGGTTGGCACATAGTTGTTGCAGCGCTTCTGCATAGAACAGGTACTCTTTCAGCTGATCTGCCAACTGCTCCTCATCTTCCGCTACCGATTCTATAGAGTCCGCTATCGAATCTGAAATAATATATCGGTTTAGTGTGAATATTTATTAGTGAACTAGCGGACAAACTAGACAAACAAAAACAAATCTATCCCACGGGAACCGTACATCTTTCCGGGATAAAAAGTAGCCTATTTGTTATTCTGATGTATGACACTATATTATTATAAGTTTCTATATAATCAAATCCAATTAGTGGTTTTTGTATACTAAGCTGTATAAGTTACTATAGTTTTTTAACTATCTCACGGAAATTCTTTGATTTTCCGTAATGAAAATTATCTAAAATGTTAACTGGGGATATAAGGTACCACAATGCAAAATTTTATTTAAATCTGTCAAACAGTTTCGCACATTAGCCCGTACAAACAGACAAACAGACAGAGAAACAAAAAAATTTTCTTCTTACATCTCCTGACTCGGTTTTTAGCATTTTTTTTTCTATGTACAGACATTCGACCACTATAGTTTTATTATATGTGTATATACTAACGGCTTACTTTCGCTACCTTGGGTTCGTCCCTAGCCTCCTAGGTACGTTTTAACGATTAGTATGGAATAGATTAGATTACATATATTATATATAGTACCTGGGCGACCGAGCTTCGCTCGGATTTCTTGAAAGATTGTATATTTTACATTAAGTGACTAAGTGTTGCTGAGAAAGTTGTATAGATGTCGCGATAAGAACAATTTTCTTTTTAATTTGGCTTAAAAATAATTTTACATTAAGTGACTAAGTGTTACTGAGACAGTTGTATAGATGTCGCGATTAAATTTTGCGTAGAATAATGCATAAGAAAAACGCATGAAAACTCGAAAACACGCGTTTTCCCAGACATGTGACTAATATAGATCAATTTTTCGCCCCTGAAAGCCCCCATATACCAAATTTCAGCAAAATCGTTAGAGCCGTTTCCGAGATCGCTGGTATAAATAAATAAATAAAGATATAAATATACAAGAATTGCTCGTTTAAATATATAAGATATACATATGTAGGTATGGTAAGTTGTAGTTGTTTATATTATTTTCCGCGAGAATGAGATAATCTTCCGCGGTAAAAAGTAACCTATGTCACTCTCCAGCCCTCCAACTACATATCACCATTCAAACAATTACGCCAATCCGTCACTCTGTTTCAAAGTTAAGAAGGACAAACAAACAAACACTTTCACATTTATAATATTAGCAAAGATAAGAAAGGTAAAGTAATCTGTGCTCAACTGGTACGCTTTGAAGCCCTACGCTAGTACGCTAGTACATAAATAAAATAGAAGTGTCTGTTTGTAAAATTATATACGATACTTATATGAAAAACACAATTTAAAAAAAAAATCGTCTGTCTGTCTTGTCTGTTTGTTCCGGCTAATCTCCGAAACGGCTGGACTGATACTGACGGGTTTTTTTACTGGCAGATAACTGATGTTATAACGAGTAACTTAGGCTACTTTTATTTTAGAAAAAGAATAATGGTTCCATTCAAAACTATTAAAACATACCCAGAGACACACTCGAACGTCGGGTAAGTCAATATTATATATAAATATAAAAATGTGTCTGGTTTATTTTACACAGCAAATGATAATTAAAAATGATAATAAAAAAATACATTTTACAAACAAAAAAGAAACAAATCTGTCTGTCTGTGTATTTTTAGATTTTTAAAAAAGAATAGCTTAAAGAATTTCTTACCGAAATAATGACCAGCTTTCTGCAACCCATCTCCCATCTCCTTCTCAATGACACTCCATTCACTGAATAACTTTCCATAGTTAGCATGTAACTTACAAAGTGCGTAATTCTTTTCAATAATTTTGGACCTGAAAATAGTCCATATCTATTATAATACCTGAATTCTCAGTACTTACGTATTTGTGTTTTAAATAATTATAAAAACTATAAAAACACCTTAAAATTATATCTAAATATAAGACAGACAAATACATTTTTACATCTATATATCCATAAATTAAACTTCTTTCTGTGGGAGACAAAATATTACACCCTTTGAACGAACAAATGAAAAGAAAAATAGGTTCTTCCATTATGAGGATAGTAAAAAAACAACTTAATAAAAAAAAACGTGTGTGTGTACTTATGTATGGACGTAAGAAGTTATACTTCTTTGGCGTAACAGAACAAAATTAGCTAAAGATTTCATCCTGTATGTCACAACTCTCTGTTTGTAAAAGGAATGCAGCTAACCTCATCATGTCGCTTTTTGGCTGTCGGTGTACGCATCGTAAAAATTTTACTCTCATATTTTTTTTCTAAACGTGCCAAAAGAAGTATAACTTCAATAATAAAGATTAGTAAGGAATTTTCACTCGCTATTTTTACCATCATAGATGAATACTACATTTGTTATGAAATAAGGATTACCTGGTGTAAAGAAAGTTGCCTAAGTTTGTTTCAAGAAGCCTACCATAGTTTTTTACCCCATCAATTTCAGGGTCGGGCTTCTTAAGCCTTATAGACACTGAGAACGACTTCAATTTATTTTCCGCATGTAAGAGATAGCCTGCAATGAAAAATCTGTATTGTTTATATTCATAATACAAATGTAACTGTCGCCGATAAAGTATCTTTTTTTTTATGAGATTCAGTGACAAACGAGCAGACAGACCACCTGATTGAAAGCAGTACCTGTCACCCATAACACCTACGGTTCATGCACTTAGGTTTTAAGTAACAAAAATGCAGAATAAGCGGTGCGTTGTCACTGTGAGGACTAAGATGATATGCCTCTTGCCTGTAATTGCGCTGGCTACTTTATCTTTCATACCGGAACCCAACAATGCAATCATTGTTGCTTGGCGGCAGAAATAGATAAATCAGTGCAAAATGAAAAGATTAGACAAAAAAGGCACAAACAGATTTATACTTTAAAATATTAAGTATTATAAGTATAAACAATAGATATGATTGAATTTATTGAGACAAATCCAACAAATCAAGGATCAAAAAAATCGGACCAACTGTCCTTGAGTTATAAATGGTGTAATTAATTCGACTTTATGTAATATAATATATAGATGTTTTATAAATACATAACCAAACTGAACGAATCAAGTAGATTAAAATAATTTCATTAAAATTAATTAATTACGGCAACACAGATTAACAATTCACACCAAATCTCTAAAATATACAAACTTTTTTCTGGAAAAAGTAAAAGAACTAACCACTATCTGTTATGGTCTCCCTCCATCCATGTTCTTGTTGGAGGAAATTTATGAATTGATCATCAAAACACAGCCGGGGATGAGATGCGACTCGTAGCAAGAAGTTTTCAAGACCAGCTCTTCTCCTTTCTATGAACTCAGGATCTGTTGTATCAGACTTACGCCAAGCGTACAAAACCTGAGAAAAAGGCGGGAAACTTTTATCAAATAATTGTATAACAGTAGTTATAAACTATAAATACTGTTTTGGGAAATTAACACCCAGCACCATCTAGTTCCATGGTAAGCTACGAGGCTTGTGTTATAGATACCAGACAGCTGATATACTAAACATATTATATAACTTTAAATATATATGTACATATTATAAATATAAACACCCATGACTGGAGTACAAACATTGCTCATCACACAAATGAATGCCCCCAGTGGAACTGGAACCAGCGACCGCTGGCACAACAAGTAGGGTAACTACAAACTGAGCCAAACATGTCGTCAATCAAAAATTGTACAAAAAGTTCATATAAGTTAACATATTTTGAGATGGGCAATATACCATTGGTAATGTAAAATAAAAAAAAGGTCAAATGATTATAACACATAACCCTCCTCAGGATTTGTATTTAAAAAAGTTCTTTCTTAGTTACCTATGTATCATAATATGCTGTCAAAATTTCAGTCTCTCATGTCAGACTCTTTGAGAGACAATTTAAATGAATTTGCACAAGTTATCTATGCAGTAGAAAATAGGGGTTTCTTTTTTAATTACTATTATTATTATTGCTATTGTTAAAATCCCTACAATCATCTAATATATTTAAATGAGCAATTCTTGTGTATTTATATCTTTATTTATTTACACCAGCGATCTCGGAAACGGCTCTAACGATTTCGCTGAAATTTGGTATGTGGGTTTTCGGGGGTGAAAAATCGATCTAGGAAGTTAGTCAAGCTGTCAAGGCACAAGTTAAACAGCACATATGCCTGGGATCGAGTCCCGGTCGGAATACAAAGTTTTTACTTTTGTCTATTTTTGTATTTATTCAAGTTTTTAGTTTTTTTATCTAAAACATACGATATAGCAAAAAAGAACTCCCGAGCGAAGCTCAGTCGCCCAGGTACTGTATTATAATAAGAATAACTATGGGCATAAAAATCAATAGCAGACAATAGAATAAATTAAGTTAACAAGGGGTAGTCTATTTTTGCTACAAGTATGGCTTCCATTTGCAAATTCTAAATACAGTAATGCATTAGTATCATTATATAAAAACTTTATATATGAAATATGAATACACAGTAATCTATGCAGATAAATAAAATTGAAGTGCCTGTTTGTAATGTCAAAATAACAGCTTTTTACTAATTGCATTTGAAATATATATGGTATTTATAAGAAAAAAAAACACAATTTTTTTATCTGTCTGTCTGTTTGTTCTGGCTAATCTCCAAAACGGCTAGATCGATTTTGACAGGACTTTCAGTGACAGATAACTGATATTTAAGGAGTAACTTAGGCTACTTTTATTTTAGAAAAAGAATTAGGGTTTCGCTTAAGAAAAAAAATTAAACATACCTAGGGACACACCCAAGTGAAGTAAGGGCAAGTCGCTAGTAATTACAATAAATCTGTTAAATTGTCATGGCATAATGCAACAGGCATAATGTTCTATGTCAAAAGTTGTGAGTGGGTTCCCAATAAACTACCAATTTGTGATTTTCTATTTGACATAATTTGTATGGAACTTACATCAAACATCTATGTATTCTTAGACAGTAAAACTTCAGATAAGTAGGTTATTAAGTAAGTGAATACTTCTAATATCTTGCTAATGCTTGTAACAGTTTGCTTAATGCAAAATTATAAGGTACAGTCTACAGAACTTTATCTACAGAACAAAATAAAAGTACTACTGACGAGACATGTCAATTCTACTATAAGACTTTCTTTAAGCAATAATGCAATAAGGATAAAATATAGTATTAGTAGTCTGTTCTCGAAAAGTAGATCTTTAACAATATAAACTATGCAAAAAGTAACATGAAATATTTACAAAATTCATTTTGTGACCAAAAATAATGACCATCTAGAAGTTTTTATTTCTTTTTTGCCAAATAGATGGGACCTTTAGCTCTATAACAATATATATAGCTTTTAAAAGATCTACATACCCTTTTCTCCGGCAGAGGTGGAATGACAACATGGGGATAGGTCACCTGCATATAATCATGTATTTGTTCAAATTCTGTGTATCTTCTCCATATTGTACTTATTTTAGACTGAACTATTTTATATTCAGGATCTGTTACTCTGAAAATATATCCATATTATTAATAAACCCTTATCATTACTATTATATATGTACTATAACAAAATATTCAAATTGTTGTATAAAATATGGCTAAGTCATTAAAAAAAGTTACATAAAGCGGATAAAGTACATTTTTAAACAATCAAGCTAAGTTTAAAAATATATGTAATTGCATGAATTTCTAACATTTAGTACATATACAATTTAAAAATATAATTTAAAGATACAATATTTATCTTTAAAATTTGCTCAGGTAAAGTAAAATGATTATATAAAACCTATTTATCAAACAAAACAAATTGTTTGCACAACACAACATATGATAATGTCGTAATTCATGCGTTATCAGTACAGTAAAAATGAAGAAAGCGTTAATATCTTAAATTTGGGGTATAATTACTAAATGAGGTCTTACTTGAGATCAATTAGATACACGGTGTAGTGATCGCGTACATGCAAAGTACCGTTAGCGCGCTTTTCTGACTCCACAATTGATATATCAACATGTTTTAACAATGTATCCTAAAATTAGAAAATGTAATGTTTTGATATTGTTAACACAAAAGTAGGCGGTGAGAAAGGAACAACAAATTATTAATACTTGGTTTTCGAAGTCATCGAGACTGTCAATTTTAATCAAAGATCTTGAAGACTTGATCGGCGAACTTTCCGCCGACATTTTCTCACTGTTTCTTAAATTTAATGAGTATAATGATTTTCAAAAATTGAGTGTTTAATCAACAGTTTTACGAAATCTAAGTTGTCACTACCAGACTGACAGATGTCATACTCTTTGACACTTGACTGTAAGACACGATCGGATCGGAACGGGAATAAAACCGTAACAATTAAATTATTAGCGATGATTTCCAGTTTTATTATATTTTTATTAGTTTTTTTTAATTGTTCATAGATAATAACTATAGTTATAATTGTTAAATTAACTTATTTGTGATATAATCTAAGTAATAAACATAAACGCGTTAGAAAGGAGTCTCTAAAAACAAAGTGATTTTATAATTACTCAATAGATGGCGCATAAGATAAATAGGATTACAGCAGATTTTTTATAAAAATATATACATATGTTACACAATATATTATAAGTATTTTATAAATAATCTGGTGTAAGTCCCCAGTGTGATATTGAGTAGTGCTATTTTATTATATACTGTAAGAACTTTTATGTAATACAATAACTGTATCCGCAATTTACTTCTTAACTGATCTATTTGTTATTAAAACTTGTATAAAATTAACTAGTAAAAATATACATCACAAAAATGATTGAGCGAGTAATTATACTGATTGTGATTATTGAAAAATTATCTATTAAGTATTAACCAATGACAGGGTTTAAAGTGCATATTCACAGATGGCGCTTTTGCTATTTACCATAGTTATAAAGCTTCGAATTTAACCACGTGTGTAATTGAGGTTTTATTTACAATGACCAATTCAACTGCGTACTTAAGTCGCTACAGTATCCATTATACATCATTTTCACTCAGCATAATGATAAAAAACTATTATTACACAACATTGAGCTACATTTTTGCTAACATTGATTTAAGAAATTATTAGAAAAAGTAAAATTATTTTTAATTCTTCTCAAAAGTATTTTTAATTCTTTATTTAAATAAATACATATGTAGCACCGCTGATCACATATGCTATAACTATTATAGGTACATACTAGCTAATGCTCGCCAGCTTGATTATGCAATTTTCTTAAAGTAGATAAGGTTTGTAAAGTATAGTGAAACTAAATATGAAGCAATTAACATTTAGCTTATTTTTTGTGTTGTTCTACATGTTATTTTTTATTGATATTCAAACCGAAGGCAATGTCTTTTATATAGTGCGTCTACTTAGATGTATAACGTTGTGGCCCAAATTTTGATTTGATTATCCACCGCACATGATGTGTATTTGAATTCAGTGCCATGACTTCGATTCCCAATAAGAAAACCTGTTTACATTTTATCTAAAGACAATAAAAAGAACTCATCAATTCAAAATTCTTACATTATTTTGACATAGTCACAATTTTTTAAATAGGATAGATCGATAAGAAACTATTTTAGAAGTTAAAAATGTTTTTATTTATGCTTGTCAATCGTGAATCTTTTGATCGCAAATATTTTGTTATTCATTTAATAAAAAAATCTCAGGCCTTAATATTGCACTTTGCGTGTCCATATTCATTATTTATTATGTACCAGAATGAAAAATATAAGTTACTTTTCATAACGTGAAACGTCATAACTCTCCGACCCACAAAACATATTTCCATGTAAAAATGAACCTGATCACGGAAGATAAAGTATGTACTCATCCGTGAATCTGATCTATTGTTTCGCTGTTGGAACTTGGAACAATATAACATAAAACACTCATGACTTTAGTATATATTATTATAGCACAGGCTTCCTTGTTTTTTCGGATGCATCCCTTAAGATTGAGTAGCCTATTTCACGTCTATCCGTGTACTAAATTTTATCCAAATCCGCCCAGCCCTTCCAGTGTGGAAACCTGAAAAAGTAACAAACACATATAAACCTTCGCCTATAATAACAGTGCATTCAGTCCTTTTTTACGTCCCACTACTGGGCACGGGCCTACCTTCAATACGAAGGGGATCAGGCCATAGTCCACCACGCTGGCCAAGTGCCGGTTGGCGGACTTTACATGTCTTTCGAAAACTTGTAAAGCACTGTCAGACATGCAGGTTTACTCACGATGATTCGCATATGAAAATATCAGAGGTGCGAGACCCGAGATTTGAACCCGATTAACTCAGTTTTAGTTTCAGTTAATAACAGTAGCCCAATTAATTATATATTCCATTTTTTATTCTTACCTGACAGTTATATTTTGTGAATAATCAAAATACTTTTCATATGGTAAGCAGACAGCTACAAGAAGACCTAACTTTGGAGTTTTAGTCTCAAAGTAAAAAGTAGAACACACAGAGTTATATAAAGCGGTGCCTTTGCATCCTGACGCTCGTTATTTTAATTTTGCTTAAAAAGGGAAAGGTTCTTTAACGAAAACATTTAGGAACTTTCTTAATGTTTATGTTCAAAAAGCCGCTAGTCGGCAGTAAATTTTGTTTCCTTAGTCGTTTGCGTAAGCATCCCTTTTTCATTTTAGATTGTAATATTGTTATCTAATACTTAAAGTTTGTTATATTTATGTTAGCTTCATAAATTAAAAGATTAGGTAACCTTGTGGCTGGGTATTTACCTTAGAGCACTTTATATAGAGTGTTTTATAAAAGTTATACTTGTATGTACATAATTTTATACATAATAATATGTACTTAAGTGATTTTAATTGATTTAAGCGTGTCATATTATTATTATATTAATAATCATTTTGTATACTTAAATTTACTTAAAATACTTTAACTTGTATTAAAATGATCGTATTTTTAAAATTAAATGAAAATAGCTTGTAATATTGTTCATTGGTTAAACACGTGTTTCCGTCGGCTTGTTTACACCTTGTTATAAAAAGGCCGGCTCTCGGGCAGACCACTCACTTTGTCACAGACAGTCGTACTGAACGGAGCTCCGAGCCTAATTCTACGGAATACTGGAAAATAAGTTAAGTATATTGTTAAATTACTTGTATATAATTTTTATATTCAATTTGTGTAATTTGTGTAAATAATATACCTATAGTAAATAATATTATGATAAATATAAAATACATTATATATATACATATTATATATATATATAATATGTATATTATATATATACATACATTATATATAAACAAATAATAATGTAATAAATAATTAAATAATATGCAATTATATATATGTATATAATATGTTATATACATATCATATAATAAGTAAATAAGCTAAGTAATTAGAGTAATAAAATTATTTTGGGTGTCAATAAATAGCTATGATCTTATTTAACTGTTATGGCTTTCATTTAGTAATGGATCATAATAATATTGAATAATATGAAATACATTATTTAGTACCGAATATTTTTTTATATTTTATTTACTCCTAAAAAATAAACAAACCTCTCATCAGAAGTGGGATCGTCTTTGTTCAACAAAAATTAATATCTACTGACTAAATGTTTCAGGATGGACGCTGAAGCAGTTACGGGTCTTCTGAAGGCTATCCGTGATGCTGTATCTGCTACACAACAGAAGGACGATGACATCGCTTTGCCGATATTTGATCCAGACAAGAATGACTGCGGAGCCAAGAGTTGGTGCGACAGCATTGAAAATCTGCGTGCCGATTTAAAATGGAGCAGCATCAAGACAGCAGCTAAAGCTGGTAAGGCCCTCAAGGGCTCTGCTTTGACTTGGTTTGAGTCTTGGGAACCGTCAGAAGGTAGATCTTGGGAGAAATTTTGCATGGACATTAAAGATGCCTATCCTGAAAGGAAAAACTTATCCGAAAGACTTGCTAAGGCTGTTCTATTTACGTCCGATTCTTCTGACTCTTATGGCGAGTACGCCAGAGAGAAAATGCGACTATTGCGTAATACTAAGATATCTTTTACTGACGAGCAATTAATCGAGTTAGTTTGTGGTGGAATAACTGACGTTGATGTTAAAATGGCCTCGCTAAATAACGGCGTAACTACAACTGCTGCCTTAATAGCTCTGCTTTCTGTTTACGTAAAATCCAAAAAGAGATCACTAGAAGACACTGAATCAGGATCCATAGGGAATAAACGACCAAAGCCTATGGTCGAAAAGAAATGTTTTACCTGTAATCAAATAGGTCATATACAGTTACATTGCCCAAAAAATAAACAAATATCTGTTCGAAGCACACCAATGTCCCAATCCTCGTATTTACCTAAACCTACTGACACTCGTACAAAAATATTCTGTACTTATTGTAAAAAGCCTGGTCACAGTGAATTAATTTGCTACCATAAACAAAGAGCAGAATCCTCTGCATCTATTACTGTCGTACCAAGTAAAGAAGTTAATTTTTTAGGACAACCCAAATAAACTTAACTCCAGTCATTATAAATGGAGTACCAATTGATGCTCTAATAGATACAGGGGCAAATTGCTCTTTAATAAAAGAATCCATAGCAAGACGCCTGGGGTGCCATTTTTCACCAACGTCAATATATTTAAGCGGTATTGGATCAAATAAAGTCTATGTTTTTGCCATAATTACGGTACTTGTTCAATTCAATGAAGTTTGCATAGAATTAGACATTCATGTTGTTAGAGATAATGATTTTCAATATAATTTACTAATAGGTAGGAACGCTGTTCAGTACCCTGACATAGAGATAGTTACAGATTTATTGGGTAGTCGATTATTTAGGAAGACAGTTCAAACTAAGACGGAAGTAAATGTGGTCAATAACATGTCGGAATTAAATAGTTTAGCTTCAAAAATAGAACATCTAGACTTAGAATTACAAGAAAAGATTAAAAAAATTTTTCAACAATACCCTTCCGTCTTAGATGAAACTAGTACAGTTAAGACCGGTGAATTAAAATTGCGTTTGATATCTCATAATATTGTCAATTACCGACCTTATCGTCTGGCACCGATTGAGAGGGAGAAGGTTAATCAGATAATCCAAGAACTTCTAAAACAAAACATTATTAGAGAAAGTGATTCTCCCTTTGCAAACCCGGTTCTCCTAGTTAAAAAGAAAGATGGAAGCGATAGGCTTTGTATTGATTATAGAGCACTGAATAAGATATTAGAAAAAGATCGCTACCCTCTTCCTCTCATCGAAGACCAAATAGATAGACTTGGGAAAGCTAAATTTTTTATCTCTATTGATATGAAAAATGGATTTTACCAAATTCCAGTAGCTCCAGATTCAATAAAATACACTGCTTTTGTGACTCCCGACGGCCATTACGAATTTTTGAAAATGCCGTTTGGAATCTGTAATGGGCCGTCTGTTTTTCAAAGGGCTATCACAAAGGCAGTGCAACATTTAAAGTTCCTTTTAGTATATATCGATGATATTCTCATTCCATTTACTACAATAGATGAGGGTCTATGTTACTTAAATAAAACTCTTGAAGCATTATGTGAAGCAGGATTTACTATAAATATTAAAAAATGTAAGTTTTTCGTTAAAAGCATAGAATATTTGGGAAGAATTATTTCGCAAGAAGGTATTAGGCCGAGTGAAACAAAGGTAGCTGATCTGGTAAATTCTCCTGTCCCTAGTAACATCAAACAGGTACGCCAGTTTATGGGTCTTGCCAGTTATTTCCGCAAATTCATCCCAAATTTTGCATCTCGTACAGCCCCTATAACAAGTTTAACAAAAAATAATCAGAAATGGGAATGGGGTGCACAGCAGGATGAGGCTAGAAATTACGTAATAAAACATTTATCTTCAAAACCCTTATTAACTGTTTTTGATCCGAAATTACAAACCGAACTCTATACAGACGCAAGCTCACTAGGCTATGGTGCTATTCTAATACAAAGAATAAATAATGATAAGAAAGTAATAGCCTATTTCAGCAAACGAACATCACCCGCTGAATCTAAATATTGTGCATATGATTTAGAAACCTTAGCAATTTACAATGCATTAAAACATTTTAGAGTTTACCTTTTGGGTATTAAATTTACAATTTTTACAGACTGTAATTCCATAAAAGCTACAATGAATAAAAAAGATTTAACCCCTCGCGTTGCTCGATGGTGGACGTTCTTACAGGATTTTAACTTTGAAATCGTATACAAAAAGGGTAAATATATAGGTCATGTCGATTTTCTTAGCCGTAATCCTGCTGAGAGTCCCATTCCCGTGAATTCTCCTTTGCCCTTGTTGAATAACTCCCCCCATCAACCTGTTGCTAATTTAGAGCCGTCAACTACGATAGTTAATTTGATTACAGACCCTCAATCCTGGCTAGAAATTGCGCAACAAAATGATCCAGAAACTCAAAATATAATTTCCCAGGTCACAGCTGGTGAACTTGATGAAAATCGGTACTTCTTGCAAAATAATTTGTTATTTTATAAGGTCCGACCTAGTGAACCAAAATTATATGTACCAAAGGGTTCTAGATTTAGACTTTTAAACCTTTTTCACGATGAGAACTGTCATGTAGGATTCGAAAAGACTTTTAAAAAACTTTATGAACATTTTTGGTTCCCACGAATGGCCGCTTTTGTTCGAAAATATTTGAAACATTGTTTAATTTGTATAGAACGTAAAAGTCATTCAGGTCCAAAGCAAGGTTTTCTACACCCTATTGATAAAAGACCAATACCTTTTCATACAATTCATTTGGACTGTACAGGACCATTCACACAGACAGATGAAGGGTTCAAGTATATTTTACTTGTAGTAGACGGGTTTACTAAATTCTGTTTATTGAAACCTCTCAAAACTCTTAGTTCCCAAGAATTAATACCACTCATAAGAGATACAGTAACTTTGTTCGGCACCCCAACAACAGTTATAACCGACAGGGGAACTAATTTTAGTTCCACTCATATTCGTTCCTTATTTGCTGAATTACAAATAGAACATCACATGATTTCCACTGGTACACCAAGAAGTAATGGGCAAGTGGAACGGTATGTTACCACAGTTATAAATATGCTGAATGCTACATGTAACGGCTCGTCAGATTGGCCAAGCGGGTTGTGGAAAGTACAACAATCGATTAATACCACTGTTCAGAGCTCCACAGGTTTCGCACCAATTCGTTTACTTATTGGCTGTAATGCGAATATTCCGTCTGTCCAAGCTCATCTAAATGAGATTAATATTCCCGAAAATAATGTTGATGTAAGGGCAGATCGCGAACTGGCTTATCAGCGCCTGTGTTCAGAAGCAGACAAATTCAAAATACACTTTGATACCGTAAGGCGAGATAATAAGATCTATAACATTGGTGACACAGTATATGTAAACCAAGACCACAGGCGTCATGATAGGCTAAGCCCCAGATTTAAGGGCCCATATGAAATTATTTCTATTCTACCTAATGATAGATACTCCCTTAGAGGAATCGGAAACTTGAGGAATATTATAGTAGCCAAAGATAAATTAAGGCTATGGCCAGGTCAATGGACTGATGAAAATAATATATAGTTTGATTATAATTTTTCTCAAGATAATTAATAGGTTAATTTTTGTTTTATGTAGATAAATCTAATGTAATCGAATTATACTGATATTTATTTTATTCCAAAATGTGCACGTGATGATGGAACGTTAATGATGATGAAATGTTGATAATGAAATGAAGAAATGTCAGTTGAATTGAGATTGAGTTGAACTGCTGAAGTCAGTTGTTTTGATCCAGCCCGTCTCATGTGCAGCAGGTGTGGGGCTAGATTAATGTTAAAAACACTGACCGTTGTTATTTCGTTGTCTTAATGTGAGAAGCTCAACGATAACAATGCAAAATGTACTAGGCTAAGTATTCAGTATGTTGATTGTTGTAATTTGTACTTCGAGAACGAAGTACATGTCAGTATGGCCGTGTCATATTATTATTATATTAATAATCATTTTGTATACTTAAATTTACTTAAAATACTTTAACTTGTATTAAAATGATCGTATTTTTAAAATTAAATGAAAATAGCTTGTAATATTGTTCATTGGTTAAACACGTGTTTCCGTCGGCTTGTTTACACCTTGTTATAAAAAGGCCGGCTCTCGGGCAGACCACTCACTTTGTCACAGACAGTCGTACTGAACGGAGCTCCGAGCCTAATTCTACGGAATACTGGAAAATAAGTTAAGTATATTGTTAAATTACTTGTATATAATTTTTATATTCAATTTGTGTAATTTGTGTAAATAATATACCTATAGTAAATAATATTATGATAAATATAAAATACATTATATATATACATATTATATATATATAATATGTATATTATATATATACATACATTATATATAAACAAATAATAATGTAATAAATAATTAAATAATATGCAATTATATATATGTATATAATATGTTATATACATATCATATAATAAGTAAATAAGCTAAGTAATTAGAGTAATAAAATTATTTTGGGTGTCAATAAATAGCTATGATCTTATTTAACTGTTATGGCTTTCATTTAGTAATGGATCATAATAATATTGAATAATATGAAATACATTATTTAGTACCGAATATTTTTTTATATTTTATTTACTCCTAAAAAATAAACAAACCTCTCAAGCGCATCTATGTTATATGAAAGATACAAGTTTTATTCTTCTTTTTTATATTTAAAACTAGAAAATAAATGGCATTTTAGATTATAACACATCAATTTATGTCAGATTCTGGCAGGTTTATTCAATCTGAGTTTTATTAAATAGCGAAATTAAAACGTTTATCAAAATTGAACGAAACTAAAAACTAGTGGAACAGGTGTAACCGTTTTTCTTTTAATTTAGCCCGGTATAAAATAATTTTAAAAGCATTTTTTATGTCAAATATTTTACTTTGTATGTAGTTTTCTTTGACTTAAAAATGCTTAAGCAAATTTAATGTTATATACGTACCTATTCTATAATATCCAGATATGTACATATTCATACTAATTGTAAGATTATAAATGTGAAATTTTGTGAGGACGCATGGACGTTTGTTACTCTTTCACGCCAGAACGCCGAACGGCTGAACGGATCTGGATGAAATTTTGCACAGATATAGATTATAGTCTGGAATAGTATATGTACTATTACAGACTAAAGTAACCTAAGGGTTACTTTTTATCCTGAAAAAAAATAAGGTTCCCGTGGGATAGAGTTGTTTTCGTTTAGTAGGTACTTATCTATAATATTATGTTTTACCAGATCACATGGCAAAGAGCCATATAAAAGATAGCGTTTACAGCTATAATCTTCTTAAATCTCTGTATACACTTCTATGGGCTTAATTGCTGGAATACAGTACAATGTTACCGAAATAACGTCATATAATCCTGCTAGCGGTTTTGTCTACGAATGGCCTATTTTATTTAACAGTCTGTGATTATCGTCAAGTTACTTGTGCGGATCATTTCCTTCTTATGAGGAGTCACAAAAACATCCCCAGTTTCCTTAATCTTATTATATAGATATGTAGGTAAATTATTTTTAGTGTAGATAGTTTATTTATACACATCTATTTTTTTAAATACTGTTATAATCTGTTTGAACAAAAGTTACACGGGCGGACATCGATCAAAAAAGTACTTTTAATCGATACGGGCGGATATCAATAAATTATATGGTAATAGATGACGTAATACTTCTTTTAAAGCGCCAATAACTAATTTTATATAACGTGCCGTATAATAACTATAATATTATAATAGAAATTAATATAACATAATAAATAGTATACTGAATAATATTTGTGTGAACTCTCTTTTCCCGGACTTTGGTAATCAAACCCAGAGTCGCAGAATATGAAAGCTTATTGAACTTAAAGTTAAAGTCAAAGTTTATACCTATATAATCGCTGTAAATAATACACACCTAACTCAAATAAATAAATATAATAAATTATTCATAAAGAATATTAATTATATAAAAATAGGATTTATATAAATAAATTGTAAAATAATTATTTGATTTTATATGTTGTCATTCTGATTCTGATATAAAATAAAAATTTTATTTTAATTTTCTTCAGTTGTCATCTTGGCTCTTGAGTGGAAAAAGGACGGGAAACCGTTGTTTTGTTTAATTTTATTTAATGAAGTATCTACGTCATTATTCATTCCTTTTCGTTAAGTTGTTTGAGGTGTTACTCTGATTCTGTACAAAACTGAATTAAAAAAAAACTGTGTCATTACATCGAATTTTACTTGGCCTACCTGACAGAAATAGTGCTGAAATACTCCAATACATATATGTAAATTGTATTTTATACTAGAAAATATGTAGGTATGTGTGTTATTATAGATTAAATTCTATGCAGTAAAGTGTCTGATGTTTGAGATTACTGTCCACTTAGCCAAAGATTGTGAGTTCGATCCCTTTATATATGTTCTCCATGCTTCGGAGAACATGTAAAGCCGGCAAGCCCTGTGTCTAATCTCTCCCGAGTGGTCGTGTCGTATTAGCGCCCATCTAAGACGAACAATGTTCTTATATATTGTACAAAATATCATTTTAATTAGTAGATCCAAACACACATTTAAAGCTTTTTTGAACTTTTAGACATTTCCAAATTAAAAATTCGGTCAAGTGCGAGTCGAACTCGTACACGAAGGGTTTCATACCATAATCGATGCTTTTGTAATTTGTATGGCAGTCTTTTTGAAATTTGCCATCTTGGTTTTTTATTATTTGTTGTTATAGCGGCAATAAAATACAAATACACATTCTGTGAAAATTTTAACTCTCTATCTATTACGGTTTATGAGATACAGCCCTCAGAACGACGGACGGACGGACGGACGGACGGTCAACGAAGGCTTAGTTATAGGGTTCCGTTGGCACCATTCCGGTACAGAACCCTAAAAACGAGTGATATTTTCTTATTGTGAATTAAAATATACATAAACTTACATGCATATGGCATAAGTCGTCAATAGTAGCATGTATAAAAATATGATATCATTACTAAAATTATTCTAAATTATGTTGACCTTTGCAATTAATATAAAAAGACTGTGCTTATTTCGCGTTAATGCATTTTGCTGTTTATTTATCATTTATGAGCCTTCAATGACAAAGTTTTATATAATAGCATGGAACATGGAATGTCAGTGGTAACGAGGACGTCCGCTGTAACAAATTATATTAAGTCATCGCTAAAATGGGGGTACTGTAAGTGTTTTCGACATTTATGATACACAGCGACTATAAATAAATATGAGTACAAATACCTATATATAATTTTAGTAAGTTCAGATTATTTCTAAGTACCTGGGCGATACTCTTTTTTGTTATAACGTATTTTTTAGATAAAAAAATTAAAAACTATGTATCCGAACGGGATTCGAACCCTATCCGGGTTCGAATCCCGGGCTGGGCATGTCAATCTTGCACCTTTGTTGCTTAACCAGGATGCTTTTGCCCGAGCGTAAGAAATTATCGACCATATTTTGAGTGGAATAGTGCGAAAGAAAACCGCGCGAAAACTCGAAAACAAATGTTTTCCCAAGCATAAGACTGATCTAGATCGATTTTTCGCCCCCGAAAACTTCCACTTACCAAATTTCAGTAAAATCGTTAGAGCCGGTTTCAAGTTTCTTTTTTTTATGTCATCAAGGGGGCAAACGAGCAGGAGGCTCACCTGATGGAAAGTGATTACCGCCGCCCATGGACATCTGCAACACCGCAAGGCTTGCAAATGCGTTGCCGGTATAAATAAATAAATAAACAAGAATTGTTCGTTAAATATATTATATATTATTTATTATAGATACTATTCAGATAAAAAATGATATTAATACAGTCTCACATCACTGAGATTCCCATGTGTCCCATTTTCAACATGATCATCACGTCTTATGTTACAGTGAAGAAAAATAAATAAACCTGCATGTCTTTGAGAACCTAATTAGTTTTCGAAAGACGTATGTATTCGTAAGTTCAAGGTCTTGGCTAGCATTGTAGAGTGTGGCTTAAACCCTCTCGTTTAAGGAGGAAGGCATGTGCCCAGCAGTGGGACAATATAAGGACTGAATTATTATTCAATATAAAAAATAACACACGTGCAATTTCACGAAACAGATGCTTGTAGTAATATTACGCTTTCAACAACTAAAATACAGCAGAAAAAGGGCTTTTGTTTGTATGGAGTACGAGAAACAAGTGTATGTATTATGTGTACAATTACAGACCTTTTACACTTAAATATTAATAAGACGTATTGTTGGATATTTCATTGTTTGAAAAGCATTTTTCGGCCTATTTTTTTGGCATTTTATTTTTAAAATGTCAATCTCGATACAATTTAGCATTAACATGCTTGATCTGTCAAGGTATTTGCTAAGATATTTGCTAGTATTTTTAACTTCATGATTTTTTATTTACATTTGCATGATTTTAAACTGGATACTATAATAACATTACGTGCAGGGCTTATTACAATATTAGTCTTAATTTATTAAATCTTAGTATATTGCCAATATCATCATAATCGTCACATGTCCTACCGGTGGTAGGACTCTGTCAAGCCCCTTCCGAGTCGTCCGTGGGTGGTACCCATCCAGTCGTTTCTGCCGCCAAGCAACAATGATTGCATTGTTGTGTTCCGGTATGAAAGATAAGGTAGCCAGCGCAATTACAGGCAAGAGGCATATCATCTTAGTCCTCACAGTGACAACGCACCTGTGGTTTTGCATTTTTGTTACTTAAAACCTAAGTGCATGAACCGTAGGTGTTATGGGCGACAGGTACTGCTTTCCATCATGTGGTCTGTCTGCACGTTTGTCACTGAATCGCATAAAAAAAAAAATATTTTTTACATATCTACTCGCCCGTCTTCGGATATTAGGCCTCAGAATCTTTTCTATTGCAATGCTTTCCTATTCCATAATAAATAGTGTATTAACCTGATCAATTTTTGTTTATATTATTACTAAAAGATATTATTATAGAAACCTTACAGATATTTTTGAAATAAAACATTGATCATTTTAAAATTCAATTCGCGTTACATCGCAACTTCTCAAATAGATTTGTTGATGTATTTCAGAAAATATACCAGCGAAGTAAAGTTAGTTCACTTTTAAGAGTTATATTTTCTACAAATCTTTCTTGTTTCTTTAAAAGCATGGCTAAATAGACTTTCATTTTTTTTATTATTACGTTAATGATTACAGGCAGACGATAGATTTTATTATTATTATTTTAATGTGTTTTTTTTTGTTAAATTTGTGTGGTACCAAATAAAGCGGAATAATATGCAAAACCACAACTGCAGTGAGTCGATCTATAAAATTCAATAACACAGTAAGACCAATATGCCTTATATTCTAACTACTAGCGGCTCACCCTCGCTTCGCTCGGGTTCGCCTCTAGACAAACAGAAACAAATCTATCCACGGGAACCGTACATTTTCCGGGATAAAAAGCAGCTATTTGTTATTCTGATGTATGAACTATATTATTTTAAAGTTTCATTAAAATCCAATCAGTACTTTTTATGTACTAAGCTGTATATACTATAGTTTTTTAACTATCCCACGAGAACTCCAAGATGTTGCCCGGGGATATAAGGTACCACCATACAAAATTTCATTAAAATCGGTCCAACAGTTTCGGAGATTAGCCCGCACAAATAGACAAACAGACAGAGAAACAAAAAAATAGAAAAAAAACTGCATTTGTTCTATTTCTCTGATTTGGTTTTCAAAAATTTTTTTCTATGTACAGACATTCGACCTCTACAGTCTTTTTATATGTATAGATTAGCAGGAATAGAAAGCATTCCGTTACTTCGAATTTTAGAAGTTCTATCATCTACCTTCACCATCCTTTGTCTCCTCAACCGCCTTTCTCTTTTTCATCTCGTACCTACATATCGAAGGATAACACGCAAATAAGCTTCAGTGTACGAAATATTCAGATACCGGTTTCTTGCAATCAAGCAGGCTGTAACTACGTTTTCTATTTTCAAATTATAAAAAAAACTAATTATTAAGAGTTAATAAGTAAGTAAAGAAATTAAAATTAACATAAAAGGTTTGTTCGGCATGCTTAATAAAACGAATGCAAATAAAATCAAGCGGAGTTAAGAACTGCAAGTAACGTTCTTTTTCTCGGCCCAACTTGATTTATGTTCCATGAACCCACTAATTAATTATACCATTACAAGATACCGAGTTCGTTCTGTTGCGAAGAAATCTTATTAAGTCTAACAATATCTGAAATGACAAGGATTTAACGGTTTCCTCTTATAAAAATAGCTGTTCTTCAGATTAAATGTTGAAATAGTGTAGATTCATTTTGTTAACTAACCAAAGTCATAGTATAGGTAGCTCATTGGTAATGTGGTCCCTTAAATATATAAGTAGAGCGGGTTTAAATCCGGGTATCGCACTTCTGCTATTTTCATGTGTAAATCATATTGCTAATCTGATGAAGAAGAATATCACGAGGAAACTTACATCTGAGAAGCCACATTTTTTGGAAGTCCCACCCTTGACCAGCATAGTGCACTTAGAACTGCAAGTTTCAATTATTAAAACGTTGATGCTGTTGAACAGGTGTCTGGTAAGCTTTAAGATTGAAAGTAGGTTCATCACGCACAAGGCAAATGTTTATATGTTCGTTTATATAAATAAACAATTTATAAGTTTTTCGACCATGCTCTAAAATTATAATGATTTAAATGAAAAATAACAAAAAATGACAATAATATTTGTACTTATTATTAAAAGTTCAACTTGATTTCTTTTAATTCACTTTTTTTTCCCATTTTTTAAACTACTAGCTATTAATAATATTACTATGACAACCTTGAACATCTAAAACTAATTTTGTTATGGTTTTATCAATACTACAGAGCGTTTTCCACATAGAGTGCTCTAGTAAAATTGCATACAAGTTAGACATCTCGCCCTTACAAACGATTCAGCGAACATACACGAAGCACTAAAATATTCACTTTGAAATCCCATTATGAGACAACCTATATCGTTATGTTGTAGGTATTACTATAGGAATATATGTTTATACTTGGTTTTTTAGAGCTGAAGTTGGCATGTGTAAAATCTGACGGTATACTTTATATGATGTTACTTCACAACTTTGCTACATCTTTGAAATCTTCGAGCGAAGCATGTTAAATCGAGAAACTCTTGTCTTATTTATGTTATCATCAATATTAAGATATCAATTTAGTATGTATATAATTTAAAGCTTTTTACAACTTATACTCTGGTACCATTTAATAGCGCTCATCTTACCGGGAAAACCTTTCCTTATTTTGTCCTATATATTCTATTCGGTAGGGAAAGTTTCATTAAAAGGTTAACGCGTTTTGAACATGTAGAATGCATATTAAAAGGCAGACTTTTATTATCATAGACAGTAAAAACATCAATTCATTTTCTCTGCGATGCTTCCCAAGAAAATAAAACTTTTTTGTATGGTCATTGGTCAATACCAAAAGAGTTTTATCATCCTTTTCCACGTAAACTGACAGGATATATACACTTCCAACAGATTCATCAATTAAATCTCGTAAAAATTCTACGTTACTGTACGTGTCATATTAACAAAAATATCCAGAAAGAAAATTCACTTATGATAGCCTTCGGCATACAATAAAATTAATAGAAGTATTAAAGGAAAATAATATTTTGCGAAGATACCATCCATTAATTTTAAAAGTTGCTCGAACTTGTCATATTTCCTTTATTGCAGAGTATAATAGGCTATATTTCATGATTTTTTTTATGACATTCAATGACAAACGAGCAGACAGACCACCTGATGGAAAGCAGCACCTGTCGCCCATAACACCTACGGTTCATGCACTTAGGTTTTAAGCAACAAAAATGCAGAACCACAGGTGCGTTGTCAATGTGAGGACTAAGATGATATGCCTCTTGCCTGTAATTGCGCTGTAATTTCATGATAGTACACAAATATGACTATTTTAAGCCAGTTGGGTGAATATTTCATTTGGACCATATTGATATCTTTGTAATATTATAAAAATAAAATTTTGCTTTCTATCAACCTATCATAAATCATAATAACTAACTTTTAATTAAAATAATTAATAATTAATAGGCATATAAAAGTTTGTAAATATATATAACTAATATTAAGCATAAATTGTGTACTTAGAATTAAGATCAAATATAATCAGAAGGGAAATATCATCTAACGTATGTAAGGGGAAAAAAACTCATTGATGTTAGTATCTATAAGGTTGTAATATATAAATAACTAATTGTTAAGCACATACACTAAGAAACTTCTAGTTTTAAAATAATGTTACCTATATAATATTAAGTTGCACCAACAAGTAATAAAATTGTAAATATACATAACTAATTTCTAAATTTTAATATTCACTTATAAAAAAAAAGGGGGGAAAAAATCTAGTTATCTATCTCATTAGTTGTAAGAATATTCACTATATGATTGTACATATATAACTAAATAAACTTCAAGGGAATATATAACTTTTATACAACAATCGCCCGTACCAAATAGCGAGGATTGTTTGTAGGAAGAAGAAGGAGATCAAAAAAAATATCATAAATCATAAAAAGAACATGATGCGGTACATACCTAATGATGTTCTAGAACATTCTAAAGTGTACAAGTACAAGAGTAATATTACGAAATTTCAGCAATCAGACATTACTTATAGACAAAGACAATAATTAGATATATAATTTATCAAACTAATTAGAATCAATGGAACATAATTGTTATGAGCACATGATACTTTTAAGATAAGTAGCAATACATTACTGGATATAATATTAATAGATAAATAATTAATAGTTAATAACAAATTAATAGCTTAAATAGTATATTTAATAACTATACATACATATTGCGAAATGCGAACATTTATCATATTAACATAATACAAAATTTTTATATACTTAGTATGTACCTATCTATACTTATTTATTAAAAAATATATTATAAAACTAAAAACCCGACTAACATAAAAGCTAACTAAAAAGATGAAAACAAGTTAACGAAGGATGTAGTATTATTTGGTTCATTCCGAGATATACACGTTTCATCCTTGCCGAGAGATGTACATATGTATGTCTCCGACACCTACATACGTAGACTGACATACATAGACTGACAAACACATTACCCTCCTTTGCGTCGCGCAGTTGGGTAATTATGGTCTCCGTGTTTGAAATCAATAAAGACACCTATGTACATGTATAGCTGTAAGAAACAGTTATTTGTACGAAACTAAAGCCCAAACCTGCTAAACTTCAGCTTTTACCGATTTTATCGGTAAATTTATTGTCTGGAGAGGATTCGGATAAGACTGACATAACTACATAAGCCTTTTTTAGCCGTAATAGGCCGTAGACGAAAGTTAAGTAGTAAATAAGACTCTTTGAAAAAGCTTTAAGGTGATTAGCTTAATTCCGTTATATGTGAGTATCATTGTATCACATGCCTAAAAATTAAATGAATGTTTATCCATCATTACTTTAGTATAAATCATTTCCAATATTTTGGCATCTAAAATCGAAATATATCAACTGAACGACTTATTTACCGAACTCTTACAAGCTTTCGAGCGGCTTAGTAATCTAACGAGTTTGTTATCATGTTTATTTTTTTTATTTTTACCAAAATTTAACTCTATTTGCCAAGTCTATAAATCTATTACATATATTTGTTATGGCGAAAATAACGTGTTTTTAGATTGCTTTTTTCGAATTTCTTATTTAACTTTCTGATATACCTACAAATTTGAGACTAGCTTTAATCCGAAGCTCTCCTTGCGTATTACTAATACAAATTTAAGTTTTGCATTTTTTTATTCTCTCTTGCAGAAACTATTTTGTGTTTATTTTTGAGAATCCTTTTTGTGTCTTGGTGGAAAAAAATTAAAATGGCTGGTAGATACGCAATAAAGTAAAAGGTATGTTTAAAATTTCTATGTCCTAATTCTTTTTTCCTTTCCTCCATTATTAATAAACTGTGGCAACACCTAACCATTTACGTCATTTTAATTCTGTAGGGATATTTTGTAATTATTGGTTAATCGATACTAAATTTCATTTCATGTGAGATTTAAACATGACCACATTAAAACAGACAGTTTGCGTACTGAGGTCAAAACGTTTTATCATTTTATTTTTTGTCGTTTCATTATATTTTTGGAATATTTTAATGAACCCTTTATCTTAGAAGTATCGGCAAAGTTTGTAATAAATCTAAAGACCTTATCGAAGGTGCAAAGTTTTAAAGTACACAATGAATCACTCGACGTCGTGCCGCGAAGATGAATTGAAGATGGATTGAATAGGAAATTTGTGTTGTCCTTTTTAAATTATTGATATATAACAGACTCACCCTCGCTTCACTTCGGGTTCGTCTCTAGACAAAAATAAATCGATCTCACGGCAACTGTACATTTTTCCAATATAAAAAGTATGTGTTATTCCAGACTATATGTATATAATCTAACTCTGTGCCAAATTTCATCTAGATCCGTTCTGTCGTTCAGAAAGAAAAACATCCATCCACCCATCCAAACTTCCATCCTTAGAAACTTTCACATTTATAATATGTTAAGTGTACTCTTTATAAAGTAACTCTGTAAAAATATGAAAAGGATTTTTTGAAAGGATTAAAAATTAAAATCCTACTAAAGGTTCGTTTAGGAGTTTCATTACTTCTGAGAATGAAATGAATTTGTTTTTACAGAATACCAGTTCAGAAAGATCTGCGCTTGTGCTTACTAATACATTTGCATTTTATATAGTTTTTCGAAGAAATTTATAAATGATAATAAAGCAGGAATATTTAATATTAAAATATTACTTTGTGAGCACCATGGATTTATCATTTTACTTAATTATTAGAGATCTCACTCGAATTTCAACTCGGAGCAAATCATATGGCCTAGATATAAACCCTACAAAATCGCAAGCCATTATAAGAGGCAGCCAGAAACTTTATTCAAATATTACCCTGTTACTGATGACATCTGTGAATCTAAATCCTTTTAAATTCCTTACACCGGAACATTAAAAAAAATTTTTAGTAAAGGTTTGTAGATCATTTTTGAGCATTATCTACCCTGGGAGCCGCGGGTAAGTGTAATGAGGATGTTTAAATCAGTTTCCTTCTTTGGCAGGTTGTGAAACTTTATTCTCATACTTTCTAAAACTGCACTGGCAAGTTGATTCCTTCTGCCGATTCTTGATTATGCTGATACTTGCTATCTCAACGTGAAAGAGGACTACTTAAGCAAACTTGTAAAAGAAATGTAACAGGCTCTCATTCTTTTTCTGTGTGCTGATCATTCTACCTATTTCCATCTCAAAGAACGTTTCGAGTTTCTAAAAGACTCTTATTCCCGATCTCTTTGTTCCAGTGAAAAGCTTCTCCTTAAAATTTCTTCTACTCCTAGTGCTTTTTTATCAACTTCTACTCTGTGAAAGCTTTTACACGTCTATGGAATAAAGGAACTCTCTATCTTTTAAAATTAGACGGACCAATAATTTGGACAATTTAAAGACAATGTTTTGCTCATTACTTAGAACCATAATATCTTTTTTTAAATACAGTATAGGCACATATATTTATTTTAAGTTATATTGACATAAACTTAGTGGTTTACTTAAAAATAATAATTATACAATTGAATATTGAATAATATTGTATGTATGTATGCATGTATGTAGGAATTTGTATATATAACAAGTACATCTTCTACTTCTAGTGATCAGTTTTAACGAATAGGCTGCCTGCTGTACATTTCTTATTTCATGTTTATTTCTTTTCTATGTATTTTTTATATGTTGTGTAATATATTACCTATCTATGTATAATGTTATAGTCATTTCTTAAATAATACTTTTCCTAATGGCACGATTTTTTATTATAAGTGAAGTCGCGGGCAAAACTAGTATAAAATATAAAACATAAAACAACAAACAAAGTTTATAACAATAATATGGTTTGCTTATTGTATGTCGGCTGAAATATTTTAAAAGAAATAAGAGAGATTTCATTTTTCAAGATTTAAATGCTTTAATTTAATACTAAAGGTATTCAAGTTAAGTAAGACGTAAAGTCTGGTAAATTGAAAGTAACTAAAAAAGATTATGATTCTCCAGTAGCAAGCTAAATTAAACAATATATTATGTAGTAGCCACTCGTATATTAAGGTAATCTATCACAGAATTTAAGTCTGAGATTGCGTGTGAGTCAACTTTTCACTAGGAACGTGATATATTTTTTTATATTTATCTTGGAAACTTACCACACGCGCTATAACTTAGAGTTATTTATTATGAGATTGTAACAATATCTTGAATCTTTGTCCACTTTTGTTGGCTTTTGACTTAAAAAATACTTTATTTCAGTCGTTCGTTATGTTTATTACGTAAAAGTTCGACAATTTCTTATGATGTTATCTTATGTTTTAGATGGAGTTTCGATAATCGGAACCTTGAGATTGGTTTAAATTTATATCAGACACATCATTTTATTTTTTTGGATACTCAATATGGAAATGGGTAAAAATTGTATCTTGTCATCCATCAAAATTAGTCAGCGACAAAAAAACGTCCTCACCGAATAAGCACTCATTTGAATATTTGAGCGCGTTTTTTTTTTTTATGAAAACAAATTTAAGCATTGCTTTTAAGTTTGTATATTTATTTCAACTAGAATAATTACCTAAACACAATTGGTGACAGTTTTAAGAGAACTTTTGCATGGGATTGTTCATCTAGTGCTTTTTTGGTCGATGTATCTTATGCTAAATTTATACAGACTTAAGATTCAGTTTTATAAGCGTCGACTTGGATTTTAGTGGCGAAGGAAGATCCTCCTCCCGTTCTTGCCAAATATTAAAAAAAATATTTATTAATGTTCAGCAAACAAGCGGAAAATTGGAAGGTTGGGAGGTCAACTTCGGTGCCAGTTGCTGTGGTTGAGTGCGTAAGCGATCCTATCCCATTAGGATGAAGAAGGTTCTATTGGGTTGGAGTGTAGTCAGGGCGTAACCCTAAACGTGAGCGCAGTACTGTGCCGAACACTAGTGTAGAGTGGTTGGCAAGGAAATTTCTGGTTCTTGTTACTCGGTAGGAATCTGAGCGCATTAGTTTCTGGAAATGTGTAAAATGGTTATGAAATATAAAGCGTTAGTCCACCATTCACACACTCATTCTACTTCACCATTTTCCCCTTAACGTGTAGGTGTAGTATCATCTTCATAGACTAGAAAAATACTTATACGAGACACGTCTCATGATAGCTCTGATGCCGAAAAGAGAGAAATACCTCTCGTTAAATGTTGAACAGTAGACAGTTGAAACATTTGCAATAACTAATAAAAAAAATACCTATATGTAAATATTTTTATACTTATAAAATACATATAGCGACTCACCCTCGCTCGCTTCGGGTTCGTCCGAAGACACAAACAAATCTATCCCACGGGACCCGTACACTTTTCCAGGATAATGTATAGCCTATAGCCTTCCTCAGTTAACAGGCTATCAAATGCAAAAAGAATTTTTCAAATCGGATCAGTAATTCCTGAGATTAGCGCGTTCAACCAAACAAACAAACAAACAAACAAACAAACCTTCAGCTTTATAATATTAGTATAGATACATTAAAGTACGTTCCATTAATCTATTAGACTAACTTAGGGAAATTTATATTATGATTCATTAATATAAATCTAGGCTGGGCAAAGATTATGGTTAAAGGACGCGTAATCGAATAAACATGCCCATTTAGGCTTAATTTGTTGGTGATTTAATTATTTTATTCCCAAACTATTAGGTAAACATACTGTGATCTACGGGAACGTTATGATCCTATTTTAAGCCGACTTCAAAAAAAGGAGGTTTTACGTTTTACAATATTATGTTATATTTTTTAACAATTCATTTAAGTGTCCATTTGTTTTGTACGAGTACATATATATATTAAGTATATTTGTAATCTTAGTTTCAATTTTAAATTTTACCATATTCTTTTAGCAGACGCGCGCGCTTGACAGTGCGCTTTAAAAATTAAATATTCTCTTTAGAGTTAGATATTTTCCTAAGGTAAAAGAAGCTTATGTCTACAAAAATATACCTATTAAGAATACATGGAAAAAAAACACAAACCCACTCTAAATATTATTTATTCAATATACTATTTAATGTTTATAACGTTAATTATAGTGTAAATATAATTTTTGATGAAAGAGACATGAACCGGCGACCCTGAACAAAAAGTAGTTCGTGTAAAAGTAACTTAAGACAGTAATAATTAACTTTTAAGTAGGTACCACAAGGATTTGACCTTATTTATTACATGTTAATTAGATTTTCTGTCAGCTTTAATAAAATATGTACATGACGGAGGAGGATTAAGTTACCTTTTTTACCCGTCTGCAAGGAAAGGGTTTTGTTTTCTGCTATAAAGCCTTATTATTGTTTAAAGTCATTATGTTATTTAGTTTAGTTTTTATTGCTTTTAAAGTGATTTTAAATTTGAGCAGAGATTACTTCTCGAGCGGGGCCGAGACGCCATCATGATATTCATTGGAGATACGTGGTGTTGGTTGATCATGGTGGATCATAGAATTTTTACCGGTGGTAGGACTCTGTCAAGCCTGAGGAGTCCGACTGAATGGGTACCACCTCCTTATCTAATTCTGCCGCCAAGCAACAATGATTTCATTGTTGTGTTCCGGTTTGAAGAATAAGGTAGCTAGCGCAATTACAGGCAAGAGGCATATCATCTTAGTCCTCACAGTGACAACGCACCTGCGGCTCTGTATTTATGTTACCTAAAACCTAAGTGCATGAACTGTAGGTGTTGTAGGCGACAGGTACTGCTTTCCATCAGGTGGTCTGTCTGCTCGTTTGTCACTGAATCTTATAAAAAAAAATGCTCTGATATTAAATTTGAAAGCCTAATCGGTGTCTTAGCACCGCCGCTCCAATAAATCATTAGAATTACCGTTTTAAGTTTATAACATTGTGATATCCACTTTCCTTTTTGTTATACTTTAATTGTTTTTTACTTATAAATAAAGATTTTTCATTTCAATTCATTAAAAAGAACTAAAACCTGTCTCGTGTTTAATGAAGTATTTGCCAATAACAAAAGAGACTAAATCCGTCAACAATTATTTATTGTTTATCCAATTAGTTGAATAGAAATAATTTATGAACTATCCAGTTGAAGATAATTTGCCAAAATAGTTTCATCTAATTCAATATGAGCCTGTGTATGTGGAACATATTCTGGACAAAACTTCAGAAAGACACGCTTACAGGTGATAGATACTGAGTTACAATTTGTGTTGAGAATAGAGTAAAATACTGAAAAGTTTAAATAGTAAGATAATGTTGCCTTAAAGTCTAGTTTATATTCATTCATTCGTAACTCTTAACTAGTTTCTACTAGCGCGCTTAGTTTGGAAAATCGTCATTTATTTTTTCGATGAAAATATATTCACCCATTAAACATTCTTTTTAGGTACTAGTCAACAACTGAGATGGCTTTGGAAGGTTATCAAAACTGAGAGGTTAAAATACTTGCTGTATTACGTGTGTAACATGATAGCTGAATCCATAAATGTACTTGATGTATGCATGCGGATTCAGTTGACGATTTAGATCTATCTTACAGCATCTGGCATTAATATTTTAACGCCGAATTTCACGAACCCCTGAAAATGGTGGTGCTTGATTATGTTTTTTTTTTTATTTTTACTCCTTTTTAGTGTCAGTCATTTTATCCATGTAATGCATTTTCCTTCTTATATTATTATATTGAGGAAAACTGGATATTATCTATACTAATATTATAAAGCTGAAGAGTTTGTTTGTTTGTTTGTTTGGTTGAACGCGCTAATCTCAGGAAGTACTAATCCGATTTGAAAAATTCTTTTTGCATTCGATAGCCCGTTAACTGAGGAAGGCTATAGGCTATATATCAGCCCGGAAAAATGTACGGTTCCCGTGGGATAGATTTGTTTTTGTCTAGGGACGAACCCGAAGCGAAGCGAGGGTGAGTCGCTAGTATGACATAAAATATAAAAATGAATGACAAAATCTATAATTTTTAACAATGAGCTTATTATTTCCGGTAGGTTTCACACATTGAAAATTATTGTCGGTTTGAACATTATAGCCACAATGTGGTTGACAATAATATTAATTTAGTCACAATGCATTTAATAAGTAAGAGGTATTCAGCCGTTTTTAATGTCCTATTGCTGAACATGGGCCTCCCTTCAATACGAGGGGGATCAGACCATAGTCCACCAAGCTGAAAACTTACTGAGTTCTCTTCGACATGCATTTTCCTTACAATATTTTCCTTCACGATACGACAAGTATAAGCATGTTGGAAATGATTCGCACATGAAAACATCATAGGTTCGAGACCCGGGATTTGAACCCGATTCACTCGGTTTCCCAAGCGAGCGCGTTACCACTCGCCTACCACTGCCTCTATTGGGCTCCACGGGTCTCTTAATAAATTATGTTATTTTAAAAATTAATTCTAAAAAACATATTTTCTAAGTTATTGGTAAAATAATATGTACATTTATGGTTAAACTGCTATGCCGAAGTCACTAAAGTTTAGAGCAGAGTAAGATAGCCTTTTGAAGAATAATGACGAATGATGATACATTTACCCTAAAAAAGGAAGAGTTCCCATGGGACGTAAAGTAGAAAATGTATGGAAATTTTGTTGTTACTAGAAAATGGTTCGAAAGATGTTGATGTATTGGATAGGGACTAAAAGTTTCAAGCGGTTTTTAGATTACATTGAACTTTTTTTATATGAGCTTTCAATAAATTAAATACCTTTTTAACCGCTATTTTGATGACCTCTTGTAATCACTGTAATATTTTGAAAATTTCAAACCCTAAAAAATCTTACAACCACCGACAGGAAGACTAGATAGGATGACCGCCGACCGGTCACCTCTCTTGATAAAAAGCTATGCTTAATTTTGGTGACAAAGAAGGGCTTATTTGTTTCTTTTACTCTAAAAGACATAAGTACTAAGTAATTTGTAGACTAAGAAGTAACTTGAAGAATTTTTTCTTTTTCCTCACTATCTATAATAATAATATAAGTGAAAAAAAGGTATTTTTATTTGTAATAGATAAACAAAAATCTGCTGAACTGATTTAGATGAAATTTGGTATGAAGATAGTTTGAGACCCTGGAAATGACATAGGATATTTTTTATCCCGGAAATCATCCCTTAAGGGGGTGAAAAGGGCGATGTAAATTTGTATCGGGAATCAATCATTTCGTCACTAGTTTAAAATATATGCCAATTATAGAATGAAATATGCAGCTATTAAGAAAAAATAAACTAAATACCTACACCGTTTTACATAGCCCCTCCATTAAGTCGCTTCAAATTATAAAAAAAAATCGACATATACATAATTAAAATCAACGAGTTTCGAGTTTATTAAAAAGGGATGAAAAATCTGAGAGGCTTGATTGATTTGATTGAGCGACATTGATTGCAACACCTGACAGATTCTGTCTTTCGTTCTTCTATACCGTAGTCGAGAGTAGGTCGTTCTGTTATTTTTAGATGAAATTTTACCTTTTTTTTTTAATTTGTCTTTGAACAATTGTCTCAATTTGTTTTTAACAGATATCTCATATTTTTAATCGCGTAGGAAATTATGACATTAAAGATATTTTAAATTATCCAGTACATATTATATAAAACATGTGTATTCGTAAATTTATTGAACGCTTATGAATAAAAAAAATTTAAACAATATTTATGTACATAATATAAAAATTTTTTACAAAATATCTATCTGTTACTTTAAGTGTATAATATTGTCGATTCAATAAAAGAAATATTGTAATCATCATAAATATTAATAAAAGTGTTATACTGCACAATAATTCATAAAAAATTCCCTTACTTTTGTCGCAAATTGTATGCTAGTGATGTTCTGTAGCTGACATATTAATCTACCAAAGTGCATTCATTCTTATAAAAGAAAAGGTTGTAAAGCCAATTTATTTTACTAAAAGCCATGAGGTTTTACTATAAGGACCGTACTTCTCTGTCACAGGTCGTGGATTCAATTGTCGCAGTGTATCAGTCAGGAGAAAAGCACACAAAATGAGATTAGGTGCTAAGTATATTTTTTTATGAAAAACTTACTTTACTATACTTTTGATAATTATAATTAATTATACAAGTCATGAACTTTTTCGAAGGAAGTTATGAAGTTAATTTATTCTATTTTCATGAATTTTTATGATGTTTGTTTAATGTTCTTATAAAAAATATCACAGCCGAACCAAACATAATATATTTTTATTTAAAACATCGTTTTCGTTAAATTAGGTCTACAATTATTGTGTTTACAGCTTCTTTTATAAATCACGTCGTTCTTCATAAGTGTTGAAATTATATTATGTTGAAATATTTCTAAACGCCTTAAATTGTCTTTTTAATGTATTTGGTAAGGATGATCTATAGCATTCGACTTGCGGGTTGCGGTCGCAATCCCGCAGAGGGCGCTGCTTGTGGCGCAATTCTGATTGGCTGTTGCCGGCACGTGCGGCTCATAAGGTATATAAGGGCCCGCAATGACACGGCGACCGCTCTCTCTGCTCTCTTGACCTGTACACCGCGATCTCTTCTCCTGTATACCGCGCTTTTTACTGTACACCGCTTTTGCCCATATACCGCTTCTTTCTTTTTTACGTGCCTATTCGCCCGCTATATTGTGAAGTGCTAGTAAGCTGTCAAGGTGGCCACCAAGAAGATCAGCGAGCTGCACCAGGTAAGCGACCCTCTTTATCCCGCGTAGTTAGTGTTATTGCATCACCCGCTAAATACATTTTTAAGGATTTTTTAAGGACAGTGTTGGGTCCACGCGTCCTCCACGCGCTGGATCGTAATTTTGTTCCCACACCGCAAAAGAGGGCACGGCTATTTACACGCCTGCCACTCCATCTTATGGTCCTTCAGAGCCTAGGATAGGTATCAGCAATAATATTTGTTTAATTATTCAACCCGCATTAACCGCCATTTTGTATGTTAAGTTTATTAATTTTATGTTCCAAAAGAATTTGCTTTACTTATAAGAAAAACGATATTTTTCTATTCCAAGCTTTAGTGCACTTTATATTATAAAATAAAAGATAATTATTTGTTAAGAAAAAATATATGTAACAAAGTAACATTTATTAAATATGTTGAGGGTGATTTGAGAATACAATATACGTAATGCGCATTTAATTTCTCAATGCCCGTTTATTTTCATAAAAGTAATATTGGAATGTAACTTATTATACAGCAGTTTAGGAATAGGTATACTAGAATTGTTTAATATTTAAAATATCTCGTTGCTATATATATTGATTTTTTATTAAAGGTTAGGAGGTAGTAAGTAAACTTTGTGTAATACGTTTATTACTGTTAATTGTATTAATATTTAAGTTTATAATGGCTTCCAATAAGCTTGAATTAAAACTTGCTCAATTAAATGCCAAAAGAGACACAATTTTCGAGCGAATTAATCGTTTATATAATTTGTCTAAAAATATCTCTAATTACGAGTTAAGTTCGAATGAATTATTTTTGTCTCAATCTGAATCTATAGGTGAAATGTGCAGCAAGTTTGAAACAATAATTGAACAAATAAACGAGTTAAAATATGAAATTGACAGAACCTCCCCAGATTATTCATGCTTAAATTCTATAGAGGATCTATATTCATATATTAAATATAAACGCAATCTAATATTAACAAATAGTAAAACATCTACATCAGTGCACAAAGCGGGAGGCATAAAATTACCGCCCATCGAACTACCCTTTTTCGATGGAAAAACAGAGAACTGGCCTATATTTTACGAAATATTTCGCAGTAATGTACATTTAAATAATAATTTGAATGACTCGCAACGAGTTCAATATTTAATTAGTAGGTTGAAACATGATGCTTTAAAAATAACCGCAGGCATTATTCCCACAGGGGACACTTATAATATTTTATGGGATAGTCTTGTTAAGAAATATCAAGATAAACGAAGTTTAGGTACGCATTATCTCAATAACATTCTGGACATTAAAGGTTGCGTAGGTAACGCTGTCAGTTTAAACACATACATAGAAAAATACTCAGCGTCTGTCTCCGCATTGAAACAATTAGACATTCCTAATTTATTGGACTTTGTTTTATTACATTGTGGTTTGAGAAAGCTTGACTCCCAAACGGTACAACAATTCGAAAATAGCGTGAGTGGAAAGGAATTACCTTCTTATGAGGAATTTATTTCGTTTGTGCAAAACTACGTTAAGATTTTAGAGCGATCACATAATAATAATTCATTATCTACCACACGCAGCCGCAACGCTCTAAGTACATCAAAGTCATTTGTAGCAAGCAATAAACCGGTTACGGCTAGTATCGCCCGCTGCCCGCTATGTGAAACAAAGCATCAGCTGTTTGAATGCATACAATTTAAAGATATGAAGTCGCCGCAGGCTCGTTTTGATTTTATTAAAGCAAAACGCGGATGTGTGAATTGTTTAAGTCTAACTCATTCTTTATCTAAATGTAAATCACGTAACCTTTGTAAAACTTGCAAAAAACAACATCACTCCTTATTACATTTTCCTATAGCGAAGGCTAGCAGTGCGACTGATAGGTATGAAGCGTCCGAGCACGTTGTAGACGACTGCGCGCCCGCATGTTCTGTGTCATTGAGTGCAGCTATCACACCGAGTTCGAATGTACTTTTGTCAACCGCGCAGGTTTACGCGCATAGTAGTAGCGTAGGTAAACTTATTGTCAGGTGTTTAATAGATAATGGCTCGCAAAATAATTTAATTACAATGGACTGTTGTAAACGGTTGAACATCCCTATAATTAAATTGCGTAATTCAACTTTGCAAGGTGTTGGTATGACCTCGCGACCTGTACATGGGTTTATTAACTTGACAATAGAATCTCGGTTTAATCCTAAAAATAAATTTCATATTTATGCGTTAGTAGTTGACTGCATTACGGACAGACTTCCGGCCAAATTTATTAAGTTAACTGATCATATGTCACATTTAAATAATATACCGCTTGCTGATTTATCGTGGAATATACCGGGAGAAATCGATATCGTTCTCGGCGCACAACTTTTTCCTTATATTTATTTAGGAGATAGGGTGGAATCTGGCAACCGCTCACCGCCCGCTATATTAACTAGTTTTGGTTACGTATTGATGGGAGACATTGAGTGTTATAGTGATGTTATACCTACTATATGCAATACATCTTCGTTCACCGCGCTCGCTAACGTTGACATTGAGTCAAGTCTACAGAAGTTTTTTGAATTAGAAGAAATTCCGTCTCAACGTTTTATTAGTCCGGAAGAGTTAGAATGTGAAAATATTTTTAATTCTACTGTCGTTTATAAAGATAATAGATATTTTGTCGATTTACCGTTCTCGCGAAACCCCTCCGGTTTAGGCAATTCTCGCGGTGTTGCTCAACGTCGTTTGCTTGCGCTCGAGCGTAAATTCGCGTGCGTACCAGCCCTGCGCGAGAGTTATAATAGAACTATATCGGATTATATTTCTCAGGGGTATTTAAGCGAAGTACTTGACTCTGAATTAACAGAGGAGGGTTATTATATACCGCATCACGCCGTGGTTAGGCCTGATAAGGACAACATCCGGGTCGTTTTGGACGCTAGTGCTAAGACGCATACGGGGCTGTCACTCAATGACATTTTACATGTGGGTCCTAACTTGCAGGCTGACTTGTTTTCGTTAATACTTGATTTTCGCATATTTCCCGTTGCAATGACTGCGGACATAAAGCAAATGTTTTTGCGAATAGGAGTAAATGAACGACATCGAAAGTACTTACGAATTTTATTTCGTTTTGATACTAATGAACCCATACGCACGTATCATTTCAACCGCGTTCCTTTCGGTTTAAAACCGAGCCCATACTTAGCTATGCGCACATTGCGTAACTTAGCGTGTGAGCATAGCGACCGCTTTCCTGAGGCTTCTAAATTGGTAGAAACTCAATTCTTTATGGACGACTTCGTCTATTCGGTTCCTGATGAGCAGGTTGCGTCGCAATTGTCTCGCGACTTGATTAATTTATTAAAATTAGGCTCTTTTGACCTTGTCAAGTGGGCCACTAATTCACCCGCTCTATTGGAGGTTCTTCCTGAATCCCACCGCCTACCAGTAAATTTTTCTGGTATGAACAATGAAATTAATAATTTTAAAATTTTAGGTTTATCATGGGATCCCGCTGATGATTTATTCTCTTTAACTACTGTCCCGGTAGACCATAAATGCACGAAGCGTGCGATTCTATCGCTGGTTGCTCGCTTATTCGATGTACTTGGCCTAGTGGCTCCCGTTGTGCTCTACGCCAAAATTCTTATTAAAGAACTGTGGCTAGCTAAGATAGACTGGGATGAGGTTCCTCCGGAACCTATAATCAGTCGCTTTTCTGCCTTTACGCACGATCTCCCATCACTCGCTTCTCTGAGAGTTCCGCGACATGTCGGCGCCTTCAGAGAGGCTGCTGTGAATATCGTGGCGTTCTGCGACGCTAGCTTTAGTGGATATGGCTGTTGTATTTATTTGCACATCACTGACCCTATAGGTAATATAACGGTTCGACTTTTATGTGCTAAGACAAAGGTCTCCCCTGCCAAAATAACAACACTGGCTCGGTTAGAACTAGTCGCCGCGCTGCTTCTGTCTAAACTTGTCCGCTTGGTCAATGAGAAAATTTCCGCTCGCATACATGTTACAGGTGTTTACGCTTTTTCAGATTCTACCATAGCATTGTCATGGATCCACTCTTCCCCTCATAGATGGTCTATTTTTGTTAGTAACCGTATCGCTAAAATACACGAAAATTTACCAGCCGCTTGCTTTTATCACGTATCAGGAAAGGAAAATCCTAGCGATTGTCTTTCACGCGGTATGTTGCCCTCGGATTTAATTAGACACACTTTATGGTGGGAGGGCCCCGCATGGCTCCATCAGTCTAGGTGTAAATGGCCTTTAAAGTTCACTCCTACAGAATCTGAAACTTTGCCTGAATTTAAATCAAAGATCTTTGTTGTTAAATCTATAAATTCTGAACCGCATATATTTGAAAACATTGTAAATCGCGTTTCTTCTTGGTATAAACTATTACGCATATTCACGTACATTCTTAAATTTGCGAGTAAAAAATATGGCAGTGATATTGGCTCTATTAAAAGTATTCAAAACGCCGAAAAATTTGTTATTCGTATAGTGCAGAATATTCATTTTTCTAATGAATTAAATTTAATTAAAACCGGTGAACTTCTGCCTAAGAAGTTACGTAGCTTATCTATCTTTGTTGATGATGACGGTATCTTACGCATAGGTGGCAGACTGTCTAGGTCGGACCTGCCTTACGAAGCTAAACATCCCGCTCTTTTACCCAAGCATGATCGCGTGGTTGATTTAATTATTGATTACTACCACAATACTTATTGCCATACGGGACCCGGTCTGTTAATGTCTATTATAAGACAGCGGTTTTGGATTTTAGATGGTAGAACTGTCATTCGTTCCCGATGCCGCAAGTGCAATGTTTGTTTCCATTGCCGACCCAATAATACGCTATTTATTTAAACCTTATTTAGTATATTTATATATATTTAATTACATATAGTAAACTTAATACATTAATATGTGATCTTGTTATTATAACTTGATTCAAACTTCCATTTATCTTTATACTATAATAATAATCAAACCGCGATATAATTCTTTGAAATATATTAATTAATTTCATACGCTATAATATATTATTGTTTCAAACGCTGCTGTTGATTCCTTGATATCTTCAGATTACCGCATTTATTAGCTTAGATCATCTATACCTACCTCAGTAGCTCTTTATGGGGTATTATATATTTTTTTGAAAGCTCTGGACCTTTCAAGGGGGGGAGCATGGTGTGGCCAACACTGGCCTTAAATTGTCTTTTTAATGTATTTGGTAAGGATGATCTATAGCATTCGACTTGCGGGTTGCGGTCGCAATCCCGCAGAGGGCGCTGCTTGTGGCGCAATTCTGATTGGCTGTTGCCGGCACGTGCGGCTCATAAGGTATATAAGGGCCCGCAATGACACGGCGACCGCTCTCTCTGCTCTCTTGACCTGTACACCGCGATCTCTTCTCCTGTATACCGCGCTTTTTACTGTACACCGCTTTTGCCCATATACCGCTTCTTTCTTTTTTACGTGCCTATTCGCCCGCTATATTGTGAAGTGCTAGTAAGCTGTCAAGGTGGCCACCAAGAAGATCAGCGAGCTGCACCAGGTAAGCGACCCTCTTTATCCCGCGTAGTTAGTGTTATTGCATCACCCGCTAAATACATTTTTAAGGATTTTTTAAGGACAGTGTTGGGTCCACGCGTCCTCCACGCGCTGGATCGTAATTTTGTTCCCACACCGCAAAAGAGGGCACGGCTATTTACACGCCTGCCACTCCACGCCTTATTATATCAAATCTTTAGGGGATTTTTTCAAAAGCCCAATTGCCTACGGGTATATTAAAAATATCAGCTTTTTCTGACGGCAATATTTATTACTTAGCCGTGACGAATATTAGGTAGCGAAGTATTCTAGATTACAGACGTCTTGTATGTGTATACATATTTATTATAATCTTTATCTATATACTATAATAAATCAGTAACTTAGCGAATTCTGTACATGAAATATTTAAAAAAAAACAATTACTGTAACGTATTACGTACACAATATAAACCCCAAAACAATAGTTATTAAAAATTTTGACTGTATGTCTGTATGTCTGTATGTGCGCGTTTTACGCAAAAAGTAATTAACTGATTTCAACGAAATTTGGTGAAGTGATAACTTATTACTCCATCTAGTCTACCTATCTGTACATAATAAAAAATTTTGTCAATTCAAAGAATCACCTAGGGATGAAGCTAAGCGAAGCGAGGGTAAGTCGCTAGTAAAAAATATAAGAGAATTTGATGACAACCTTTTTTTCTAGATAGATATAGATATCATCTTGAAATATTTAACTTTCTTGATTGATTTAGTTAGGTACTCTGGTTCATTAATTAATTATTTTTATGTAAAGGTCACGAAAGAAAGACACAAAATGAAGAAATTTACCGGTAATGGAACTTATTATAAATTTTGTATTAATTATTTGAATTCCGAAAAGAATAATTAGTAAAAATCATGTATTAAATACTAAAATATATTGCGCGAACTATAATCCATTTTACTATTTGGTAAAATAAAAGGAACTCGATGTAAGCAATTTCTTATCGCACGTCTTTAACATCGCCCTCAGACCGCGGGTAGAAGGGTGATTTCTTGACAATAATAAATGATCTTCACTGCAGTTGTCTGGTTTCAATACATCTTAAAACATTTTATCTTTGTTCCAAAGGGTAATAGCGCATAATATGATTTTAAATCGCTTAAGCTTTTTGTATTTCACTATGAATAATTCAGTTTGAAATTTACTTCTTTAAAGTAAAAGGAGCTTTCGTTTAAAAGTTTCTTAAAACTTAATATGTATATGTATTTATGATATACATATTTTATTGTTTATTTTTATTAGTACACAAAAACAGACGTTTCATTATTATTGAAAGTTTTTTTTTTATTTCTTCGTTTGATTGTCGTATAACTAGCAACAGCCTTAGTATAATATTTTTAACTTAAAAAACATTATTATAGTTTTATGTAGAATTTATTAAAATACCCTCATATCTATAAAAATTTATAAGTGTAATTAAATTATAGAAACTTCTAATCTATACAGTGATTCCTATTTGATTTTTATGTAATACTAGCGGCTCACTCTCGCTTCGCTCAAGTTCGTCCCTAGCAAAACAAAAACAAACCTATCCCACGGGAACTGTACATTTTACCGGGATAAAAAGTAACCTATATGTTATTCCAGACTATAATCGGTATCTGTGTCAAATTTCATCCAGATCCGTTCAGCCGTTCTGGCGTAAAAGAGCAACAAACATATATCCATACATTCTTACAAACTTTCGCGTTTTTGATATTAGTAGGATTCATGATTTGTTCTATAAAGAATTGATTTTTTTGTAAATCATGGCGTGGTTGCATCTACGCATTATTTATATTAAACTCGTTCTAAAAGACTGAGATAAACGAAACAAAGAAGAAATGCAAAGAAAAGAAAAAGATAAGGACGCTCTGAACACGGCGGACGGTGAAGAAAATCAATTTTTCAACTTTATTAAATACAATACGATGTAAGAGGTCAACTACTATTATACTTGTTATTTTTTTAATTTAAGTAATTGTAACATCAACTAACTATAATAACCAATATAAAAATTAACATATAAATGTGTCTTTTTTTATCAAACTGTCGTACGATAAGGACAACGACGTTATAAATTAACGCATAAAAAATTATATACCGAAATTATTGCAATAATAAAATAATATATTCGCTAACTTTTTTTCGCAAAAACCAGCCAGCTACAATATAGTGTTAATATTGTTAATGGCACTCCTACATTTAAGAAAAAAATATGATATAGGTACATATTATTAAACACACAAGAGCAATTCCTTTAGTTTGGGCAATTGCATAACATGCTCTTTAAATTAAAGATTCAAAAATGCTTATAATAAGTTTATTTGAATAAAGTTTCATTTAATTTCAGGCAGATTTATTCCGTTCCTATTAGGCACGTACAGTCCTCGCGCCTTAAGCTCAGCTTTGCATTTGTGTGAGTGCACACACATAGTGTACGGAGAGGTACGGCTTGTGGCTTAGCGCGTCCCGCGCATGGTTTAAGCCCGTTTATACTGGTTTTTAAAGCGCGGCCCGAGCCGCAGCGCGTCCCTAACGTGCCATCTCCCTGCCCTGAACTTTCCGCATTTCACCTCTGGTACCGCTTGCAGCTTGACGTATAATATTATTTTGTTGTTGTGTTAGAATTATTATATTATCATTATTATTATATTATCATTATTATTATATTATTAGTATCATTAGTGAAATGGCTTCTACTGTAACTAAATTGACTAAACGAAAACCTTATGGCAGCCAAACGAAAGAAATTTTGTGCAAATTGAACGAAGATTTTAAATACGTAAACGAAAAAGATATGTCAAAGGTATTAAAATGTCAGCACTTCCTTTTGATAAAATATTGATTTTATTTTTATGTGATTTTTTGACTAACCTTACTTTTGGCTATCGTTCACATAAATGCAAAGCTGAGCTTACGCCTCGAGAACTGTAGACTTCAGTATAGATTTCTTAGAGATAAGATATTTTTCCGCAGTAATAAATGTTGACCCGGATAATCAGCTATCATCATACCAAATTTCATTAAAATCTGTCCATTGGGTTTCTCGTGATACGTTCTCAGACAGACAGACAAAAATTCTAAAAACTATAGATTCGGCCTCTTTATCGATAATAATTTCAATAAGATTTTCCAAAAAAATATATTTAATGTACAGATTCGACTAAGTTAGAATTTTGTTATATGTATAGATAATTATATAATTATCTATACATATCTACTATACTATACTATCTACTCGTTGTCTCAGCCGAAACACGTCCACTGTTGGACATAGGCCTCCCCCAAAGATTTCCACGACAACCGGTCCTGCGCCATCCGCATCCAGTGGGATCCAGCGACTTTGACCAAGTCGTCGGTCCACCTTGTGGGAGGCCTGCCCACGCTTCGCTTTCCGGTACGTGTCCGCCATTCGAGAACTTTGCGTCCCCAACGATCGTGCGTTCTACGTGCGATGTGCCCCGCCCACTGCCACTTGAGCTTGGATATTCTGTGGGCTATGTCGGTGACCTTGGTCCTTCTGCGTATCTCCTCATTCTTGATTCGATCTCGCAGGGAAACCCCGAGCATAGCCCTTTCCATTGCTCTTTGTGTGACCTTGAGCTTTCTTATCAGGCCCATCGTGAGCGGCCACGTCTCTGTGCCGTATGTCATCACTGGCAACACACACTGGTCAAAGACTTTTGTCTTGAGACACTGCGGTATTCGGGACGAGAAGATGTTGCGTAGCTTCCCAAAAGCTGCCCATCCGAGTTTGATTCGTCGATTGACCTCTTTCTCGAAGTTGGACCTACCTAGCTGGATAGTTTGTCCCAGGTATATATACTCGTCTACAACTTCGAGAATAGAGTCGCCGATAGAAACTGGAGTGGTTGCAACATGGACATTTGACATAAGTTTCGTCTTATCCATGTTGATTTTTAGACCAACTCGTTCGGAGACTCCATTGAGGTCATTAAGCATTATACTGAGGTCCTTCATAGTCTCAGCCATAACCACTATATCATCGGCATATCGAAGGTGAGTGATGTACTCGCCGTTAATATTGATGCCCAGTCCGTTCCAGTCCAGGACCTTAAAGACATCTTCCAATGCAGCGGTAAACAATTTTGGCGAGATGACATCGCCCTGTCTTACTCCTCGCTGCAATTGGATGGGTCCCGAGTCCCGGTCCTGAAGTCGGACTGACATAGTGGCGTTTTCATACAAACACTTCAATACTTCGATATACCGGTGGTCAACTTGGCACCTCTGGAGAGACTGCAGCACAGCCCAAGTCTCGATCGAATCAAAGGCTTTTTCGTAATCCACAAACGCCAAGCAAAGAGGCAAGTTATACTCCTCGGTCTTCTGTATAACCTGCCGCAGCGTATGAATGTGGTCTACGGTACTAAAGCCTCTACGGAAGCCAGCTTGTTCGGGAGGCTGGAAGTCGTCGAGCCTGCATTCAAGACGGTTCGTAATGACTCTCGAAAACAGCTTGTAAACATGGCTCAGAAGCGATATGGGTCTGTAGTTCTTTAACAAGGTATTATCACCCTTTTTAAAGAACAGTACCACTATGCTTCTGCTCCATGCTTTTGGGGTTTTTCCTTGAAGTATGACGGAATTAAATAACTTCTGAAGGGCCATAAGGATCGGTTCTCCACCCGCCTTCAGTAGTTCGGCCGTAATTCCATCTGCACCCGGTGCCTTGTTGTTCTTGAGCTGTTTGAGAGCCACCCTAATCTCGCTCAGGCTGACGTCCGGGATTCCTTCGGTATAGTGTCGGATTAGTCTGGCCCTTGGATCGTTGTCCAGACTGATGGGTTGTCGCGTTGATGTAAAGAGCTGTCCATAAAATCTCTCGATCTCTCTCATAAGCTCAGGATTAGATGAAACGATCCTGCCGTCGTCGGTTTTGAGCTTTACTAACCGGCTTTGTCCAATAGACAGATTCCTCGCGAAAACTTTGGAGCCTTTGTTCCGCTCTATTGCGTCTATAATACGCTCAGTATTATAGGTGCGAAAGTCACGTCTTAGGGACTTTGAAATCTGTCTATTAAGTTGCCGGTACTTTAACGCGTCATCCGGTGACTGCAAGATCATTTCTCTCCTTTCCGTCATGAGCTCCAGAGTAGGATCGGAGATCTTTTTGGGTCTATTTTTCGAGTAACTTTTTAAGTACTTAGACCCAACTGATTGGACAGCCTCCACGAACCCATCGTTATAACAGTCCACATCGCTGTCTAGGCAATCGAAGCGGTTTTTGAGCTCCAGCTGAAAGCTCTCGGGGTTTTGAATTTGGTGTGGCGCTGGTCGGAGCGTGGACTTCATCAGTCGAGACCGTTCAAGCCTTACACTGATATTCAATGTGCCTCTCACAAGTCGGTGATCGCTTCCGGTTTTGAACGCATTGATCACAGAGACATCATTGAATATTTGCTTCTTCGTTGACATGATGAAGTCTATCTCATTTTTAATTGCACCATCAGGGCTCATCCACGTCCACTTCCTGTGGTTTCGTTTCTTGAAGAAGGAGTTCATCATGAAGAGTCCCTCCTTCTCCATGAAACTGGCAAGTAAATGTCCCCGCTGGTTTCGACATCCAAATCCAAATTGCCCCACTCTCAGCTCAACCCCTTCTCGTTCGCCTATTTTCGCATTGAAGTCTCCCATGACAATGGTGTAGTGGGTTTTGGAGCTATGTATGGCTCTACTAATGTCCTCATACATAGACTCCACCTCCTCATCAGGATGTGTTGAGGTTGGGGCATACACTTGTACTACTTTTAAGGAATAACGTTTCGTTATTCGCAGAACAAGGTACGCCACTCTGGTCGACACGCTCCCGATAGTTACCACGTTGTTCACGAGAGACTTGTGGACGATAAACCCGACACCACCCTGGGACTGTTGGTCGCCCTCCCGGAAATAAAACAGGTTACCAGATTTGAGCATTATCGAGTTCTCCCCCTCTCTTCGAACCTCCGATAACCCCACAATATCCCATCGTAACCTGCTCAATTCTTCTTCAAGTTCGGCAATCCTCTCGTCGGTCCGCAGTGTACGCGTGTTCAATGTTGCCAGGTCGAGTCGTTGTTTGTGGTAGCCCGATCTCATCCGGAGATTCTTCGCACCCCCTGCCCCACCGTTACCTAGGCCGCTACCATGGCCAGGAATAGTGGAGCTGCCGGGTACTGGGGGCCGGTTTTGTGCGTTGGCCATTTTGGGGGGGGATTTGCCATAATCGCCACGCTTGGCAGGCGGGTTGGCGATCGCAGTTATTTGCGTGTGCACTCGGAAAATGCTGCTGCCCATCTTCCGGTATTTATACCTTAGTCGCCTTTTACGACACCCTCGGCTAGACAGGGGGTGGTGCTATTCTATGCCGGCCACCACACGGTGAATACTATACTATATAGTAGTATTATATTCATTACTATTTCCCTACATTAAATATACTGGTTCCGATACACGCAAAATAACAGATTTAAAATAATCTTCTTCAATGAATTAAATTTGATTAGTGTAATATGATTACCTAATGTGATAATTTCTCGTGAGCTCAATAACAAACTGTTTTTTCCTTTTACTTCTAAAAATATATTTGTAGCCAAAAGTAATGATACAAGGCTATTTAGGTTAGGATCAAAATATTATTATGATTAACCTAATCTTATTTGTCATATAATATACATTTGGTTGTATAGTTATTTAAGAATAATACTATTATGGAGGTAATTAGTACTCGATTTTGAATGAATTTTGGTTAAAAATGAAGTGCGGACTGCGGATTACATGCACATTGCACACGCACACACTCACACATCGTACACACACACACACACACACGCACGCCCTTGCATTTATATTAGTAGTTATCTACGTTTGTTTATTTGGACTTACTTATATCTGAAACTGCGAGTACTGTAGTGAAGTAGCTCTCGAATAAATCGAGATAAAAATTTTGCGAGTAGAAGAGCAATTTTTACGCTTCCGTATTTCACAAAAGGCATTATTTAATAAAAGGTTCCTGGTTATGATTTTTCGTCCCAAAAAGTTTTCCAACTTTCTCTTACCCTGTTAACTGGTTCTGGGATATTAATATTAATTTTGTACTGACATTATAACTTTTGATCCGCTTTAAGTACAGTATTACAGCAGAAACCATCTTAATATCAACTATTTTACTTCGTACTAGCGACTCAACCTCGCTTGGTTCAGGTTCATCCCTAAGTTGATTCCCCATACAAATTTTTATCCCCATTTTCATCCCCTTAAGCGATGATTTCCGGAAAAAAAGTATCCTATGTCCTTTCCAGCATCTCAAACCATCTTATCAAATTTCATCTAAATCAGTTTAGTAGATCCAGAGATTACCCCCTACAACCTCACAAACTTTACCTCTTTATAATGTTAGTATAGATATAATAATTAATAATACAAGGTTGAGTGCGTAAGCGATCCTACGGCGTCCTATTGAGACGGAGGAGGTTCCGTTGGGTTTTAGTGGATAGTCCTGGCTTTTCTAGCCGGTGAGTCCTACATAGCCACCTGTTTGTGTGCAGGTGGTATGCGTAAATGAATTTTAAAACGTTAAAATAAATTACCACGTTGGCCGTATGTTAGTTGCTGGACGACGTATTGTCTTTCAAAATTTAGAAAGGTTACTAATAATATTTTTCTTTGTTAAAATTAAAAAGCGGAAAACGATTCTCACATAAAAATCTGAAACGTGCGAGATTTAAGTTTAAAACAGTTTTACTTGGTTTTCCAGGCGAACGGTTACCAATGTCTGTCACTAATATTATATTTAAATATGTAGGTTTAAAACTAAGAATCATAGATTTGCTTTTACATATAAGGTGTAAATATAATATGTACCTATGTCATTTATATTAAAAAACAGAATCAATATTTGGTTTTCTAAAATACGTATTATTACTGTTTCCTGGTACGAATAAAGTGGGCGTTAATTGAGTTAACTTACTTTTGACAACAATTACCCCATTCATTAGAAATAAAATTCAGTTGAATGCATCAAAGTGCTCGCACACTTTCATTAGGTCTTACCTTCCTTCTCTCTTAATTTCTACATTTTTCCCTCATTTTCTTCTTCTTCGTCAATACTTTTTGCAAGCATTTAAAATGATTTACTATCGAATTATTATTAGCTTTTTGTGCTTCATTTACACTACTATGCCTGAACAGAATTTAATAAAACTTCTTCTATTTTATTAATAATTGCTTGACAGAAAAAATCTCCTGTTACTGAAATAGCAAAGAAAAACAAGCCCTATACTGGAATCTAAACTAGGACCATCGTTACCTTGTTAAAAATAATTACAGACAAGATATTATGTGTGTAAAGGAACTTTATCAAAAGGAAAGTATTTTTGGGTCAGGAGGACGCGGTTCAGACACTTACAATCTAATTGTTGGTAATAAATGAACAAGTTAATTGACCGACGGATGGCAAACATTATTAGAATATACCTGTACAATGTTCACTTATAACTTTGTAATTAAATCTATTGAGCAAAAGTCGTTAAACATTGCTTTAGCAGTGGCTAGTTGGTTGCTTTTGTGGAGTTATATAAGTATTTTAGATATTATCTACTGTTTCCTGTATTTTTTTTATTACTCTTACATAGATATTATTTTGTGTATACAGTTTGAGTTAAGTATAATATATATAATATAATAGTATGTTAAAAATTATATATGTACATATACATATAATGATATGTATATGTACATAATATATAATTTTTTAACATACTATTTGATGCATATTTTAATGTGAACTACATGAAGTGGCCATTTTGTTTGGTGAAAATTAGAAATATAAGTAATTGCTAAAACACCAGTTTAAAAAATGTTTGTCGGTCAGTCTATCTATTCATTTCGCTACCTTGTTACCTTTGTTAACTAAACATCTTCATTCTCATTTGCCACACACAACTACAATACTAAATTAAAAAAATCTACTTCAAAATAACATTACAATAACTATTCTACCTTCAAGGGCATCATATGTTTTTCAATTTTCCTGGGCCCAATCGCCAATCTATTGATCGAATCATTATTATCGTTTCACAAAAGGCAAATATATCGTATATCATACACAAAAATATCTAAATTGAGTAGGAGGAGGTTTCCAACGCGATATTACAATATGAGATTCCTCATTTTCTAAGTAATATTATTAATGTTATGCTGTCTGTTTGTGAATTTATTCTTCCTTTTATTTTTTGTTTAAGTGTGATGTAAATTAAATTTATAAGTTAAATTACGAAAGTGTCCATTTGTATATTTTTTGATGTTAGGTATTAAATATTCGTTCATACATGCTTAAAGATTGGATGGATGGATATAGTACAGCATAGATGTTTTTGCAACTATCATGAAAAATAAGCAGATATGACGTTTAATCGATAGTACCTGGGCGACTGAGCTTCGCTCGGAGTTTTTTTTGTTAAATCGTATTTTTTAGATTAAAAAAAACTAAAAACTGAAATAAATATAAAAAAAAGCAAAAATAAAAACTTTGTATCCGACCGGAATTCGTATCCGGACACGTGTGATTGTAAATCTTGCACCTTGGCCGCTTGACCACGATGCTTATGCCCGAGTGTAAGAAATGATCAACCATATTTTGCGTGGAATAATGCGAAAGAAACGGCTCGACTGATTTTAATGATATTTTTTTGTATATTTGGTAAGAATGACAAAAGTCGTAAAGTATTTTTCACCCTCTTACCCCTACCCCCTATTTTTTAATCACGATTTTAATATTTTTGTATGAACTATGCCGAATCTGTACATTAAATATTTTTTGGAAAATCTTATTGAAATAGACATTATGATAGATACAGAGGCCGAATCTGTAGTTTTTAGAATTTTTGTCCGTCTATCTGATATCGCATTGAAGAAAAACCACTGGAGGGATTTTGATGAAATTTGGTATGATCATAGCTGGTTATCCGGTTCAACATATAGAATTTTTACCGCGGGAAAATATCTCATCTTTGAGAAATTTATACTAAACGTGAAAACGTAAGTAGGGATGGACCCGAGCGGAGCGAGGGTGAGTCACTAGTGTTAAATAAATTCATAGCGACGAACCCGAGCGAAGCGAGGGTGAGTCGCTGTATAACATAAAGAAAGAGTTTTTTGTAGATTGAACGCGAACGTAGCTGCGTGTTTTGCTGTTAATATATGTGTATATATGTATGTAACATATATGTATCTAATTACAGGTTTCTTAACCAGATTTGTACACGAAATTGGAAATGGTTTTATTATGGTAATAAAATCAATATTACATTTAAAAATTACTTACATTTTAAACATTTTTATTTAACTTGCTTCGTTCGTATACCTGTCTTTCCGGTTCAAAATTAATCTATTTTAAAACATTTGCTAGAATCCGATTAAAAGTTTTAATAGCAATTTAGCTCAGCTATATAACTCTGCTGCCATTATAGTAATAATAATGTTCTCCTAATCGATTTTGTTCAATGGCGGCCTTTCTCCCTGAGCCTAGCTATCTGTACAAGAGATATTATAGTGCACAAGTGTGCGCGAAACACAAGTGGACTCTCTGTTCTTTTCACTTTAAAATTATTAAAATTCTGAGAGATCAGGAGCATGACCGACGGCTTTACGTGCTGTCTGATACACTGAGGTGAAACACCGCCAACTTTCCAACTCGGGATTCATACTGAGAATTTCTTGACAGAAAAAATAAATTTGGCTCGATCCAAAATTCGAACACATGACCTCCGGATTTGCAGCCATTCATGTTAGGCACTAGACTACTGAGGTATTTAAATTATATAAATGATGATGATGATGTTCTCCTGACCGATTCCGGCCACGGCGGCCAATCTCATTGAGACTAGCCAACTGCGCAGGAGATATTATAGTGCACAAGTGTACGCGCAGACACAAGTGCACTCTCTATTCCTGTCACTCTCATACTCCAGTGGGACGACTACTCGACACGACCGGTGAGAGTTAAGGCGCAGGACCGACGGCTTTACGTGCTCTCCGAGGCACGGGGGTGAAACACCGCCAACTTCCCAACTCCGGGCTGTTACTGAGGCTTACTATACAGAAAGACTCAATAACTAAACTTGGCCCGACCCGGGACTCGAACCCAGGACCTCAGGATGTGCAGCCGTACATGCTAGCCACTACACCACCGAGGCAGTATTATATAAATAAAGGAAGGCGATCGTAGGAACTTCACTACTTAAGTTACATATGAGCTTATTTTTGAAAATTCTGTTTATATTTTTATCCGACTGCGGCGAAATCAAAAAAGAGGTTAATGTGTTTAGCCGTTCGGTATTTATGTGACACTGTTCCCTCGTAATTAATAAAAAAGTTTATTCATAAAAACAAAAACCCGATCGCGATTAAAATGCGAATTAAAAAATGGACACAAGATAAGAACATATTATAATGCAGTCACCATACCTGTATAAGACTTGTAGCAATTATAAAAAACAAAATGTATATATATATATATATACATTTTGTTCATATATATATATATATATATATATATATATATATATATATATATATATAGGATCACGCTACTAAAGGTTACAGTTCTAAAGAGCAGAGCAATTATACATAAATAAACTAAACAGGCAAAGCCGCTGACTAACGCTAGTATAAACGAATGAAAATATGGAAACTACAACTTTACAGTGAAGTTGAAAATTTTGAAATTTCAGCATTAATTACATTCTTTAGCTACTACATTTCGAGAGACTTAGAACTTAATGTAAGCTTTGATATAAAGTTGCTTTGATCAACACTTTTACTTATGTTTTCCTCATCTCTACATGCTGGCTTTTGTGACTAAAATCATTTTAATCTTCGTCTAACTAAATTTTTGTAATAGACGCCGATCTCAGTAACGTAATTAGGCAATATTATAGAGCAATGAGCCTATTGTGTCTAGCACAGCAGTATGCCTTTTTTCTTACTCTTTTAGGCACAGAAGATATAATTAACTAACGACTTACCCTCGCTTTGCTCGGGTGCGTCCCTAGGTACATTTTAATTTTTTTGAGCGAAACCCTAATTCTTTTTCTAAAATAAAAGTAGCCTTAGTTACTCCTTATAATATTAGCTATCTGCCAGTGAAAGTCCCTTTAAAATTTGCCCAGCCGTTTTGGAGATTAGCCGAAACAAACAGACACAAAAATTAAAAAAAAAGTGTTTTTCTTAAAAGTACCGTATATAGTTCCATATGCATTTAGTACAAAGCTGTTATTTTGATATTACAAACAGACACTTCAATTTTATTTATCTGTATAAATGAGCTTTTCTTTGCTTGGTATACACCAGCATCGAGATGCTGCTAAATAATTACCAATAGCTAGTATGGCCTTACCCGCGACTCGAACCCTGAATATTATAATTTACACAGCCTTATAAAGTAATAAGATCAAAGAGTTTCATTTTTAATATATTAACAGAATATAATTTAAAATTTCAAAGAAGTATAATAGTATATGAAAGTTAAACAAGACGGGTTAAACTTAATTTAAAATATAGATCTTTTTTCGCAGAAGGCCTTTAATTAATTTTTAGTTAAATATTATAAGAACATTATATTTAAAAAATGTTTTTATACTTATTATTTTTTTATACCTACATTTTTTTTGTTTTTTAGAGTTGTAATTATTTTAATACTGTAAATTATTTGCATAGTATTAAATTGTAGTTGTAAATAAAAAATATATATACATAAATAAAATAAAAAAAGGAGTCACGAGGACTGCCGCCAGAAGTGAAAACTTAAAACTATACACAAACACTAAACAGTTGTTATTTTTGGATATTCAAATTAAATCTGGCTTTGAAATCTATCGGCATTCTGAGTGTTATCGTTAACACGTCACGTGACTATGTCGATGACGACTTATGTACATGAATTTACTCCCCATCCAAACCTGCCTATAGAAGTTTTCATTTCAATAACTACTATAGTACGTTTGTGTGTAACTTTTATTTGTACTACATCATAAATTATGAGTTCCATCCCCGCTCGAGACGAATGATTCTTTTCACTACCCAAATTAAACATAAGGAATGCAGTGAATTAACTCCATATTGTAGAAGAACAATCTGTTTTGTTTCCCTGTTTAAGAACTTCAATAGGATTCTATCAAAAGCGACAAAAGCCACATAGAAACCAATAAATTGGAGTTTTTCAACAGGGTTATTTGCTAAAAATATACGCTTCAGTGCGTTCTAAAATACTAGTTCCAAAGAACTTTTATTAGTGATTGAAAATCTTAGCCTTGCCTAAAGTTAGCATTTTTAATAGATAGATACTCTCATTTAATACACTTACCTACTCTATACACTCAACTAAAGGTATAAAATACTTATATTGTATAAATGAATATATTAGGACATTAACACAGCACCATCTAGTTCCATGGTAAGCTATGAGGCTTGTGTTATGGATACCAGATAATTGATACACTATATATATAATTTTAAATATATACATATTAGAAATGAATGCCCCCAGCGAGACTCGAACCCGCGACGGCTAGCACCGCAAGTAGGGTCACTACAAACGGAGCCAAACATGTCGTCAAATAAAAAGTTTATTTATAAATATGTATGTATACACTAATCTAATAAAACGTTTGATTGTTATCAACGTCGTACATTTTTAGATATATTTTTGTTTCTGTAATGCTTAGTATGAAAAGTTAAATAAATAAATAATAAATAAATATGCTGGGACATTAACACACAGCATCATCTAGTTCCATGTTAAGCTACAAAGCCTGTGTTATGGATACCAGATAGTTGATACACTACACATATATATCTTTAAATACATACATATTATAAATATAAACACCCATGACTGGAGTACAAACATTCGTGCTCATCACACAAATGAATGCCCCCAGCGGGACTCGAACCCGCAACCACTGGCGCAGAAAGTAGGGTCACTACAAACTGAGCCAAACGTCTAAAAGATCTAAAACGATGTTTTTAGATCCTGAAATATTTCAATGTTATTGAAATGTTATGTTATTGTTATGTTCTGCTATCGAACTCGAAAGTCTTTCCACGGATCTGTCAGTATGACCATATTATAGTTTACACTTGAGTGTCCATCTCTCCATGATCATGTTATTTTTTTCTTAATGTTGGAAAATGCATTTAAACATATCACCCGCACGATACGCACTCAACCAAGACACACGACGGCTTCCGCCAGAAAGTGAGACCTCAACAACCATGAGGTTGCTCCCACGATGCTACCAGAGAAGATACCCACCGAAGTGGGCCACCTCCCAGTGTATTGCGTGGCTTCACGCCCAGCTGGATGCCGGACTTTAGTGAACCCTCCCACCAGCATGCTTACACCAAGCCCTCTGATTGTAGATTAATTATAAATATACATAATCAAAGCGGAATAGAGTTGCTAGTTACAAAACAAAATTACCTCTTTCAAGTAAATAACTTAGCGAACAAACCGATTATTCACAATTTCCCATCAAAAACCACCATTAGTCGCATCGTTTGTCAAGCGTCTCGGACGTCCCCGTGCTTTGTGATGACGCAATTATCAAGTCACTGGGTTTGAATAAACGCTTATTAAGTGCAGCGACGATGTCACAATCTCCTGTCTATTGAGGGACGATCAGTATAGGAATAGAATATTATAATCAATTTTAAATATGCCATCAAGTTTTGTGTTTTTTTATCAATGCATAGCTTATGCAAACAATATAATTCACAACTAATTATTATTTCATTTATATTTATTTGGTTAAAATATGTTTGTTACTAAGGAAAGTCATTAACACTATAAAAACTTATAATTATTACATTGACTAAACCGGCTTAAATTTAAATATACTTGGTTTTAAAACAACTTACATGTATATATTTGTATACATACATAAGTTATATAGTATATTTATGTAAAAAATGCTGGCAAATTCTTACAGAGTTATGTGTATTCCCGAAATCTGATCATTAAATTCGCCGGATTGTAATTTTCCTAGGCTTTTCATAATACGTTGCAATTTAAATGATTTGTCATGTTTGGCCGTATCGATTTTGTACGATTACTAAAGGTTTTTAGGATAAAAAAAATTAAAATAACTGTAGTTGGATACTCGTATTTTGCTATACCAAGTGTTTATATGGGAATATTAATAAATATTATAATTATTAGGCATTGTTTCTATTAGATAGATAGGTAATGCGTATAAATAATTAAATTAGCCAAATTACGATATGGTGGCTTATTACAAGAATCCTAGGCAAATTGTAATGGTATGGCGAGTTCAAGTCAACTCGTTAAAGGAGAAAATTATTCATCAGACCAGTGAATAGTGATATTATGGAAGTAGTTTTATCTATTTATCACTTAAAGACGACACGTTTGGCTCAATTTGTAGTGAACCTACTTGCTGTGCCAGCGGTCGCGGGTTCTAGTCCCGCTGGGGGCATTCATGTATGATGAGACGAATGCTTGTACTTCAGTCATGGATTTTTATAATATATTTATAATATGTATATATTTAAAGTTTTATATATGTAGTGTATCAACTTCTGGTATCCATAACTCAAGCCTCGTAGCTTACCATGGAACTAGATGATGCTGTTTGTTAATGTCAAAAAAACTTAATGATTATATAAAGACTAAAATAATTTAATAAATGTTTATATTATAGTTAATCTATATTCGGATATAGATAGTGGTGGTGGAACATGAAGTGCAAAGTCGCTATACAGAATGTAAGAGGAGACTATTAAAGTAGAAAATTACGTACCTACTTGGGAATTACGCAAGTTAAAGAGTTTGAGATGAGAAGTTAGGATTTATTTATGGATTACATAATATTTGCCTACAAGTGAATAAGAACAACCTATAGAGAAGCGTCATCTTTCCTTTACGTAATATAATAAGCCATATTACTGCATCATGAAAAATAAACTGAAATATTTGACGTAGGTCCCATTCAACAACAATGCTAACGAAGTTTTAATTACTTTTTAAGTCTCAATAGCTTGAATTTCAAATTTTACCTTACAACTTATATATATATATATATATATATATATATATATATATATATATATATATATATATATATATATATATATATATATATATATATATATATTTTATCCTAATACTAGCGACTCACCCTCGCTTCGCTTCGGGTTCGTCCCTAGACAAAAACAAATCTGTCCGACGGGAACCGTACATTTTTCCGAGATGATATATAGCCTATAGCCTTCCTCAGTTAACGAGCTATCTAATGCAAAAAGAATTTTTTAAATCGCACAAGTATTTGCTGAGATTAGCGCGTTCAACCAAACAAACAAACAAACTCTTCAGCTTTATAATATTAGTATAGATTCGTATAAAATGTATGAAATAAGATTTAGAGTAGAGTATCCGTTCACTTAGAAGTCAGTTGCAACATCGTCCAGAGATTCTAAACTCGCTGAGACTGTAAAACGAACGTACAGTTCATACCCAGGTACAGTGCAGGATGACTATGCAATAAATTTTAGGATTCAATTTTGTTCCTCGGTTAGTGCTGAAGTTACTAAAATGTTACAATTTGTCTAGTCTAAGTGCTTGGTTTTGAATTTTTAGATATGAAATATTATTTTCGAAGTGGAAAATACTATAGGTAGGTTTGGATCGGGAGTAAATTCATGTATGTCGTCATCGGCATGGTCACATGACATGTTAACGCTAACACCCAGAGTTCCGATAGATGTCAAAACCAAATAAATGTAAACAATTTTAATTTACAAATTTTAATTTTAGATCAAACAATTAATTTGAATATCCAAAAATAACAACTGTTTATTTATAGTTTTAAGTTTTCACTTCTGTCGGCAGTCCACATGACTGCTTTCTTTTCTTTTGTCAGTTTGTTCTGTCTGTCTGCTTGTTTTTTTAAAAACAAAATAATTTAAATTACATAAAATGTTTAAAAAGCGAACTTACATTCTGGGAGTTACATATTTTACTTACACTACTCAGTACCGTAATTTGGTACTATGTACATATTGGTTTTCTGACTACTATTATAATATACGTGTGTTTGCGTTTGTATGTATTTACATGTGTGTGTTGTGCTTGTGTCTCATATTATTTTTTTTATTTTTATTTATTTAAGGTCTACCAGCAGTTTTACAATTAGTTAATACCAGTACTAAAATTAATATCATAGATATCATTAGTAAATTGTAAATCTATATTAATGTAAACACAACATGCTTCAGACATAGTATACCAAAGAAAAAGAAAAAAAAAATAATACATTATATGTGCTTATTTGTAAAAGTTGATACAAAACATTCTTTTTATACATCGAAATAGAGGAATTGAAAATGTCAATTAAGCCACTGCATTGATTAAATATTTTTGTTATACGCGGTATAGTGGAGTTCGCTCCTAGCACCATTTTTCTAAACATAATATGAAAAGGCTTAATAAAAGGCTCATCTAAAGGGAACATGGCGCTTAACTTACCGCGCTTACTTTGTGTAACATATAGGGTATGTCTCTGCCACTGCTTAGGCAAACGGAAGTCGTTTGTATAATTTTCTTACAAGACGAATGCTTATAATGACCAAGCAAATATTTATCTTGGTCCTAAGAAAACCATCAACAAACATATAAAGTTACAATAATACCGGAATGCAGAGTAACAGGCCCTACGTGATAGGTACTTAAGAAAATTAAATGACTAAAAGAGAAACATATGTAAATGTGCTCGTACCACTTACAATGGAATTTTAAAGACTGATTACAATTTCAATGTAAACTCTTCATAAGGTGAAATACGAAGAAAATAGTACATGAAGAATGGGGAGGCTGTGCTTATTTATATTTAAACTTTGTCGCTTTATATTAGTAAAAATATATTCTAGAACCTGTCAGATTATCCCTTGTGTATAGACAAATTTATTTTTATATAAATACCTAAAATAAATATATATTTTTTCAAAACTAACCATCAGAATTACAATTTCATCATGAAGTAGGGTATTATAAATATCTAATTTTGATTTTTTTTTGAAAGCTAGAAACGTAAATGATACGTAAAAGGTCTTTTAAATAAGACTATCTTTTCGCATTATTTCGCAGATTTATTTAGATTTTTGGCTCTCGACGTTTCGAATTATTTACAGCAATCATGATCATAGGAGAGACTCAGGCTTTGGATGTCTCAAAAGCGTTATATACTTGTTACAGGCAGTGTTTTATTTAAAATGTCAAATATTCGTGAAATTCTGAGAAAGTATTACATAAAAGGTTAGTAATTTTTCTTAATCAAAAATTATAGTATATTTTGAACCAATCTATAAATACTTATATAATACCTATAAGGTGTAAGAAAGAATGTTTTAAAATATAGTGTAATCAAACACTGCTGTTTCATTTATCAAGAAACCGTGGAGGAAAGAAATTAAAAGTGTTAGGACAAATTACTCTTGTCGAGCTTTTAAATTACTTTCATATAATTAAAGGACTAATAGTATCTACGTAAGAATTCAACTTATTTCCGTGAAATACCTATATTATATATGAAATTTTGACTTCGCTAAGGGTTAAAGAGGTAGTAGAATTTAGCAAATGCGTTCCTTATGTATTAATAAAAATAAATAAATAAATATATTGGGACATTAACACACAGCACCATCTAGTTCCATGGTAAGCTACGAGGCTTGTGTTATGGATACTAGATAGTTGATACACTACATATATATAACTTTAAATACATATATATTATAAATATAAACACCCATGACTGGAGTACAAACATTCGCGCTCACACAAATGAATGCCCCCAGCGGGACTCGAACCCGCGACCGCTGGCACAGCAAGTAGGGTCACTACACACTGAACGAACGTGTCGTATTTTAAAGATTAAACGATTTTCTGGATATACAAGTATAAAGAGGGGATTTCAGAATAAGTATTTTGAAACTATACAAACATCCATTAACTTTTAAGCTATACAAAAAATACAACTTACAAAAAATATTAAATCAAATGGTCACCTAGTGTATGTAATATGCGCTTGCTTTGAAAGCTTAATAAAGTTGGTTGAAACGTTGGGTCTCGCACGTCTGGTATTTCCTTGTGCGAATCATTTTGAATATGATTACCACTTACCTTACAGTGAAGGTTAACCACTATAGAAACCACAAGAGCCTTCCAGAATACAGCCCTTGTACGTATCTGTTTCATAACTTCAGACAAAGTTAAAACCACCATAAGAAATAATTGGTGTTTATGTATGGCGTTATTCCTTAAAAAAAATCTTTTATATATTATGCTACAAAATTACATAAAATCTATATATGTATGTATATTCAACGGAATGGACGTATAAAAACCGGTAATATAGGTAATTCCATTTAAAAATGTATAGTCCAGTCAATATAGTGCATCAATCTGCATAAAATAAAGCAATACCGCGATATTACCATTCCATATAAACTATACATAAAGGGGCATTTTCTAAGCCTAGAGCTAAGTTTGAGAGGTGGCCTGAGAGACGCTGACACCACTTTCGCAAAAAACGCGTTTTATTCCTTATAGCGGCTTCGCCTCTAGGAAAACAAAAACCAATTCATCCCACGGGAAAAGTACAGTTTTCCGGTATAGGGTATCAGCATGCCAAATTTTACTAAATTAGGTGCATAAGTTGTTGTGTACTAAGGTGTATAAGTTACTATAGTTTTTTAATTATCCCACGGGAACTCTTTCATTTTCCGGGATGAAAACTATTTTAAATATTGACCGGAGACATAAGGTACCACCATGCAAAATTTCATTTAAATCAGTCCAACAGTTTCGGAGATTAGCCCGTACAAACAGACAAACAAACAGAGAAACAAAAAGTTTGAAAAAAATCTGGATTTATTCTATTTCTCTTCTTACATACTCCTGACTCGGTTTTTAGCGTTTTTTTTCTATGTACAGACATTCGACCTCTACAGTTTTATCATATGTATAGATCTCCAGAACAGCTTATTCTACGTAGAAAAAACTACAGGTTTTCTTCTCTTTTAAATTAAATTTTCTATCTTTTTTATTTAAAACTTTTTTTTCTAAAGTTTAAACTTATTATACTTCTCGAGATATCGTGCTTCAAACGCACAAATTTTGCTATCTTCGTCAGTTTTTTGCGATTATCTCCTTAACCGTTCACCCGCATGCAATTTAATTTATTATAAAAGTTAAAAATCTTTTAATTACCTATAACTTTTACTTAAAACTTTTTTTCTATTAATAATATTTCCCTGCTTATTACTAAAGTTATCTGTATATAATATGTATTATTGCCTCGTGCAACATCTGCCCTATTGTCGGACGCTATTGACCTTGGCAATCAATTGACTGGACTAGTATTTTTTGATATGAATATTAAACATTTATTTATGAAGAAATGCTTAGATTAAAATTTGCAAATTATACATTTTAATCAGATCTATATAAATTAAAATTAATGTTCGTATGTTTGTCCTCTATGCGTTCCTAGGCATTGATCCAGTTGTGATGAAACTCTAGTAGAATATTTTGTAAACGCCCTTGAAGGTTCCTAGGTTATAAAAAAAAGAATTTTCGACATCCTTCCAGCTTAGGGATCTCAGCGAGGGTAAGCCGCTAGCATGTAATAAAATCGCCCAGAATGAAAGACCGCCGTCTTAAATAAATAATGACAAGTAAGTATATCAAATAGTTAGGTATAATATGTATTTCGCCAAAATTATAGTAAAAAAAAATATTCTTACACATTCACGATTGATTTGTCAAAAAAAATATTGTTGAATGTGATCGTAAACCGCTAGTCTATACCTACATCTAGTAAAATTCTGAGTCGAATCTGTACATTAAATTTTTTTTGGAAAATCCTATTGCAATAGTCATTATTATCGATCCAGAGGCCGAATCTATAGTTTTTAGAATTTATTGTCTGTCTATCTGTCTGTCTGTCTGGGAACGTATCACGAGAAAACCGCTAAATAGATTTTTTTAGTGTAGGAAAATATCTCATCTCTTAGAAATCTATACTAATCTTAAAACGTAAGGACGAACCCGAGCGGAGCGAGGTTGAGTCGCTAGTATGTAATAAATATAGCCCAGAATGAAAGACCGTCGTCTAAAATAAATAATGGCAACAATATCAAATAGTTATAATATTTCGCCATGATTATAGTAAAAAGTTTTGTTCGAATACATTCACTTTTTCACGAAATTTGTTGAATGTGACCGAACCATGTTAGATATTAGTATTTAATATGCATAGAATCTTAGTATCTCATTTAAAGTCAAAATAAATCACATATAGTAGTTCTATAAGATAAAATCATCTACTACTAATGCTTTAACAACGGAAAGAACGATAAGCAATCTCAAGTTTGACGTACCTATGTACAATATACATATCTATGTTTTTAGTCGCACAAAGGTTTAAAAAATATTGCGTGTTGATTAATATAGTTGTTTTTTTTTTTATTTTACTATTACCCGGTTTCTCATTTAAAAACTCTTCTTTTTTATTGCGTTCACTATTTCTAAATATCATACCCTTCTTGAAATTTCTTAATGAAGTTTTTATTTAGCGTTCCTACGTCACTCTATCTTCGACTTATCTCAAGGCAGAGGTAATCGAGAGTCCCATCAGTGCTTTGACTTGGTCAGACTACCGGCTAGGTGATCGTTCACATTAAACTAGCTATTTACATATATTCTTTCCCATATTAATGATAATTAATGTAGAGATATCTAAAATATATTAGGTGTAGATCGTATAAAAAAAAATTAAAGAGTGTGTGTATGAATGTGTACACGCGCAAGAAGTAAAACTCCTGTAGGTTATCGGTACACTTTATTAAATTTAATTTTTGTTTTATATTTTAGATACTAAAATAACCCATATTAGGCATATTACAATCATATATTTATAGAATATCATTTAAGGAAAGAATATAATATTACATATCATTTGTCAGACATTAACGACGGTTGCCATGGCAACAAACGTACGTACAATTTTTCGTAACGCATTCACCAGCTTACGCCCCAAGTCAAGCGTGCGTAAAAAAGTTTTACTTTAAAAAATCATATTAAATAGAAATATTACGACTTCGTAGACGTAAACGTGATGAAACCAGTATTGCAGTATTTGCTGGTGGTAGCATATACTATCAAGCAGGTATTTGTCACGGTCTGAGTAGTTTTATGCCCTAATGCAGGATCTAATGTTGATAGCAGCTATAGAGTGCGTTGTGTATTTATACGCGCTATGTTGTATTTTATACTTTATAGGATTTATTTATATTCATAAACATACGTATAAAATACAATATTACTATATACAGGTTTACTCATTAGTTACTTTTACCTCATACCTTCATTTATAACCGGTTCTTAAAAATCGAAATACGTGGTCATATTTTTACTATGGAAATTTATTTGATATAGATAACAAGCCACATTAATTATTGATTTGAGATTTTTTTGCAAAGCCCACCTTACGAGAATTAAAGCTGTCATCTAATTTTGTTTTAATTTATTTATTTAATTTTTAAATCAATTTAAAATTAATTATTTCAGCCACGTGTACAATAGAATATTACATTTTAAATGTATAGTTAGAATGTACACATGGTGAAGACAGGAGTTTAAACTAGGTCAGCCCTGTAATATGAATCTCCTGGCTCCTCCTCTCAGAAAAATATTTGTTAACAATTCTTAAAAAAAAGATTGCTTTAGATCTAACTATTAAACAAGCAAAATTATACTAGATTGTAAATTAAGAAATTTAACTAAACAATGAAAAAGTTTCTTTGTACTTAATCCATCTAAATTTTTGCGACTAAGCTGGCAGAAAATGACAAAAAAATAATAATCGATTTTGCTCCTACTAAATATTAAACTGAAATTTAAAAAATATTTATTCGTAAAGCTGTAATTTTTTTTTCTATTTATCGTTTTTAATAAATAATAAAAAAAACAGCCCTTTTTAACACCCCACTATTTGGCACGGCCTACCTTCAATACGAGGGCGATCAGGCTATAGTGCACCACGACTTCACATGTCTTTCGAAAATTTGCTAAGTTCTCTCAGTCATGCAGATTTCATCACGATATTGTCCTTTACCTTTACACATGTAATAATCATGTTGTAAATGATTCGCACATGCAAATATCGGAGGTGCGAGACCCCGGGATTTGAATCCGCTTTACTTGGTTTCCCAAACAAGCACGTTAACAATGGGCTACCACTGTCTTCATTGAAGGCAGTCCCTCAATCCGTACTTGGGCAGCGTTGCGGACTGTGGCCTGATTCCCCTCGTATTGAAAGGATGCCCGTGTCCAACAGGGACGCTGAAAAGGGCTGAATACATACATACAAAGTAGCAAATTTTTATTACGAATTTTAGCTCTTCGAGACACGAGAGTATAAAATTGGAATCTTACGTATTCAGGGTTACTACTGAGACTTTGTTGACAGAAACCCCCAATAATCATACTTGGTCCGACCGGAATCTGAACCCAGAACCTCCGAATCTTGCCACATGCTAGCCAACGAGGCAGTTAATAACGCAAATACCTTTTCGAGCGACATAATATGCATACCTATTATGTAATAATTTTATTTATAGTACAACTTTATATTGCGCACTAAAATTTCCCTAAGGACACACAACATACAATTGTAATACGACCTTTTGAGGTCGCGAGAAGAAAAGAAAACGTAAAATTTAATTTTTATTTATACTTTAACTTTCAAAAGGGTAAATGCAGCGAACCTACGTATATTTTAAACTGAAAATCTCAACTAAGAATTTTCAATGTTCACTCTAGTATGCGTTTTATGTCTTTATATTGTATTGTACACGCAAAAATGGATAGAATTTTCATCTTTGAAAGACATTTACAATGTTCAATATCATTTTAAATCTGTACTAATATTACAAATGTGAATGTTTGTGAGTATGGATGTATGTTTCACGCCAGAACGGCTAAAAATTTGGCATAGATATAGATTATAGTCTGGAATAACACATAGGCTACTTTTTATCCCGGAAAAAAGGTACAGTTCCCGTGGAATAGGTTTGTTTTTGTTTTTCTAGAGGCGAATCCGAGCGAAGCGAGGGTGAACCGCTAGTAAATAATAATGAATAAACCTATAATGTACTAAAGAGATGCAATTAAGTCAAACAACAGTTTGTTGTGTTAATCGTAAAATTGTTATGTTTTTCGTAACTTCTAGAAGCCAAAGCAGCAATTTTCCTATCTTCATTTTTTTCGATCACATAAGGTATTAAAATAAGTAAGTAGTTAGATAGATTTTAAATTATTTAAATATTAAACTTGAAAATTACGCAAGTCCTTTGTATCATTTTTATCGTACGTACAATTATTGTCTAAGAGCCGTAAGAGCCTAACTCGAGTCTGGCTCTTTTATTGCTAAAATTTTACTAGTGACATTGTGTTTGTTGAGATACGGTTATAGAATCGACGTTGATTGACGACACGTTTGACTCAGTTTGTAGTAATTCTACTTGCTTTGCCCGCAGTCGTAGGTTCGAGTCCCGTTGGGGGCATTTATTTATATGATGAGCACAAATGTTTGATTTTCAGTCATGGGTGTTTATATTTATAATAACAATTTTATATAACGGTTACTATAGAATTAATTAGGTGCATAAGTTGTTGTTTACTAAGCTATATAAGTTACTATAGTTTTTTAACTATCCCACGGGAACTCTTTAATTTTCCGAGATAAAAAGTATCTAAAACGTTGACTGGGGATATAAGGTACCACCATGCAAAATTTTATTCAAATCGGCCTAACAGTTTCGGAGATTAGTCCGTACAAACAGACAAACAGTCTGAGAAACAAAAAAAAAAAAAAAGTTGTATTTCTCTTCTTGCATCCCCCTGACTTGGTTTTTAGCATTTTTTTATGTACAGACATTCAACCTCTACAGTTTTATTATACGTAGGTATAGGTACACTTGTAGGTACACTAGTATCCTATTAATATTTTAGGCCCGGGTCGGGCCAAGTTTAGTTATTGAGTCTTTCTGTATAGTAAGCCTCAGTAACAGCCCGGAGTTGGGAAGTTGGCGGTGTTTCACCCCCGTGCCTCGGAGAGCACGTAAAGCCTTCGGTCCTGCGCCTTAACTCTCACCGGTCGTGTCGAGTAGTCGTCCCACTGGAGTATGAGAGTGACAGGAATAGAGAGTGCACTTGTGTCTGCGCGTACACTTGTGCACTATAATATCTCCTGCGCAGTTGGCTAGTCTCAATGAGATTGGCCGCCGTGGCCGGAATCGGTCAGGAGAACATCATCATCATCATCATCATCAATATTTTAAAACTTCAACGAAGAAGAGATATAGTTTATCTAATATATTAAACAAACTTTAAAACGACCATTTTTAAAAAGTAAAAGAAATTGTCTCGCCTTTTTTAAAGAGTAAAAGAAATTATCTCACCATTTAAGTCGTTTGTCTCTAAACGCTTCGGAGGCGGTAAAAAAATAAATTAGAGAGTCAAAGTAAAATTATTCGGATAATATAATTTAAATAAGTTACTTTTTATTTTTAAAGCAGATCATGTTTTTAATGTTTAATTTAAATTTTATATTTAAAAATTTATACATATTTAATACGAAATTCTTAGTAGCATTCTTGAAGATATTATTTAATTTTATACAACCAAAACAGTACAAAAATAACAAAATAACCTCGTAATTGTAAACCTAACTGCTATATATATATATATATATATATATATATATATATATATATATATATATATATATATATGCCATATAAATTGAAACTCGATCTCTTCATATAACGACATATTCCAAAATTATTCATTAATCAACTTTTAGTAAGTTTTCTTAGTTAGTTTTACACTTGTAAGTCAAAATTTTTAAGTATCCTTTTGTACTTTTAAAGTCTATGTGTATTTCTTGGTAAAAGCTATTACAACACAACACTTATCGAAAATATAAGCCCACTAGTGACTCACCGTCGCTTCGCTCGGGTTCGTCGCTATGTATTTATATAATAGCGTTACGTTTTCACGTTTAGTATAAATTTCCCAGAGATGAGATATTTTCCCGCAGTAAAAAGTCCTATATGTTGACCCTGATAACCAGTTATCATCATACCAAATTTCATCAAAATTGGTCCAATGGTTTTCTCGTGATGCGTTTCCAGACAAACAGATAAAAATTCAAAAAATTATAGATACAGCCTCTGTATCGGTAATAATGATTATATCTATAAGATTTTCCAAAAAGATATTTAATGTACAGATTCGACACAGTTAGAATTTTATTATATGTAAAGGTATCTAAGAATGATTTTTTTTTTATGGTATTCAGTGATAAACGAGCAGACAGTCCACCTGATGGAAAGCGATACTGTCGCCCATAACACCTACGGTTCGTGCATTTAAGTTTTATGTAACAAAACTGCAGAACCGCCGGTACGTTATCACTGTGAGGACTAAGATGATATGCCTCTCGCCTGTAATTGCGCTGGCTACCTTATCCTTCAAGCCGGAACACAACAATGCAATCATTGTTGCTTGGCGGCAGAAATAGATAAGAAAGAAATATTATAATATGTAATATTGTATATATACATATGTAGGTACACACATATTGTTAGTGTACTTATTAAATAAATTAATAAATATGTCCAATTTTCACATAAATTGAATTAAATTCTTAGTGTTACGCAAAACTTGTACGAGAACGTTTTCTCTTTACAATCGATTTACTCACATCTTAGTGTAAATCCCGAAATAAACAATATTGTACTTTATCCTTATGGCCGCACATTGGGGAAGTTTGAATGAATTGATGGTCTTATGTGCATATATCAAGCGAGTTACCCTCGCTTCATGAATAAAACATAGAACTATACATAAAACTACCAATGTACTTAAATTTCTCCAATGTGCGCCTATTGGGATATGCCTAATACTAGCCGATGTGTCAGGTCATACCAGATTATGCAAACTTTTGTATGTATAGATATAGTCCGATTATAATAATGTAATTAAGTGGACCACTGTCGTAAAAATTTTGTTTTTATTAATCATTGCGTAAAGAGAGACTCACTGCTTAGAAAAGCCAATACTACAGTACCCACTAAAACCAAACGAAATCTTCCATCGCAGCATCACTTACACACTCAACGACGACGCCCCGACGGCTCTACGGGACTACCCAGGTAGTTCACAACAACCAACTCCCGTGGTTCAATCTGCTATGAGTGAAGTACCAGGAGCAACTGCATGGGACACTGTTTAACAAGGTGGGCCTTTGTGGGGTTTTTTGCTTTACGCCCAGTTGGATTGTCCGACGATAGTGAGCGCCCTAACCATAACAAGATGGATACTATATCCTGAACACATAAGCTACTGTTTGACATATAGGGACGCACCCGAAAAGAGCAAGGGTAATTCGCTAGTAGTAAAAATAAAACCTATATAAATTAATGATCAAAATAAGTAAGTATTATATTACAAACTCTCACTTACTAAAGTAAAAAAATATATTATTAGTATCTAAATTAAGCCTACCTTTAATGTTTAAGTTAAAATAAGGTACAATAATTGCTTGTCATTACGACGATAGATTTATTTTAAATTAAAGAATTTAAGCGTATACAACGCTTTTTAGAAAATAAAGAAAGAATGTTCAAAGACCTCTCCCATGAGGCGTTCCCATAAGGCTTTTCAATAGCCTTAGTCTGTCTCTTCATAAATTTAATGACAAAGTCGCTGTTTTGCTTTTATTATATAATCTAGTCCAGTAATTAGTATTATAAATAAAAAGATTCATTTTAATTTTATAAAGTAAATATGTTTTTACCTGTTTATTTATTTGTCTTACTTTCAAGCTTGATTGATATAGATTTATAAATGGATAGATATAGATTAGGTTATGACTTGATATGAGTAAGAATAAGCTGTTGCAAAAATTTACTTAATAATAAAATTGGTCAAAAAGCAACGCTGTTTTTATACAACATTAACTACTCCCTCACCACGCTCAGGTTCATCCCTGGGTACGTTTTAATGGTTAGTATGGAATAGATAACCTATATATTATAGTTTTAACTTTAATATATATATATATATATATATATATATATATATATATATATTTATATATATATATATATATATATTCTATATTGTCAATGAACACCTCAAAAACGAAATTAATGACAAATGTTGAAAAAATCCCTATCATAGTCAATGGTACAAAGATAGAATATGTTGAAGAATACACGTACCTTGGTCAAATAATATCTCCAAAAGACCTCACTACGAAAGAAATTAACAATAGAATCAATTTGGCTTGGAAAAGATACTGGTCTCTCAAGGAAATAGTGAAAAATCCCCATGTACCACTTAAATCTAAAAAGAAAATATTCGATTCGTGTATTCTGCCCATTATGACTTACGGATGCCAAACTTGGAGTTTAACAGAACACAATATACGAAAACTAGAGACCTGCCAACATAGTATGGAACGAAGCATGCTCAATATTAAACTACGAAATAAAATAAAACTAAAAACAATCCGTAAACAAACCGGAGTTACGGATGTGACGTATTTTATTAAAAAACTGAAATGGAAATGGGTAGGTCACATGATGAGGAATAAAAAAGATAAATGGGCGAAGGACATAACCGAGTGGTATCCAAGACACTACAAAAGGAAGAAAGGGAGACAACGTCGTAGGTGGGAGGACGACATTAAAAGAACAGCAGGCATTATGTGGACAAGGAAAACACATAATCGCACTCTGTGGCAAGCTTTAGGGGAGGCCTATGCTGGAACGCAAGACAATCTTCGCGAAACTGGTGTCTAATGATAAAGTTTTATATTAATCAAATATGTACATATATATATAAGATTGTTGAATAAAGGCTATTATTATTATTATTATTATATATATATATATATATATATATATATATATATATATATATATACATATAAATCTTCCAGAAGAAATTATATTAATGATAGTGAAAACTGTATCAAAATCTATTGCGTCATTTAGAAGAAGTTCTCGGAGAAACAGACAGACAAAAACAGCGAATCTGCTTTATGCTATACCTTCGCTTTCCTCGGGTAGAACCCTAAATACCTAATAGTAGCCTATGTATAACTCTAGGTCATAGTCATATGTGTCAAAGAAACTTTTCCATATGTACACACTCCGGGCTATTTATTACTGTTACTTACTAAACAGAAAGACTCAATAACTAAACTTGGCCCGACCCGGGACTCGAACTCCTGGGTTCGAGTCCCGGGTCCTCTCGATGTGCAGCCGTACTTACTTGCCACTACACCACCGAGGCAGTTAATATGTTATAGTTGTCAAATAATATATACAATGACGTACTCAAGCGAAGCGAGGGTAAGTCGCTACTGTATATAAATATTTTGTCAATTTGCCTCCACTATATTGAATCTACAATGTGCGCAAGCTCTTATCTCTATTTCCTTTCAAGTATTCGTTTACCTTTGAACAAGGCATTAACGGTTTATACATACATTTATATAGACCTGACAAAACACGGCTTATTCGGATTTCAAATACTTAGAATAGAGATATTTCTTTTTTGTACATAAAATTTATTTTACCTTGAATTATATTTGATCTTATTATAAATAAAGAAACAAATAAAACACGGCATTAGTTGTTTGTTTTATAGATAAATACTTGACTGCTATTAACACTTATCCCAAAAGTCGTGGATCCGATTTTCGTGTAAGCTTCGAATGTATATGAGGGTCTAGTTTAAGAATAATTTATACATATAATAAAAGTGTAACTGATCGCTTTCTGTAAATGGACGATATTTGAGAAAAACTATTATTGCGGGTCTTTATTAACGTAATAGAACCCAAAACAATGATTTTTAGAATAGTCGTCTGTTCGCGCTAATCTCAGAAACAGTCGAACCGATTTAGATGCGAATGTATTGTGGATAAGTGAAGCTTAACTTAACATTTAATATTTATGTTTTATTCCAACCGGTCAAATAAAAAACTTATGTCAATTTGAACAATCACCTTGGGACGAACCCAAGCGAAGCGAGGGTGAGTCGCTAGTATAATGCTTGTCATACATCCATAATCTCTTCGACAGCAAGTAGCTGAAAATAAAAGGAGACATGTGTGTATCTCCTTACAATAATTTTATACTACTTCAAAAAAAATATCAAGAAAATCTTATATTTTCCAATGGCACAGGCAGTTTTCATACGATTTATCAAAAGAGGTAGTGTTTACGTTTATTTAATACCGGTAAATGCCTTCTATTCATTGTACCTTCTAATGTCGTGTTTCCGTCAGATAGAAATCGAACTTTTAACCTCCAATGTACATAGATAAATATACTCTGACCTAATATGTGATGTTGATGTCACATAAATTCCAACAAACACACATTTCCGCGATAATATCATAAAATCTTCCCTGGTTTATTCGAGAAGTTTATTTTCAACTATGTACATGCAGTGTACTGGCAAACCTTGTTTGACAGAGATTCAATAAATTAAGACGCTCTAGTAGCATGATGAATTTATGTTCTGATATTACATACATATATTATACTTTCATTAATATTCACTAGTACTTTTAATAATCTATACATATAATAAAATTGTAATATATCTGCGTCTTTATCTTGATTTTTTTAGAAAATCCTATTTTGATAGCTATAGTCCACAGCTTTAAAAGTTTTGTCTATCCTGTTTGAGAACGAGAAACCAATTGACGGTTATGATGATAACTGAATTATATATTCTAAGTATATTTAATTAAAAAGTCATCAAAAGAAGTCACTATAAGCTTTTAAAATAAAGAATTTAAATTAGCTGAGACATGATATTATTAGTTGTTGACTTAATGATATTGTCAGAAGTAGGTACTAGCGTTTGTCCGCGTCGCCAACTGAGGCGCTTCATGCTTCATCTTTAAATATTAATAATATTTTATTAATCGAAGCAATTTTTAACAGAATATGTTTGTGAACTTTTACGCTGATCTTTAAATATAAAATACCAGCAAGTGACAGAGCTCACCGAGGATTGCGCGCCAACAAAAATTAGGTTGTTTTCACTAACGAAAATACGTATTATGTTAAGTTGATAATAAAATAAAATATTTGCGTTTTCACGACATATTTTACTGACCACAAAATTAAGATAGTAATAATATTTTTTGAGCACAAAATTAAAGTAACTTGAAAAATCCCATATCTCAAAAACTAGATACTAAGCGTATTATCTCCGAAGCGTTAAAGATGTTATTGATTTCTTAGATTTTTTTTTTAGATTTTACCAGCCAATTTTTTTAAAGTTATAGGAAATTTAAGGAATCACACGCAAAGTTTACAACCACAGAAGCATTCTCGAGTACTTAAAACTAATTCTGTTGTTTTTACAAGCTTTTATTTAACTTGCAATGTTTGTTATTTGGTGTTTTTGGATGGGTTAAATCTTGTAAGCTAAATTAGAAACATTTCCTCGAATCCTATAGATTCGAAGTTTCGCATGTTGGTTCAGTTCCGATGACAATAACATTCTATGATAATTATGGCCTGATTTTCTATCTAGGATTGGCTCCATGCTTGGAACAATAGTTCAGACACGAATTTGAATGAAACTTCTTTAGAATCGTTGTAATTTGAAACTCGATGAAAGGAAAATGCGACACTAGAAAGAGACAAACACATAAATATATAGGATTAAGCCGGCGAGAGAATGATATAGAATACATTACACACGAAGTGAAAAATAATACTGAATTATATGTTATGTAATATATGTATTATGTTAAATAAAATGTAAAATAACTTTTAAAATTGTTAAAAAAAATAAACTTATTACTCATAACAAAAATGAATATTAATTACTGTGAGATGACTGTGCATAAATTAAATAAAAACTATTATGACTAATTGTTGCCATAGGAACCGTTGTTGTTGTCTGACAAATCTGTACTATAATAAAGCAGTAACTTAGCGAAATCTGTACATGAAATATTTTTTAAAACAATAACTGTAACATATTATGTACACTATATAGACCCCAAAATAGTTAATAAAATTTTTGTCTGTTTGTCTGTATGTCTATTTGTCTGTTTGTGTGTGCGCATTTCACGCAAAAAGTAATGAACCGATTTCACCTTTTGTTGAAGTGATAACTTATTACTCGGGTCAACATTTAGGATACCTTTTACTTCAGGATAATCTTGCTTTCCCACGGGAAAATACAATAACTGGTTTTATCGATTCGTCTTTAGAAACCTTCCACTGTCTAAACCTTAAGACATACATCAAAACAATGTATTAAAAAATTGCAGGTCTTGAAAAGGCCTACAGAAAAGTTTGCAATAGTATGTGTCTATCTCCTAATGTACACTCGGAATACCTATTCATATCTATACTATACATACATACATATAATAAAACTAACTTAATCAAATCGATGTACGCGTTTCACACAAAAAGTACTGAACCGATTTTAACTAAATTTTGTGTAGTGATAATTTATTATTCGGGACAACATTTAGGATACCTTTACTACAGGTTTTTTTTTCATTCCCATGGGAAAACAATAACTTGTGCTATAGAGTCGTCCTTAGAAATTTATATGGCTAAGGCTGGCTAAACTTTAAGAGATACATCATAACAATGTACTAGAAAATTGTAGGTTTTAAAAAGGTCTACAGAAAAATAGGTGGAACATAGAATGGGAAATCAATTATTTCTTAAATAAGCGATATATATTTTTTATTTTTATATTACTTACCTACTTTTTTATACCTATATATGTACATACATATATATGGTGTATTCTATACTTACCATTTAAATGTTCCTAGGGACGAACCCGAGCGAAGCTAGTGTAAGTCGCTAGTATATAATATTATATTCTTTTCGTGTATTATATTCTATAAATATTAATTGTAATATACCTAATATGCCTTATTTAATTATAGATTTGTTTTAATTTAATTGCGATATTTGCCAAAGAAGTTTTACTTCAACCGCGTTAAAAGATTTATTGTTGCTCATGTATCGCGGGTTTATTTCTACCAAGACGTATATACACAGATTTTAGGTACAATATAAAAATTAAAGCAATATTTAAAAAAAAAAAAACTAAAAATGTGACAATAATATAATTGTTCCATTTATCAAACGAATTTTATATTTATGAGGGCAAAGAAGCAAAATTTTATAATCATAAATCTAACCTAAACGTTATAAAAATTTGATAGCATTTCCCATAAAGCTCTTATTTTTAACTTTGTTCTTTATTCATATAATCCAACGTCTTAAGAATGAAAAGTATCAAAATTATTCGTTCCAATATATTGATGTATGCAAGTTTAGCGTGAATTTTGACAATTGGTGAATATATTATCCTTCAAACTTTTGTAAAGCCACAGTAAAGGTATGTAATAAAATTGTAATAGATTTTTATATACTTTTAAAATAAGTAATAGCCTGAATTTAAAATATAGCTTCAATATTGTTTTATTCAGTCAACTTAACCGCAGTTCAAAAACAACGCTTGTATGGATAAATACAATGTGTAGGATTAAATTTTATTTAGTAGGATGGACTCAAGGGAAACACAAAGGCTAAATCCATGAACGATGGTACACTAATACTAATACTAATATAAAACTATATACGTAGCTTGGTTCCTGTTTATTGGTTTTTTTTTTAATTGATCGCGTTCATCTCAGGAACTCGCGGGTTCGAGTCCCGCTGTGGGTATTCATTTGTGTGATGAACACGAATGTTTGTACTCCAGTCATGGGTGTTTAAATATATATAAATGTATTTAAAGTTATATGTGTAGTTTATCAACTATCTGGTATCCATGGCATAAGCCTCGTAGCTTACCATGAAACTTGATGGTGCTGTGTCTTAATGTCCCGACATTGTCCCAACATATCTAACATTACGCTACGATACTCTAAATTTTAGCAATTATCACAAATACCGAAGCAAAGTCGCAGGCAAACGCATAATATTAAAAAATATGTAAAAACTCATATTCTCGGCTGCCACCTGCGGCTTCCGAGATTGGACCATATTATATAACAGAACGATTACAAAAGGATCCCCTGATAAATGTTCCATATCAATATTCTGGAATCATAACAGCTTTGTTTGTGGAACGTACATTAATCGAGCCTTATCTATTTAGTTTATGGGATTGCATACAGTCACGTTTCAATTGATCGATGAAGTATAAAATGATGGAAATATTCTTTTATAAGTGATGCTAACTTTTTACTTACGTATTACTACAAATTAAAGTTACGTAGGCAGTGGTAGCCCAGTGGTAACGTGCTCGCTTGGGAAACCGAGTGAAACGGGTTCAAATCCTGGGTCTCGCACCTCTGATATTTTCATGTGCGAATCATTTCTTACACGATAACCACTTGCCTTACGGTGAAGGAAAACATCGTGAGGAAATCTGCATGTCTGAGAGAACCTAGCAAGTTTTCAAAAGACATGTGAAGTCCGCCAATCCGCACTTGGCCAGCGTGGTAGACTATGGCCTGATCCCCCTCGTATTGAAGGGAGGCCCGTGCCCAGCAGTGGGACGTTAAAAAGGGCTGAATACATACATACATACATAGAAAGTTACGTACGAGAAATTTGCTGCTTATTGTTCTGACTTGTAAAGATATGTATTGACGCTCTCTTGCAACGTGGTGTCTAAACTGTAGGTTTATCAAAAACTAGCAACTCACCGTCGCTCCGCTCGGGTTCGTCCCTACTTAACGTAATTTATTAATTAATTATTTTTGATGAATGAAATTTAATATTTCTTTGATATATGTACTGTATATTTACAGCAGGAAGCTTATTAATATGAAAAACTTAACTTTTATTGATTTTATTTATAGTTTTTCGTGTTAATCATTTTGATAAAATTTACGAACAATATAAGCTTCCTTATGCTCATAATTATTGATATTGTACATGATCATGATATTATAATAATGTATTATCGCCTTATAATACGTAAATATATATATATAGTAAAATTGTAACAATGCCGAATCTGTACGTTCGTTAAATATTTTTTGGAAAATCTTATTGAAATAGACATTATTGTCAATACAGAGGGCGAATATATAATTTTTAGAATTTTGTCTGTCTGTCTGTCTATGTATACTGCATCACGGAAAAACCAGAGAGATTTTGATGTAATTTTGGTATGATCATAGCTGGTTGTCCGGGTCAACATATATAATACTTTTTACTGTGGGAATACCTTATCTCTGAGAAATCGAAACGTTAAAACGTAAGTAGAGACGAACCCGAGCGGAGCGAGAGTGAGTCGCTAGTCTAATGTAAAAATGAGTCTTTTTCATTACTAATTTGGGTTATAATACAATAGATTTATATATTAATAGTAACAGTGTCCAGCCAAACTCAGCTTTAGAGCATGCATTAATACAATTTAATAACAATTAATTATAATAATTACAATAACTACAATATACCTAAAATTACATGTTAGACTTTATTCAAAATATAATCATTAATGGAATAATACGTCTTTTCTAATAAAAATTTCTTCAATCTCCATTTAAATATATTAATTTCATTAATTTCTAGAATATATTTAGGTAAATGATTATATAAAAGTGGTCCAGTACAGAAAATACTCTTCGAGTAAAAGGTTAGTCGAAGGTGGCTAATTAAGGCCCCATGTCTTACACTATTATAATTTTCAAACAAATATAAATTATTATTTACATAAATAATAGTCTCATAAATGTATATATTTGATAACGTCATTATATTATAATTTTATATAAACTTTATATTACTAAAGCTTTTGCCCGCAGCTTTGATCACATAGGTTACTTTTGTACAATAGTTTTTCAAATTGCGGTGTTGAGATTAGCAGGTTACATGTTTGTTTACAAAAAAACCATCTCATTAGAATTATAATATAAGTAGAAGATTGTAGAATGTTCATTGTACATATGTATGTGTAACATTGTATTTTATAAAATCTTTTGGTTTTATAAGTAAACGTAGTACCTAGTTGCAATTAACAATTACAGGGTAAGTAATTTAAGGTTTACTGTGTATGCAAGTCAATAATCGACGTAGAATTTGTTAAATATTAAACGCTTTAGTTAAATTAATACAAACTTTGATTTAAACATTGATTTAATAAACAAAGTTTTTGAAGTAAAACTTCTTTAGGCGTGATTGAAGGGGAAAGTCAATACATTGGAAAAATAAGTGTCGCGAAATGTTTTATAATAATTGATATTTATTACTGATAATTTTCAAAAAAATATAATATCTATATTCTGATTTGTTTTAATTAAATGCCGTATCTGCCACAGCGCCAAAGAAGTTTTACTTCATCAGTGGGTAAACATTACATGTACTCATTTTTTTTTCGAATAGAAATATATCTTATACAATTATTATTATTTCTAAGGGATCCTAAAGTACCACGTACACTACCTTCGTATATAATGCGAGTACGAAAATAAATCGTAATATTTTTTTAAATCCTATTGACTCACCCTTGCTTCGCTAGGGTTCGTCCCTAGGTTGATTCCCCATACAAACTTTCATCCCCATTTTCGCCCCCTTAAGGGATGATTTCCAGAATAAAAACTATCCTATGTCCTTCCCAGGGTCTCAAACTGCCTTCGTACTAAATTTCATCTAAATCGGTTCCATAGATCCAGAGATTACACCCTACAACCTCACAAACTCATAAACTTTACCTATTTATAATATTAGTATTGATTCGATATAAATTCATAAAATTAAGTCTAAAGGCCACAATTTCATTAATTTTTATGACATTAAAAAATATCACGATGCTAATATTAAGTTAATTTGAAATGATTTTCTAATCTCAGACGCAATTATCTAAAAAAATCGTATTTGTAGCCCTTGACGGATATTGACAATCTTGTCTCTCTCTCATATATACTAATATTATAAAGCTGAAGAGTTTGTTTTTTTGTTTGTTTGGTTGAACGCGCTAATCTCAGGAACTACTGGTTGGATTTGAAAAAGTTTTTTTACGTTGGATAGTTTATTTATCGAGGAAAGCTTTAAGCTATGTATTATCCCGGAAAAATGTACGGTCCCCGCGGGATAGATTTGTTTTTGTCTAGGGACGAACCCGAAGCGAAGCGAGGGTGAGTCGCTAGTTCAAAATAAAAAACCGGCTTTTTTCAAAAAAGCGTTTTTGTTGTATTTGATTGATTTCAATTCCATGCTAATTTGACATATGCAATGTGATCACTAGTATATATTTTATTCATTATTATTGTTTTAAATTTATAATAACATATATAGGTCACAGTCTCATCACATAAAAGAAACCACAAAACATCCTTATAATTTAATTAAGTACTCTAAACAATAATATTATTCAGCTTACGAGCCTTTGTCAAATTATGGGCAAATAATAAAGAGTTCGATATAAGGCTAAGATACTTAATAACAGCACGTTTTTAAATTTCTTACAATCCTTGTAAATTCCTTTGTACATGAGTAGGGGTTTCTTAACTAGGCAAAGTATGACTTTGGTTCTGCATATTTTATTAATATTAAAAAAATAGGAGCTTTAAAATTTTAAATTATCTTTTTATAAGTGTATTTCATTGCGATAAATTATTACAAATATTAGACAAAGAAATGCAAGCATTCTGCTCATAATAACAATGTATCTCTAAATTGAACGTACAACTTAAGTAAGCTATTCCCAAAAATATACCCTTTGCAAGCAATATCAAGTAGAACCATAAATATCAAACACTTCACTTTATAATTTACTAAAAATGATATAAATACCAATTAAAGTCAGGGGCATATTAAGTAGGTAATAAACATGATGAGATGATTTACATTAAATTTAAAGCCGAAATCGTATATATAGGCGCTCATCTCTGGAGAATCTATATTGGCTCAGATATCCTAACACTAACACAATGTCTCTTCTCCGGACTCTTCTTCTGGTAAGCATTTTATTAAATAATTTTATCTATAAACTTATTTAGTTATAGAAAATGTCATATTAATATTCATACTATACTATAGTATATTTATACAAATGTCATTTTTAAGCTTTGATTAATTAGTCTTCTCTGTCGATCTACTTTGAATAAATGTAATTAAACGAATTTAATAGAAATTTCCAAAGTGCGTGTGTCAGACTCAGCTTTGAGGAAGGGTTTCGTAGCTAGTGCAATTTTTTTTATTGTAATTGAACTAAATATATTTGTTATTTTTGGAATATTTGAAGCTTCGGAGCTTTAAAATTAAAAAGAAAATATAATACTACTTGTCATTTATTTTCTTTCACATATTTTAAGTTATATTACTTAAAATTATAGCATTTTTTTTTCTTATTTGACCCCCAATTTTGAGTTCAAACATTTTTCTCTGGAAGTTGGTATTAACAGCCCGCCGCCATTTTCAATTTTTTTTATTTTAAGATTTTAGTTAGAGGTGCTCACTTGAACTGGTAGGAATGTATAGAAGACATAATATAACAAACAATTAATAATATTAGAATTATTATAATAATTACAAATTAGAATTATTTATTATTAGTAAGTACCTTATATATAGTTTAGTGCCTTTTTTCTCCCAACTTAATGTATAATTTTGCGTGAGAAATTTCTAAAATAACTATATATATAATAATTTTTGAGAGGTCAAAAACCTTAGTATCACCCGTGACCATGATTAAAGTAAATCATTCGAAATGTCAGAAAAAAAAGTCAAAATAAATCCGCAAAAAAATTCGTTAAGATTGTTTTATTTAACATAACTCGTTTAATGGTGCGACACAAGTTTAGAAAAAAAATTGACGATGGCGAAATGTTGATAATAATCTCTCAAAGGTCTAACTCCTTTATTATAACAATTTAGTGTTAATTTGTTATTTTAATGTAACATCTCATTTAATTTCCGATGTTTTATTTCGTGACAATTTTGTTTTGACATGTGATTTACTGAATCCTAAAATATCATAATTTTGTCCTTGTGCCTTGATCTATAATTTTTTAATTAAATTTTTATTCGTGTTAACTAAACTAATAATAATATAAATCATACTTATAATAAAATCTACATTAACTTACTTTTTTACTGTCAGGTTGTCAGCCTAGCGGCGGTCATCTTTGCAGCTGAAGATGAAGCGTAAGTAAAATTTTATAGTCAAAATTTACTTGTTTTATAACAATTACATAAAAAAAAAAGTACATAAAAAAAAGTTTAAAAATTAAAAGAAGCAAGTTATTGTTATAAATACTTTTGTAAAACTCAATGTTATTTAGTATTTTTACAGTTTTTATAATTAGTGAGAACCAAGGAATATTATTTAAATAATGTTAATATTTTCTTCCCATAGAACATCAATCAACCCATTGCTCAAAGTTTTATCGTCCTCGCCTGGTGGCGTCTCTGATGATAAAGATAGCAACAACCAAAATGGGCAAGGTGTTTCTGGACTTGGACAGTAAGTGCTATTAATATAGACATTGTAAAACATTTAAATGAGTTAAAATAATAGAAAAATTAAGATTGTTTCACACACAAGAGAAAAAAAAAATACCTATTATATATTTTTTTATTTTTTTCAGGTTGAGTGTAGTGTCACCGGAACCTGTTGAACCTGTTAGCTCAGTCAAGCTAGTGAGTGTTGCTGAGCCAGCCGGCTCTGCTGAATCGGCAGACGCTCCTAAGACAGTAAAGGTTGCCGAGTCTGTAGCAAATACTGCTGAGCCTGTGAGCAATGTCGAGCCTTTAGTAAAGGCCGCCGAGCCTTTTGAAAAGGCTGCTGAGCTTGCAGCAAAGGTTGCTGAGTCTGCAGTAAAAGCTTTTGAGTCTGTAGTAAGCAAAGCCGAACCTGTAGTAAAGACTGCTGAGCCTGTAGCAAGCACTGCCAAACTAAACCCGATCGAGCCAGTAAGCTCTATCGCATCAGTACCAGCAAGCGTGGCTGAGAAAAAAGAAACATCTGTTCCATCTGAGGATTCTGCTGCCATTCCCGAACTCCGAGGCTCTTTCACTCCTATTAGAGCCTTCAGTTCTGCATCAGTATACAATAAACCATTATACGTAGAACCGGTGGCTAAAGTTAACCCTGGAAATTATGAATACAGAAATGGTCTCCTACGCTATGAAAACGAGTACATCCCAGAAGGATACCGTTACCTTTATGAAACTGAAAACAAAATAGCTGCCGCAGAAGAAGGACATATTGAGAATATTGATAATGAAAGAAGTGGCATGAGGGCTAGGGGATTCTACGAATTCGTCGCCCCCGATGGAGTCACCTACAGGGTGGATTACACAGCAGATGAGCGTGGTTTTATACCTCAAGGCGCTCATTTGCCTTAGTTATTTATTATTATAATTGTTTTTCCAAAAAAATGCGTTGTTGAAATTTATATTACAAAGGTAATAAATATAATTATTAAATGTTCTAATACTGTTTTATTACAAATTAAATATACTCATATTTTGTAGATCGAGTACAGAATTTAATTATATCTCAATAATAATATATATAGAGATATATACATTTAAAAAAACCATTAACTTAAATAGTGTATTTTTCTATTTGTATTGTACTTTCTTAGTAAAAAAATTATAATGTATATAACCTCGCCACTATTATCATATTGTCATATACTTATAATTAAAAAAATTATAATAAGCAAAAATAAATTATATGTCATGTGTCAAATGTCAAACATTGATATATTGATATATTTGGTTATAATTTCCGGATTATTTATAAAACCAATGACCCAATAAGGTCAAGATTATAAATAATAATTAATTAGATGTATTAAATTTGGTAATTTGGTAAATGTATATAAAATTTAAATATTTTATATTAAACAGTAACTTAGCGAAATCGATGTTCCCGTTTCATCCAAATGTGTAATGATAACTTATCGAGTCAACATTTAGAATACCTTTTACTACAAGAAAATCTTTCATTTACACGGGAAGACATAACTGGTTCTATGGAGTCGTCCCTAAAAACATGTCTAATGCTAGCTAAATCTTAAAGAGATACATCAAAACAATGTCCAAGAAAATTGTAGGTTAGTAAAGCTTACAGAAAAATTTGCAATAATATAAGTTTTTCTCCTAAGGTACACTCGCAATAACTATTTATATCTACATATTTAAAACTTACCTAGGGACGCACCTGAGCGAAGCGAGTTTAAGTTGCTACTTACACCAATAAAATACTAGCGACTCATTCTCGCTTCGCTTCGGGTTCGTCCCTAGACAAAAACGAATCCATCCCGCGGGAACCGTACATTTTTCGGGGATGATATATAGCCTATAGCTTTCCTAAGTTAACGGGCTGTCAAATGCAAAAAGAATTTTTCAAATCGGTAAAAATAGTTTCTGAGATTAGCCCGTTCAAGCAAACAAACACACAAACAAACAAACCAACAATTGGTAATAACTAACCGACTTCAAAAAAGGAGAGAGTTCTAAGTTCGCATGTACATTTTTATGTGTGTAGATCAAGTGACCGATTCTGCAAATTTAATATAATTATATAATTTTAATATAATTTTGCTTGGCATAGAGCACACCGGTTTTGAAGAAATAAATAAAATATATGATATTTTAAGTATGTAAATAAATTATTTTTTGCCTACTTCTAATTGTCACATTACTTGAAACTTGTGTGTATGTACTCCTATTTTTGATGTACAATAATTCGGTATCATCTGATGGTGAAGCCAGACGGTAGATAATGGAACTCAACAAAAGTAACCTATACATATAATAAAATTGTAACTAAGCCGTATCTATACATTAAATATTTTTTGGAAAATCTTATTGAAATAGACTTTATTATAGATACAGAGGCCGAATCTTTAATTTGTAGAATTTTTGTCTGTCTGTCTGTCTGTTATCGCATCACGGCAAAACCACAGGATAGATGTTGATGAAATTTGGTATAAGATACTGTGGCTATCCGGGTCAACATATAGGATATTTTTTACTGCGGGAAAATATCTCATCTCTGAGAAATCTATACTAAACGCTAAAACGTAACTAGGGACGAATCAAAACGGAGCGAGGGTGAGTAGCTAGTTTCTAATAAATACTTTGAATTTAGGCTTGTGTGGTTTGTTTTGACAAGTTTCATTAGACTTGTCGTTAGACGTATATGTCTAACGTATTATTTTCGGTTTGAGAGCCTGTTTTTAATATTACGAGTTTTTTTAATTTGTTAGTTTAATTAGAATTATAAACACGAACGTATATTTTTAGTATATTACTACATGCATAAAATATAAACTAATATGAATTGACAGGCAGGTTATATATTATTATAAACTGGTCTGTCGAATATTGGTTATAATAATTGCAATCGAAATAACCTAAATTGATGTAGTGATAATAATATAAATATATTAAAATCCTTTTTATCCACATCCGCATCTATAACGCTACACTAAAAATTTAAAAATAAAAGCTTTTAAAAAAACCGACTTCCACACATTTAAAAATAAGAAGTAAATAAGCGGGGATTTTCTTTACCAATAGATACCTATTAACTAATCAGATGTTTTTGAAGTCGGTGCCTGCCAACACTTACCAATTCAATAAGCAAATAAAATATAAATAATTATACCTACCTTGGTGGTCTATCTATCTTGGTGGCTAGCATGTACGGAGGTCCTGTACAGAGTTCGAATCCCAGGTAGGGAAATGTTTAGTTAAAAAAAGTCAAAATAAGATACTTAGGTAGAAGGAATTGTATTTAACTCATTATTCGATTAGTAATTTTATTACTCTAGTACCTATATACCTACATATTTTTCCTCTGCATTTAATATTCAGTTCCTCAATAAAGACGAAATGAGGTTTTTTTTTGGGAATTTATTATTATCGTTTAGAAATTATTTAGAAGGTTCTAGCTATTTATATTTAGCACGAAGTTTTTTAAATTAAGTTAAATTGATTGATAAATTAGAATAATTTTATCTCAAAACTTCCTGTTTATAATGCATCAGACTAGATTTTTCCCAAGGCAAAGCAAGTATATTAGGTTTGAGCTTGAAAGAGCATGTTGTTTACGCATTGGCGTTCAACTATAATCAATGAATTCAAGACGTTTGAATGAATTTAACTTACCGAAACCCTCCACTAATCAAAGCAGAATATTGTGAATGCTCAACGCAATAAAAGATATTGTAATTTCAATGAAAGTAAATTTTTAATATCACATAAATTATTATGTTATATTTTTCTAAATAAATAAGTTAGCAGTGATATCGTGTCGTCTAACCTAAATCCTAATGACTAGTGAGCTTTATTGACTGTAGACGAGTCACTTATCTGGCGGCGATTGCAAGATTGATGATCTGTCTACGCAAAAAATAATTTTTCTTGCTAGGATCAGATGAACCCTGTCTCACTTGACATTATTTTTTTATTCTTTACGAAAGTGAACACGATGTTTTATTTACGTATTTTAAATTTGTAGCCTGTGACTGAAAATGAAATTTATGATTTGAAACTTGAAACGACGAGAAAGAAAGTTTACTATATTTTACTAACTTTTAATGATATCTTTCTTCTGGTTTCTTACTTCCTCCAACCATACCTTTGCTAAAAATAACTTTAATCCGTTACTTCATTTTTAGTCAAACTAGGATATTCCTATCAAACCAAATACTTGTATGATATATACGAGTGTATAAGTTCCATATTAGTGCGGACTAGCGACTCAACTCGCTCCGCTCGGGTTCGTCCTTAGATAGATTTTAACGGTTAGTATAGATTTCTTAGATATTTCTGAGATATTTTCTGCAGTAAAAAGTATTGTATATGTTGACCCAAGTAACAAGGTACCACCATATAAAATTTTATTTAAAACCCTATAGTGGTTTTTCCGTGATGCAGTCACAGACAGACACACACAAAGATTCTAAAAACTATAGATTCGGCCTCTGTACCGATAATATGATTTTCCGAAAAATATTTAATGTACAGATTCGACCCAGAATTTTATTATATGTATAGATAAAACTATTAAAATTGTGGAAATATAAAAGGTACGGGAGCACTAAGCGTAAGTCTCATAGTTTTTTTATCTGTAGCAATTCTATGATGCCGCAAGCTTTTTGATAGTTTCATAAAATTGTCAAATAGTAAAAGATTTTCGGGAAACAACAGCTGTGCTAACTGAAGCTTGGGCTGAAACGTTGAATGAAATCGAAATATTTCTGATTCCATCCGAACACGTGTATCATCAAGCTCGTTTAGTGAGATCTACTTATTCTGACGGAACGATTTATGAGGGCATTAAAACTCCTGTGCCGATATAATTGGGTATATCGGTCATAAGAATCGAAACATATTCAATGTTTTGAATACTAAAAAATGATATTTATTTAACTGTTAGTTATTTCATTTAAATTTTAACAAAAGTGAAATTACTGATTTGAATTTTTATTATCTGTTTTAACCGTCAATTTAAATTTAAATATAACTTTTTGATTAAGAAATAATATTTTTTCTGCTATTAGTAATGTAGAATTAGTAAGATAAAGGAGTAAAGATGGTAAATACTTGTTTCAATTTTACTGATAAACAGATGTTTGAGCGTCCGGCAACCAAGCCGGGCGCGGAGACACACAGGGAGGTGGCCCACTTCGGTGGGCAGTATACCATGCGGGTTACTTCTGGTACTTCTCTGACAGCAGAGTGGACCGTGGGAATAACCCCTAGATTGTATGGTCTGCTTCGGCGGACCTGCCGATGGAGCATTGTGGTTCAGTTGAGTGTTGTCTTGTGACGCCTCATTAAGACGGGGGAGGTTCTGTTGGGTTTTAATGGATAGTAATGGCTTTTCTAGCCAGTGAGTCCCACATAACCTGTATGTGTACAGTAGTGGTATGTGTAAATGTATTTCACAACATTAAAAAAATGGATTTGTGGGCCGTCGTTATTCATTTTTTACCCTAAAAATCGACAGAATATTGTATAATTATTGAATATTTTATGTTGAATAACCATTAACTTTAGGAGGAAAAGTTTTTTTTTTTATTTCAGAAAAAATCGGGAAAGAAATGTTCAATTGACGTTCACATAAAATTTTTTTTTTTATTTTATTATTCAGTCATTTTTTAACGTTAACGTACGTTGCGTATAGACCTGCCGGTTACCCACTAAATCCCTAAGGAATCTTCCTCCGTCTCAATTGACGGCTGGGCAATCGAAATGGACCACAACAAACAGAGTTTTCAATCAGATCAGAAAAGTATCAGGACCAACCCTTTTGGTATACTGCCCACAGAAGTGGGCCACCCTGTATGTTTCTTGGCTTCACGCCCGGCTGGGTTGCCGGACGCTCGTCACAAACATAGTACACCTCTCGTGGCCCATCGAAGTGGGCCACCACCTAGTATGTCTCACAGCTTCATGCCTGACTTCATTGCCGGACGCTTACACAATGACTAGGACTAATTATTATAGTCTTGTATAGGTACTCTATTATTCGAATATTTTAAATTTAATAATATTTATATGTTTACACTTAGACTACGCAAATTAATACAATATACCAGAGAAAACGATGTTAGTTATTTCCCTGGTAATCAATGATTTCTGTGTGTTGTCATTCGATCCTACAAATAGTTATTGAACAAGCAAATGTTTACCTCAAATATTTGACAACCACGTAAAATAGAGTTATGGTTTCAACCACGACATTTATAATATATTTTTCTCATTTATTTTTTATTATATTAAAATATACATACAAAACAGCTGTATATAGTTGTTATTATAACTTATTTAACTTTACTTCGAGAAACAGAGAGCTGAGTTCTTAAGATTTTCATAATTGATAAAACGGATGTTAAACATGAAAACAAGCTGAACAATAGTAAAATATTTAAAAAACTACCTTCAAAGTTATATAGGTATATTAGAAATGCCTACTTAGAAAACGCAGTACATACTGACCGTGCCTTTATTTTAACATCTAAATAGAAATCTGTAAAAATCTTGAATTTAGTAAAAGCGAAAAAGGGATAATCAATAATAACTATTTAGAACTTTACCATTATATATTATAATTAACTTTACCATTATATTAAAAAAAGGATGTTATTATACCGCGAAAATAAAGAATTCCAATATAGTCGCTATTAATACCTATTGTTGAATATTCCGGTTCGAAGAACAGTAAATAAATGATCGATTGAAATATTATTCGTTTTGCTAGATGTTGAATAAATGCCCTTTTTACGTAGATGTGTAGCAGTTTTTCAAAGTACCATTTTTCATATATATTCAGTGCCATTTTTCTATTGGCCTTGAATTGATTTGGGTTTTTATACACATGTTTCATAAAAGTTAGTAACGTTTCTAAACGTTTTATATGAATCTATTTTTATAAATAAAACTATATCAGTATTTTTTAATCTAAATTGCCATTACTTAATACAAATACCTTTAACGAAAATTGCTTTGAAGAATGTACGCTGAGCAGGTTTTGAGATATTTATCCTATATCATTTTAAGTTAGTCACCTTGTCAGTTTAGTAACCACAAAGTTACTTTGTTTTCCATAACATTTTTAAATTTCTTAAAAATGGTATGAAATACAAACTTAATTTTGTGGTCGATAAAATTCATAATATACATATTATGATAACACTAATTTTTAGTTTAGGCAGTGATAGTCCAGTGGTAGCACACTCGCTTGGGAAACCGAATAACGTTTCATTCGGTTTCCCAAGCGAATTCAAATCCTGGGTCTCGCACCTCTGATATTTTCATGTGCGAATCATTTCCAACATGATTATCACTTGTCTTAACGGTGAAGGAAAACATCGTGAGGAAACCTGCATATCTGAGAGAACCTAGCAAGTTTTCAAAACACAGTGAAGTCCGCCAACCCGCCTTTGGCCAGCGTGGTGGACTACGGCCTGATTCCTCTCGTACTGAAGGAAGGTTCGTGCCCAGCAGTGGGACGCAGAAGGGCTAAATACATTTACATACATACAATTTTTAGTGTGAGCGTAATGAAATATGTAAGTAAATAAACACAAAAATAGTGCTCAGTAACCCTCAGTCCGCGACTCGTAATTACACAGGACGGAGCCTGCATATCTACGAATAAACGATAAGCTGCATATATCATAAAGAGATCATGTCAATACATTTATTTTGTTTTGGAATTTACATTTTGAATTTTAAAAACTCATAGCGACGTCTATTGGCTAATTTTTAAACAACACATAGTTTAGTATTATTGAATAATTTGAACGTATGAAATTTCGTGTTTTGATATACTTTCGACAGAAGATATTTTTAATTATTTTTTGGCTTATTTTGTAAGTATCTTGTTATAAAATATTTGTATTTTCGACTTGATGTTACTCTACTCAATTTTTGTATTCTTCTTAGGAATCAAATATTTGCCACGGTTAAACGTCTATTATATGATAAAATTTCGATAATTATCCTACAAAAATCTCAAAAATTGTGGATTTGGACTCTGTAGCGATAATAATTATAAATGTTGTTGATAGGGTTTCTCTAAAAATATTCAATGTACAGATGAGGCTCGGTTACAAAAATAATGTATAGATAAAAAATATTTTATTCTCATTATATATTCATTTATTAGCTGAATTTATCTATAAAAAAATGTGATTTTGGCCAAATAGATACTAATTTAACGTCATACGTCGTGGATATTCAGGTCTAAAACAGAATTTTCGGGCATATCGTGGCGATTGTGTGAGTCCTGATTGATGTGAGCATTACTATACTTGGAATTCATGGGTGATTTACTCAGTCCCATGGAACGGTTTATTTCCTTCCTTTTTTGGGGTCACCAGGGCTAGATGACCACAGATATGAATGTTAGTAATTGTTAAATTTTTTATTTTTTAAGTATTTTTTAATATGTTTAACATTCCAATATTCTAGTTTGGTAACAGGTTTTCTCCCGTATCAATACATAATTATTTATCTACTATAAATTATTTAATGATTCTAGGCTCAGTTGTTAACCATGGAAGGTTAAATTAGTAAACTTACAAAAATACATCATCAGTTAACACTTGATTAAGTTTTTAATAAGTTGTTAGTACAGTAATCGTAACCCAAACTTTGAACTTTATAGTCATTAAAATTTTGTGTCTGACTTTAAGCAAGATGATTAGTAACAAGTAAACTTAAATGTATTCCCAATATATGAATAGCAAACCCATCCAATTATTATCAATATTTACATGAACTTATTGAAATTGGAGCGATCTCAAAGTTATATTATAGTCATTATGATTTAAAATTAAAAATAATAATGATTTATTTTAAAATAACGATTTCTGTAAGTATATTCTGTCTAATTAGTAAGTCAGGAATATGTAAATACAACGTTAGCAATCTATAAAAGTTGTAACAAATTGATCAAGTTGAGCTGTATGTCCTATGTGTCCCCATAGAATGCCTGAGTCATGTTTAATGGTGACCATTAGTCTCCATCGGCCAGCTGGGCTGATTACTTGAGCACCGAGAGCACTCCAGGAAGGCATAATTTAAGTTCACCATCTCGGTGGTCTAATGGCTGACCGTATATCGGTTGCAGATGTTGAGCTCCTAGGTTTGAGTCCTGTGTCGGATTGAATTTGATTATTAAGATTTTCTGTTAAGATATTCTCAGTAGTCCGGACTTAAGAAGTTGGCGGTGTTGCACCCCCGTGCCTCGGAGAATATGTAAAGCCGTCGATCCTGTTCCTTGACTCTTACCGGTCGTGTCAAAGTCCCATCGGACTTCCAGAGTAAAAGGAATAGAGAGTGCACTTGTGTTTGCGCATACACTTGTACACTATAATATCTCCTGCGGAGATCTCTCAGTGAATTGGTCCCCGTGAACGAAATTGGTCAAAAGGGCATTATTTAAGCTCATCATATAATGAGTGTTTAGATTTAAATGTCTTCAAATTTAAAAATACCACAACAAATAATATATTATATGGCGAAATTTTATGTAATTTCTTCATAAAGTTGTATTATTTGAAATATATTTTTTAGAATCTTGTTTTGAAACCTCAATGAAGCTTCCAGAAGTCAATATTTGCTAGTTAAGCTGTGTGTGCTATTTAAGTTCACGTCCTGGAACAGTTTTCCCACTCCCCTTGCATATCAGATAAGCACAAATAGATGGTGATTATCTAAATAGCCCCATTAGACTTTCTACAATCTATATTGCTAATTGAATGAATTAATGAATTTAAAAACTATATTAAAAATACATGTTTTACGGTATTTTAATAAACGATAGTGATTGAAGAGTGAACCTTGTCAAATTCCTATAGAAATATGTAGATACGGTGGAGAAATATGCCATTGAAGCACAAACGCTAAAATCGCTGTATACTACCTACGTACATTGTACATTTAAATAGCGAAAGTTTGCTAGAATAACATTGGTATTTCAAAGCGTTAAAGAGACTGGCTTGGATACTGACACGAACACATTTTGGAATGAAATTGTTATTCAAAAGGCTTAGTCTGTTTGATCGCATTGCAATGTTGACAAAACCATCGAAAATTTAGGAAGGTAACAAATGAAATTAGTCGGTATGCGAATAATAAGTATTTGTGGCTTGTGGCCTCTACTCGAGCTAAGTTAAATGAATTTAGTTTACTGTATTCCGTATTGTTATGTAAGGAAATGTTTAGATTAATAGCGCAGCTAAATCAGAAAACATTGCAGACAATTAGGTGTTGAAGTTCTACCCATTAAAATACAAATTTATTTCATTTCCCCATACAAACTTAACTCCCTATTTTCACCTCCTTAAGGGATGATTTCCAGGATAAAAAGTATCCTATATCCTTCCCAGGCTCTCAAACTATCTTCTTACCAAAATTCATCTAAATCGGTTCAGTAAATCTAGAGTTTACCCCTTACAACTCACAAACTTTACCTATTTATAATATTATAGTATAGATAAGAACAAAGACGCTCAGTAAGAACAGTATCTTGTTTATTCAAACAGGTCTTATCAATTCAAAGCATCAAGGAATTATTAGTTCAGCCTGAATAGTCTTATACCAAATACCTTCTTCTTTTGACTTTTATCAAAAAACTTTATGTTACAGTTAAAAACTTTTTTTTTGAACCAAATGGAGGCAATTTGTATAGTATGATGTAACATTCAATAATACGTAGGTGCTTTAGCCAATTTATCTCCTATTTTATTTCCCAATATATGATCATGGGAGTAACCCAACGCAATATTACTTTTTTGCCATTTTTAAATTATGCATGCACAAGCTACATATGTTGCAGTAAACTTCTGAAGTCTGTTAAAACAAATTTATCACCATTTACTGTCTCAAATTTGACCGTAGACTGTATTGAACGTAGACTGTATTCATTGTATTCGTCCCACTGCTGGGTACGGGCCTCCCTTCAATATGAGGGGGATGCAGATTTCAGAACAGATTAGGCCACGATCGAACTAGGTCACGACTGCACTAGGCCACGAATGCACTAGGCCACGATCGCATTAGGCCACGATCGCACTAGGCCACGAAAGCACTAGGCCACGTCTGCACTAGGCCACGTATGCACTATGCTACAAACGCACTAGGCCACGATATTGATTATTGAGATTAGTCACAGAAGATGTTTTAGTACGAGGCGTGTGAAGGTGGCACATACACAAATGCACTCTCTATTCCTTTTAGTTTCAAAGTCCCATAGAACGAGACGAGAGATCAGGCACAATAGCCGTATTGCTAATCTATTTCTGAATCTGTAGAAATGATTCCCATATGGAAATATCAGAGCTGCGAGCAAGCGAACGCGTTACCACTGGGCTACCACTGACTTTGCAAAGTAGCATAGCGCTTCTTAAATAGTGAGTAGTTCAACATGATAGTAGAGATATTTCCATCGTAATTTGAATAAAATATAAATTATTTGTAATTTTTTAAACCTTTTTAAATATTTAACATAAGAATTTACAATTAAAGCTCATTCATGCACGCACCCAAAGGTGGGCCTGTCCTATAAAAACCGCTAAATTGTTCCTCAGTATATATTTTACATAAACTTTATATTTCATAAACAAAATACAACTTTTTGAATAGTACAGTGTCACTTTTAAATTTATTTTAATATTTAAACGAGCAATTCTTGAATATTTATATATTTATTTATTTATACCGGCGATCTCGGAAACGGCTCTAACGATTTTGCTGAAATTTGGTATATGGGGGCTTTCGGGGGCGAAAAATTGATCTAGATTAGTCACATGTCTGGGAAAACGCGTGTTTTCGAGTTTTCATGCGTTTTTCTTATGCATTATTCTACGTAAAATTTAATCGCGACATCTATACAACTCTGTCAGTAACACTTAGTCACTTAATGTAAAATTATTTTTAAGCCAAATTAAAAAGAAAATTATTCTTATCGCGACATCTATACAACTGTCTCAGTAACACTTAGTCACTTAATGTAAAATTATTTTTAAGCCAAACTAAAAAGAAAATTGTTCTTATCGCGACATCTATACAACTTTCTCAGTAACACTAAGTCATATTTTAATATAAAATATACCTACAATCTTTCAAGAACTCCGAGCGAAGCTCGGTCGCCCAGGTACTTTATTTTATTTCAAGAATTGATCTCGTACCTTGCTATGAAGAGACATATGACATAAAATGAGGCAGTGGTAGCCCACTCGTACACTCGTAACGAGTCCACTTGGTAAACCATACCACCACTTACCACTTATCATACAACTTACCTAGTTTTTGAAAGACATGTAAAGCTCCAACACACACTTGGTCTGCGTCGTGGAATATTGCCTAACCTCCTTACACATAGGAGACGCCCTTGCCCAGCAGTTTACATTAGAAAGGGCTGCGAACGGTAAAACAGAATAATGTACATATATAAGATTTCAGATAACATGTGAAATTGCCCTTATTCGATAAATACAAACGAGGGGCATGTAACTTTGCAATGTTAGATTGTTAGATGTTTGGATTAACACGAGGTTGATTTCCATCAAGCGCTCAGCTATAATTTTTAATAGACAATACGATTTACACTTGTTTTCAATATGAGTTGTTTATTTTAATTTTATTATTTTAAATGAAAGTATATATTCAGATTTTGTTTGAATTACCTAAAAATCTCATTTGAATTGTCCAATATTCGCATAAATCTAAAAAAGTATAAATTTTACTCATAAAGTTTATAGGTATACCTTTATTACAGTAATAGCACCAAAATATAACAACAAAAACAAAACATAACAAGCTGCTATCCTATACCTAAATCATGTTGTCTTTGAAACCGCTTACTTTAACATTAACGTGAAGTTTGCAGAAGTTGTAAATAGTTTTAAGTCTAGAATATCAAGTTAGTAAATGTTAGAAGTTAAGAGTCGATGGCGACATGTTACTGTCATACCAGGCTTCGTTCGTGTTATTTTTTAATATAATATATTGGTGTTAAATAATATCAAGTTCTTCAATCTTTATGATCAATACAGGATAACCTGAAAAAAAAGCTCGTTTAATTTAATTCCAAAGATAATTTAAAGATTCGCATATTATAGCTCGATCAGAATATATTATATTAATATCATTTCCATTGTTTAAATTATTATATACACTTATAACTTCAAATTATATGCAAATTTAACTGAAGTCTAATTTTTCTAATATTTATTTGTCATATTCCGTATATATATACCGATTTCTAAGATATTCAGAAGAATATCTTAGAAAAGCAATTCATTTCCGTAGTCACAAAGTTTACTAAGAATAAATTGTTAATTAAGCTTCTCGAGAATTCCATATACATTCTAAAACTTTGGTATAGTTAATGTATTATATAACCAAATTCAATTTACATTTCTGTCACATGTTAACAATTCATATGATTCATCGTTTTTTTTTAAAGATTTTCATCACCATTTTCGTAATTAGCTGTTAGTATTATATTATAGGTATAGCTTATATACATATACACACACATATATATATATATATATATATATATATACATATATATATATATATATATATATATATATATATATATATATATATATATATATATAGAGTTTATAAGCTAATTATTACTACTACTATGAAGTAGTAGCTTATATATTTGCTGGGGCTCCGACTTGATACAAGAGGTATGGCTTTTTCTTCTCCATAGTTTGCAAGAGATGAAAAATCTAAAGTTACAAACTGGATTTGATATTTCAAATTTTCATCTTTCATCGAACTGTTTTAGTTTATGCTGTTTAAGATAATTTGTATTTCAAATATACTCACATTTAATATCTTAAAATGAATTTTAGATTTGGTAAAGTACGGCGTATAATATATTATAGTATACGCTATAGCCAAAACTTGCTCTTCTTAAATTATTTCAAGATATTTATGCATATGCAAGTCGCGTATACTAATCTCACGTTTGCTTAATCAGAGACATTCGTGTATAATAATAACACGAGCAAGATCTTAGCGGTCGGATGTATTAGGCGCTTTCCTCAATAAAACCTTCATTAAGGCTCAGTTTATACTAATAAATTTAGGCTCATTTATCTTTAAAATAAACATTATGTCATTAGTGGCTTTTGTCATATCTGCTATGGTAATAATGGGTTCGATTTCCATTAATTACATTCTCGGTTAAATTATTAATGTTTTTCCAACCGAATTATAGCACACGCGACCAATCTCATAAATTGAGACTGTGATGAATGTTAGAGCCATCTTTGCAGATGATATTAATAATTTCATATTATTGAACTAAAGTGATACACAAAAATACACAAAAAGTATACTGCGTAAAATAAACAACTGAGAAAGACAAGCATTTAAAACTCTTAAAAGTATGGGGTCCTGGGTATATAACCACCACCACTAATGTAAAAATAGAACAATTATAAGAAGCGAAATTATCGCGTCAACTTGACACAAGCATGGGTATTAAACATTCACGGTGTTTTACGCCTTACACAGGTGTAAGGCACCTGCTATGGATGGTTTCCTAGGAACGTTTTCCTGTAACCATAACAGTTAAGTCGCCCTTACTGTCCCGTCTATAAAATCCACTCTGTATATTATGTACTTTGATTAAAATGCCATTATATCATTACCTTCTTTAACTTGTATTCTTGTAGTCTTCAGGCTATCTTTACTCAATCAATCTTACTTAATTCTAAAATAGCAAAGTTTGGAAAACTGGGAGTTGAACCCAAAACTTGGTTTGTTTCTTGATAATGGTACATCTAAAGTTAACTTTGTTTAGCGGACCTGTCTTAATTTCTAACAAATTAGCAACATTTATCAGGAACGTTTTACCGGTTAGTTGGTAGTTAGTATGGAATAGATATACCTATTTACATAGGTATAGAGGAGTAGATAAGTACTTTAACAAAAGTTAAAATCATCCCTTATTTCACCTCGATTGGTCATCAACGCGTAAATATTGTTTATGTCTTCCCAAAATTATAGGATAAAGATAATTTTTGGTCTTTAACTTGAAAAATTATTTGTCCCCAATACTAACTTTCAACCTCTATTTCATCGCTTTCAAGTTTTATTTTTGTGACAAAAAATATCCTATATCCTTCTCCAAGGTCCCATCCTTCTCTATACCAAATTTATTAAAAGTAGTTCAGCGGTTTAGGCAAGAAAACGTAACAGACATACAGACAACCAGACAGGCAAACAGACAGATAGACAGACAAACAGACAAAGTTACTTTTGCATTTATAATATTAGTATGGATATGAATTTTTTTAATACATATATTTAAAATTATCTTTACTTTCTGTTTATAAAACAAGGTTTAAAAAGGTGACAAAATGGCAGAAAGTTCTGGTAAATACTGGTATATAAGAAATCTTTGAACTCGTTAATATTTAAAAAAAGCAATATATTGCTGTCAATGTCAAATACAATATTTATATTTCTAGCCGGCTTTTGCTTTTGACAAGTAAGACTCGTGTTCAATAACATATTCTATACTAAGACTGGGAGTAATATTGTAAATAAGTAGGATAAGATTAACTGAGTTAAATATCGTGTTCGCTTAGTGGTCGAAATTCGACCGTAATAATTTTTGAAAATTTAAGGAAAATAGGAAAAATCTATATACAAACTTACTTGACTTGTTTCTAAAATGGTTTTAATTTATAACACTACTAAGCAAAAAAACGAGTGTGTGTACTTATGTACGTACGTAAGAAGTTATTCTTTTTTGGTGTAACAGAACAAAAATAGCTAAAGATTTCATCTCGCATGTTACAACTCTGTAAAAAGAATGCAGCTAACTTCATCATGTCGCTTTCAGCTAACTTGATCATCGTAAAAATTTTACTCTTCTATTTTTTTCCAAACGCGCCAAAAGAAGTATAACTTCAAAAAGAAAAACAATTGACAAACTATGATACGTCTGAATCAAGAGCCTCTGAGCTTTTTATGCGTACGACCTTAAACGTACCATTCTCGTGGCCCAACATCCAGATCCATAAAATTAAGCTGGCGTTACTGATCGTCTATAGACGTTATTCATTAAAATAAAACGACTTTGAATTCGAAAACGCCATAATATATACCCAAGTTTTGTTTAAAAAATAATAATAAGTTCTTTAATCCAAAAAAGTAGTACAACCAGATATTTTACACTTGATTAAAACTGTCTTCGCTATTCTCATTACCCAATCGAACGAAGTAGTGTTAACAAACATGAATTTCGAGTCCTATGCTTTAGATAAAACCAATTCACTTTCTTCGTATTATATTCAGAAACGTACAATATTAATTTTAAACTAGTCTGAGTAACTTGTAAAAGAGCTAAGAAGCTAAAGTTCATATGATTCTACATCATATAGGCATAACTTTTTAATCTGCCTCAGGCACGAGTTTCATCCAGTAGCAATACCATACTTTGTTCACGATAATATGGTATATTAACTAAAAAAACATTCAATGGGAAAATTAGTAGTAATATTAATGACTGTACAAAAGTTAAGTGTATAAAAGTAAGTACTGACGATGTGATGGAGTCAGTTTAATCAATTGCTTTTATAATTTATACTGCCTCTAGGTGTAGCACACACGATTTCCACACGAAAAAAATGTAAATTCATAATCATTATCAATGCTTTCTTCTTATGACATAATATGACAGATGTCTAAGTAACGCGCATTTAGTACTGCTACTAAATGCGCCTTACTTCGATAAGTCGAAAGTGATATTTTTTCATTCTTCATCTATTTATTATCGTTGCAAGAATAATTGGCTCGATAACTCTTTAGATTGTTATTAAAAACTGATATAAGTTACTACACTCTCACAAATTGGCTCGCGATCCTATTTCTGCAGACGGAATTTCACTAGCACTAAAATGACATACACAAAAACGAGACCTTTGAATTTACTTGACCGATTATAATGAAACTTTTCTATGTCTTTTATTAAAAAAGTATATTCAGATATTTAAAATGTAAATTTAAATTTACTCAGAGAAACCAAAGTTTTAATTTTGTTTAAAACGTTTGAATCATTGAATATACTTGACCAATTATAATGACAAATTCTTTTAGTGAAAAAAAAACCCTTATAAGCACTTTCGATTTGTCAATTTTATACGTTTAAAGTAAATAACATTTTTGCAAGTTATGTACTTTTACAAAGCATAACAAAAATTAGTAAATAAATCAATACATATAATAAAATTGTAACTAAGAAAATCTTATTGAAATAGACGTTATTATCGATACACAGGTCGAATCTATAGTTTTTAAAATTTTTGTCTGTCTGTTTATGGCCGCATCACGGAAAAACCACAGGAGGGATTTTGATGAAATTTTGTATGATGATACCTGGTAATCCGGGTCAACATAAAGGATACTTTTTACTGCGGGAACATATCTCATCTCTGAGAAATCTGTACTAAACGTTAAAAAGTAAGTAGGGACGAACCTGTGCGGAGCGAGGGTGAGTCGCTAGTAATCAATAAATTATTAGTAAAAAAAACGTTTAAAAAACAAACTATTTTAAACCTATTTTAGTATTATTATATTCTTGTTTATCTGCACAAGTAAATCTCACGACAAGCTTTTATATCATATAAATTGTGTAATGTAATAAATGGATGGGCTTAATTTAGTTTAAAGTTTATTTTCTTCTTTTTAAAGTAATTAAATAAAAGTTTGTCTTTAAAAGCTTTTTTTACTATTAATGTTTTTTAATTTTATTCGTATTCTTCTCAGCAAACCCTTCCATTTGATATCCATAACAAGAGGGTGCTTATAAAAACATAGTCCGTCATCTCTGGGAGTCCGCCATATTGGTTTTAGAATGACGTCATTCAGCTAACCATGCTTTGTCATCTAAACTAAACGTGTATGCAAAATTTCAGCTCAATGGGTTGAAAATAACTGCTTTATAATTCAACTTCGGGTTCGTCCCTAGACAAAAACTAATCTATCCCACGGGAACCCTACATTTTTCCGGGATGATATATAGCCTACAGCCTTCCACAGTTAACGCAAAATTATCTAATGCAAAAAGAATTTCTCAAATCGGATAAGTAGTTCCTGAGATTAGCGCGTTGAACCAAACAAACGAACAAACAAACAAACAAACTTTTCAGCTTTATAATATTAGTATAGATTGCAAAATTGGACACGAAAAAACAAACATTACTACAAGTAGTTAGATATAAGCTTGCAAAAATGAATTTTAATGATGTTTCACGTTAGCTTTGTAATGTTAAAGTCTGATATTAAAATATTATGGTTATTTATGGGTAAAGAGGCACGTGACTAGCTAGACTGGAGCGGAACACGCGACTGTCGCCGTGAGGTATGCTCGTTATTTACTACCTCATGACAGTATACTAAATTTATATCATCACTTTGTGGTAAGAATGGTAGAAAATTATATAGAACTCTAATTTAAATTAAATATTTACTAAAAATTAAACGTTGCGAAGGTTTGAAAATGTTACTCGCACTTGTCAGTCAATATCTCATATATTTAAACAAGCAATTGTTGTATGATTATTTATTTATTTGTTTATACCAGCGATCTCGGAAGCGGCTCTAACAAATTCGCTGAAATTTAGTACATGGGGGTTTTCGGGGGCGAAAAATCGATCTAGATTAGTGTTATGTCTGGGAAAACGGAAAACACACAAAATATGGTCGATAATTTCTTATGCTCGGACATACATACATAAGTATCGCGGTCAAGCGGCCAAGGCGCAAGTATGATATTCACAAGTGTCCGGGTTCAATCCCGATCGGATACAATTTATTACAATTTACTTTTTTTTGTATTTATTCAAGTTTTTAATTTTTTTTTATCTAAAAAATACGATATAACAAAAAAGTACTCCGAGCGAAGCTCGGTCGCCCAGGTTCTGTTAATTAAAAGTATATTTTACAACTTTTCTCAAAATAGTAAATTAAGCATTTTAAAAAGAGTGTAAAGAATACAGCACTAAATCATTGGTATACGTTATACGGGATCTTTTAAAGACCTGTCAGTATCTCTCATGCATTTTCCCGTAGTCATTCAGAAGACGAACTAATCGATAGATTAGAAAGAGATATCTTTCTCGGATAGTTTTTAGTTCATTTAGATTTCCGTGAACATTTTGATAGAATTTTTGTACTAACTTCTAATAAAAACTTTTTTTTAAAAAAACTAAAAACCGACTTCTAGGCACTGAAAAGTAAAAAATAACTAAACGGGGGTTTTCATTTAGAATAGATACTTAATCAGATATTTTCGAAGTCGGTGTGCGTTGATTTGTATTGGCTGGCACCGACTTCGAAAAAATCTGATTAAGTATCTATTCTAAATGAAACCCCCCGTTTAGTTATTGTTTACTTTTCAGTGCCTGGAAGTCGGTTTTTATTTTTTTTAAAGTTTTTATTTTTCCATTTTTAGTGTAGACGTATCATCAATACAAATTAATCAAGCCCAAACACCAGGTAATTGCTGTAAATCGTTGAGGAGTTCCCTCGACTATCTTTGGGGTCCATCATCAGATCGACTCCAGACCTTCATTAAATAGTAGTGCTTTAAAATACCTAATGAAAATGTTATCAAACGCACTAATCGCCACTACAATTTTTGAAAGTTCCCCTCGATTTCTCTGAGATCCCATCATCAGATCCTGGTTTCCTTATCATGGGACTACTCTTGGGATATCTCCTTTCCAACAAAAAAGAATTATCAAAATCGGTTCATAAACGACATAATCTCTACATTTTGATAAATGTTAGTATTCTCGTAGTTGTCCTTATACATAATAAATAGTAAATAAAATTAAAAAGTCGATTAAATTTAAAAGCATAGGTACTTGTCTGTATTATCAGCAGTAATTATATAATTTAACTTTATAATAGAAACATGTAGAAACTTTTTTCAATCTCTACACTCTTAATTCAAACATTTTCCTTTCAGAATTCGTGTTTGTTTTTCTAAATAAAATAATAATAAATATAATAATATAAAACTGCCTCGATTATCAACCGGCTAGGCTGCAGTTTGTCATGGGTTCGATTCCTGAACCGGGCCAATTATAGTTATTAAGTTTTTCAAACAATTTCAGTAACAGATAATTCAGTGCTTAGTCTTGCGCCTGGACTTGGGGAATAAAAGAAATAGAGAGTGCACTTGTGTTTACGCACTCAAAACAGACTGGGCGTCGCGGCAATTTTTTTTCTGAAAGACATTATTATTATAGTAACGTCAAACTAGATTTAATTTTTGTTTCTACTTATACCTTTCGTTCTCATTAACATATAATAATTGGCAATTATTAATTGTGTATTACCTAGTTACAAACATATAATTAATAATAAATACATAAATTACTACAAATGACTTAGGTACTAAGTAATTATTTCCTTTATAAGTTTAAAATAAATGTCATTAGTAAGCACTTTCAAGCCGTTTGCAGCATAAGCTACAATTTTGTAAAAAAGTCTATCAAAAGCCCATTAACAGCTTAAAGACAATTTACAAAAAATCTCTTCTGGCAAAATACCAAAAGCTTGCGGAAACGACATATATGTATTTTAAGACAGAGTGTAATACCAAATATTACTTTATAGTAACTTTGTACGTACTTTGAAGCTTTAATTATTTGTAAAGAAAATAATATGTATAAAAATAATTTATTATTTATTGTGACTTACCACGATGGATCCGCTTTTTAATCAATTCGAGACGAATAATGAACGTCTATATAATCAAAAACAAAGTCTACTCTTAATAAAAAACTAAAATATAATGACCGGGCTGTGTAGAAGGTCAGCTCATTTGATAGGAATACGTTAGAGATTCGGTATCACTGTCTATAATGTGTGCAATATGAGACCTTTTCAGGTTACTCATAACATTCAAATGACCTAGAAAAGTACCTCGACCATAATCACAAAACCTATATAAAGTAATAATAATAACCACTTTGTTGTACACCAAGAACAAGATACAAACAAAAATACATAAGCACATAAAGAAAAGATATACAAAAGGCGGTTCTATCGCTTAAAGCTAATTTTTCCAGGCAACCATGCGTGTCACCAAAGTGAGATATTTCAGGTCAAATATTTTCGTGAACCACGAGTATAAGACCAAAGAATTTACAAGATGATTAAGAAAATCGTTATTATTTTCCAAATTTTACTTGTTTATTGTACCTTTTATAATTAACTATCTATACATATAAAACAAAGTCGGGTTACTTACCATTTTTAACTCAATGATGACTGAACCGAATTTTATGATCTTTGATCTGTTGGATTTGTCTCCGAATAGCAAAATAACTATTAAAACATTAAAACAAATCGGTAAAACTCACGAAAAAAAATGGCTAACACTCGCTATTTACGTATATCTATTTAAAACGTACTTAGTACGTCTAGTCTAATATAATAGGGACGAACCCGAGCGAAGCGAGGGTGAGTCGCTAGTTCTATATAAGTATAAATCATTTTTCACAAAACCCACTACATATTTTGGGCTACAAGGTATTGAAAGCTCATGACGTAAATAAACGTTATTATATATTGTCTCATAGAATTTTAATAAAATCCTAATGAGGCAGTAAAATTTTAATCTATATTAATACTATAAAGAGGTAAAGTTTGTGAGGTTGTAATCTCTGGATCTACTGAACCGATTTAGATAAAATTTGGTAAAAAAATAGTTTGAGACCCTGAGAAGGACATAATATAATACTTTTTATCTTAGACATCATCTCTTAAGGGGGTGAAAAATGGGATGAAAGTTTGTATTGGGAAGCAAGCTAGGAACGAACCGCTTGTGAACCGCTTATGTAACCGCTTGTGTGGCGTTAGTCGCTAGTAGTAAATAATATAAAATCAGAGTTTCTATAAACATTTGTAACATTTTTTACCTTTTTCTTTTTGCTGATCATATAACAAAGAAATCGTACAAATTTAGACTAGTTCAAAAGCATTGTAAATAAAATACGTTCAATTTATCATCATCTCCTTATCTAAGGCAAAGGCAAAATTCTAGCTATAATTTATAAAAGACCTTTATATAAAATAATAGTCGTTAGTTTTATTGTTCCTTCATATTTTACCTATAACAATGAAAAAAAAAAACACTCCTAAAAAGGAAAGTACGCTCTCACTTATAAAGGTAGCTTAAAGTGCTCTAAGGTAGAAGCGGCATTATAAAAATACGATAGTGATATCGTTTTAGTTTACACTAGCATCGCCCGCGGCCCCGCCCGCGTTCACATGACCAAAAACCAAATTCTTAGGTTTTACATATTAGTATACTCTTACATAATATAATAATTTCATTGCGCATTGCATGCTTGGTAAATAATTGCAGTGATTGACAATGCCACAAAGGTCCCTCTGTTAATTTCATATTTGATTTAATAATATTGCACTTTTTGTTTTAATAATAACATTTACAGTACGTCTATCCTGTACTGTTTTGTTTGTTTGTTTAGTTTTATATACTTTATAAACTAGTGACTCACGCTCGCTTCGCTCGCGTTCGTCCTAGGTACGTTTTCGCGGTTAGCTATGTTTATACATAAATAATAGCTTACTACTAATATTACTCCTAAGATATTCATTTAAATTATAGGTATAGCGATTTACCTTCGCTTCGCTCGGGTGGATTTTGTTCACAATTTCATGAGATTTAATTTTTTTTCACGGAACGCTAATTCTATTTATAAAATAAAAGTAAGTCTAAGTTACTCCTTATAACATCAACTATCTGCCAGTGAAAGTCCCGTCAAAATCAGTCCAGCCGTTTCGGAGATTAGCCGGAACAAACAAACAGACAAAAATTTAAAAAAAATGTTGTTTTGGTATATGTACCGGGTATACACCCATATGCATTTATTAAAAAGCGATTATTTTAATATTACAAACAGACACTCCAATTTTATTTATCTGTATAGATAACGTATATTTATAAGTAGTGACCGCGGCTTCGCCCGCATTCAAACTACCAATATTTTGATGACTGAAATGACTTTCAGATAAATAAATATAAATTTTTGCTTTGATATTTAAATATAACAATTGGGCAAGTGCGAATCGAAATTGCGCATCGAAGGTTCGGTACCGTCAAATATTTATATTGTTTTTACTAACATATTTCATTAGGTTAACACTAAAATAAAATAAGTGTTTCAATACGAAAATAGTACATTTTGTTAAAGATATTATGGGAAACAAACTTAATCCCATATCAAAAACTAGTAAACACATATTCTGCAAAGCTCTAGTACCTCATTTTTTTCAGATTTACTCGTATCTACTCCGTTTAATAATTAATAACTATATAGTTAAAAATAAAGTTTAATTTATCTTCGTATATAGAAAGGTCAGTAGGACTCTGTCAAGCCTGAGGAGTCCGACTAGATGGGTACCAACCCCTTATCTATTTCTGCCGCCAAGCAACAATGATTGCATTGTTGTGTTCCAGTATGAAGGATAAGGTAGCCAGCGCAATTACAGGCGAGAGGCATATCATCTTAGTCCTCACAGTGACAACGCACCTGTGGTTCTGCATTTTTGTTACTTAAAACCTAAGTGCATGAATCGTAGGTGTTATGGGCGACAGGTACTGCTTTCCATCAGGTGGTCTGGCTGCTCATTTGTCGCTGAATCCCATAAAAAAAAGGCCAGAGGAAATAGGTGAAGTCTATTTTTGTTTTATTTATTTACTAGTAACTCACCCTCGCTTTGCTCGGGTTCGTCCCTAGGTAGGTATGTTTTAACGATAAGTATAGAATAGACTATATATACAATATACATATATGTACAATGTACGTATATAGGTATAGAAAAGTAGGTAAGTATTACAAAAAAAATAAAAAATATATATGCCTTCCTTGAGAAATGATAGATTTTCCATTCAATCTTCCACCCCCCTTTTCACCCCCTTATATATCACATGTTTTCCGAGATAAAAATATTCCCATACCAAATTTCATCTAAATCGGTTAAGCGGATTAAGTGTAAAAAAGCGACGGACAGACAGATAGACGGAAGGAGTTACTTTCGCATTAAATATTAATATGGATATATAAAGCTGGCTTTTTAGTGGTGCTGGTCTATCGTCATCGGCTTGGGCTGAACGTTGATAAATCAGTCAGTGAATCGCGACATTGCCTTTAATATAATAATTAATATATAATAATATAATTATTGCGAGTGTTCATTAGGAGATAGACCATAGACATATACTATTACGGTTTTAAGGCCTACAATTTTCTAGTACATTGTTTTGATGTATTTCTTAAGGCTTAGCGTTAGCCATATATAAGGACGACTCGATAAAACCAGTTATTTTTTTTCCCGTAGGAATGGAAAAAAATATTGAAGTAAAAGGTATCTTAAATGTTGATCTAAGTAATAAGTTATCACTACACAAAATTTAGTTAAAATAAATTGACTAAGTTAGTTTTATTATAGGTATTTATAAGAATAGGTATTGCGAGTGTACTTTAGGAGCAAGGCATATACTATTTCAAATTTTTCTGTAGGCCTATTCAAGTGCTACAAGATTTTAGTACATTATTTTTATGTATATCTTAAGGTTTAGCCAATGGAAGGTTTCTAAGGAGGACTCAATAAAACCAGTAATTGTGTTTTCCCGTGGGAAAGAAAGATTTTCTAATAGTAAAAGGTATCCTAAATGCTGATCCGAGTAATCAAGACACGTGGTAGCGTGTCCAGCCAAGTTCAAGCTAAAGGGACTGGCGAACAGCACCGTGTATAATATTACACAAACCATTTGGAGCCACTTTCGACCCTCTCTTAACTCAAAAACTATTTCACATAAACATGTCAAATTTGGCTCACATATTGAAACTTGCAACATACATATGTGTACAAGATACATACACCTCAAATGGTTATTTAGATATTAACATCCAAAAATGGTCATTTTTATCACTAACTGACCTATAGATCAAAACTCTAACCTAGTTCCAGATGACCTTCAAAGTTGAAATTTGGTGTCCAGATGGGTAATCGTGTGCATACTAAGGGAAAAATCCAAAAACAGTAAATTTTTAAAATTAAAAAAAAATATATGTTTATTAACACATTGCGCCTTCAAAACATAATAACAACACCTTAACACCTAGTGCCTTTTGAAATATAATAGCAATAGCAATCCTAGTAATAGCAAAAACTTTTTCTTTCTTAGAAGAAAAGGTTCCATGATGATTAAATAACATTTTCCTATTCAACCTTATCCACTAACGAATAGTCGCAAAATTATGATAAAAAGGTTGAATTTACATGTCACTTTGGAATTATGAATAATAATAGTTTCTTTACGTCATGATATCCCATCAAAAACATAAATGTGACAATGGGAGCCAAGTTCAATATTAAGAATAAGCGTGGTTGTCAAGTGCAAGTGCTGTAGATAATCCATATTTTTTTCATAAGAACATACAACATTCTAAAAAAAAAACACAATTTCTTGTTTTTTTTTCTGCTATAAAAGTGTTTGCTATTTAAAATACTACTTCCTTAATTTGAACTATTGTTTTGGGGTTTATATTGTGTACAGAATACGTTACAATCATTGTTTTTTTTTAAATATTTCATGTAGAGATTTCGCTAAGCTACTGCTTTATTATAGTATAGATTATAGTATAGATTATATTATAAGGTTGTAATCTCAGAGAGTCCTAATCCAATTTTAAAATTTATTTCATTAATAGAAAGCTACATTATAGTGTATACACTATCGTTGTATTAAATTTTTGTTATATGAATGGAGGGGTTAAAGAAAACTTATAATAAATAAAGTCGCTAAAACATCTTTGTATTCATTGGCACACTACAAAATTATCTCTTGTAAAAATCGCAACATACTGAAAGCAAACGATGATAACATACAATAAAGTTGCGAGACAGAAAGGTCAAAGTAGGTACTACTTTAAATACGTTGCGATCTCGTCCTTGTAGCAAGTAAGAAATTTTTTATACCATATAATCGCAAATAGTCTATAAAACAAAAATATTTTTACATAAACCTGTCTGTCTGTCTGTATTTATATTTTTACATAGCTTTATATGTATATTTTCATTTTAAATATCAATTATATTTACTTCACAATTAATACTTTCTTAGATTTACGCGAGTATTTGACATCTATATATACAGATAAATAAAACTTTAGTGTCTGTTTGTAATATTAAAATAACCGCTTTTTACTAAATGCATATGGATGTATACACAGTACATATACCAAAACAACATTTTTTACAATTTTTGTCTGTCTGTCTGTTTGTTCCGGCTAATCTCCGAAATGGCTGGACCGATTTTGACGAGACTTTCACTGGTAGATAGCTGCTGTTATAAAGAGTAACTTAGGCAACTTTTATTTTAGAAAAAGCATCAGTGTTCCGCGAAAAAAAAATAAAACTATCGTTTCGGATTTTTTTACTTCACAATTATGATCTCAGTATATTATACTGAAGGGAAAAAAACGAAAAGATTTATTTTATATCTGTCCTCTAGTAAAATACGAAAAAACAAACAAATTGAAGAGAAAAATATATTCTTTCGACTGATATTATACAGGCTGAGTTTTGAGACGGGACACTAAGGGCAGGTACCATAACTGCTATAGTTTCAGAAAAACGTTCATAGGAGACCATCCATAACTTTTTGAGATATTCTGAACTGCATTCACAGATTTTGGAAAAAATATACAGTCAGCGAAAAAAATGCTAATATACCAAAAAATTGCGTCTCAAAAATCCATCCTCTATATTATATAGATAGATATAATATGAACTAGTCTAGTCTGGCTGTACATTTTATGGGATTTACAATTTTATCGCTCACATAGCACACAGCAGTAAAGTGATACAGCTGTCACAAGGTACAAGATATTTTTGCGTGTCAGTTGATAGTGCCTTAGTAAGTATTTTATAAACTTCATTCAAACTACGAAATTTTCGTTTCATTTTTATTATATAACGCCGACTGTTTATGCAATTATAGTGATAATCATGGCAAAGTTACATCGAAATCCATGTAACAGTAGCTGTTCCCAAAAATTCTAATTTTTTCGATTTTTCAAATTATTTTTTCTCATTCTTGAAAAATGTTTAGCTTGTTACTTTGATCTCTATATTTCGTTTTACGTTAGCCATGAAGTTAGATTAAATGTGGATCGATCATCAGAATTATTTCCTTTTCTCACGCGTTTTATTTATAGATATGGATGTCTCGTTATGCCGAGGCCTAGCGCTAGAATACATAATATTTTGGCAGGCCGCAACATGTTCATTTTAAAAATAGCTAAAAGAGGTAGCTGAAGAATAGGTATCGTTGAGATATCAATTGCTGATTTTGGCAGAAAAATCTATTTTAATAAGTAGTAAATACATATTATCTCGGTGCTCTTCTCTTAATAGCCGTACCGTGATGTTAGATAAACCTTCCTCAATAAATCGGCTATGTAGTACATAATATGACTTAATATTAGATACAAAATTAAGAAGGAATACGCAAATTAGACGTGTAGTTTCAGTGATTCATACGTTAAAACAAATTAAAAACAACAAACTGTTCAGCTTAACATTATAAATTTAGATTTTTGCCTTAAAATAAAAAGCGGTGTTACCATCCTAACAGATTGTTTTTATTTTTATTTGTACCATGCAAGATAAATAACATAGAGCTAAAAATAATATATAAAAATATATGAAAATGTCAGGGACGATTTAAATTTTATTCCCCTGGGTTGAAGGATAGTTGTAAATCGTTATTACTTATGAATAAATTTAAAAATTTAAAGTTTTTGAATAGAGACGTAGCTTTAGCCAGATAAATATTTAAAAATAAATTGGCTGCACTTTAGAAGTTTCATTACGACAATACATATTTTATTTAGGTATTTTATTTAGGTATAATTAATTACATAGGCATTCTATACCTAAGCACAAAAGTTTCTTAGTTATACAATCATAATTCTTTTTTTCCAAAGTTCAAACTCAATTTCAATGTTTTATTCTCTATTAATATTGCCCATCGCATTCGCGTAGATATATTTATATGGAATTTTGATGAATCTAGTTATGATGGAAATAAATATTACTTTTTAGACATTGAATCGCAATCAAAAAGTTTGGCTCAAACAATCACATACAATATTAATTAGGTATATTATATTAAAAATATCAGTCGCCGCCAATGACAAATTTACAAAATATACATATTTATTTATTACTAACAACTTACCCTCGCTCCGCTCGGGTTCGTCCCTACTTAAGTTTTAACGTTTAGTATAGATTTCTCAAAGATGAGATATTTTCCCGCAGTAAAAAGTATCCTATGTGTTGACCCGGATAACCAGCTAACACTAAATTTCATCGAAATCCGTCCAGTGGTTTTTCCGTGATGCGGTAACAGACAGACAGACAGACAAAAATTGTAGAAAGTATAGATTCGGCCTCTGTATCGATAGTAATGTCTATTTATATAAGAATTTCCAAAAAAATATTTAATGTACAGATTCGGCTTGGTTACAATTTTATTATATGTACAGACAAAATCCTTTCTATATATTTATAATTTTGAATTGCACCATTCCTTGCCATCGTTATAAAAGTTTGCAAAAGCTTGTTACATGATATACTATTTCCTTTGTTGCTTCTAAGAACGAAGATTTTTTACAATTAATAATGATTTTTCGGTGGAAAGAATTCAGTGAATAAAATTACTAAGAAAAAAATACATAAAAAAAAGTAATTAGCTACTTTGATGGTGCTATTTCAGCCATACAACTATATACAGTCCGATGGTCACAAAGGATTGATTGAAAGGTTCCGGTCCCTCGTAAATGAGGCGTAGTAAATTTTCCTTACAGATTTTTTTCTAAATTCAAATTTGGTTTATGAGGCGGAAGGAAAGCGTTCGAAATCACAACGTTGTACATTTTCATTAAAAATCTATACATATAATAAAATTCTAATTGAGTCGAATCTGTACCTTAAATATTTTTGGAAAATCTTATTGAAATAGACTTTATTATCAATACAGAGACTGAATCTATAGTTTTTAGAATTTTTGTCTGTCTGTCTGTATGTCTGTCTGTTACCGCATCACAGAAAAATCACTGGAGGGATTTTAATGAAATTTGGTATGATGATAGCTGGATATCCGGGTCAACATATAGGATACTTTTTACCGCGAGAGATTATCTCATTCCCACGGGAATACACGTTATAACACAACCCAAAAAATATTTATGATCAGAATTTCTTGAAACTTGGTATTAATGCTCTTCAATACAATTAAATAAATAGCGTGTTTTAGCGTTTTTAAAATTCATCCCATAAAGAGATAAAATAAAGAAAGAAAATTTGTATGAAATCTACCTTTTTAAAGTTTTTTGTTGTAGTTTTAGCGCAAGCGAAGCCGCGGGTTTTGCTAGTATTATATATATAGTCAGTTGTGCTATTTGAACAAGACCACCATATTTTCAGGGGTGCTACATTGATTTTGATTTACTACAATAAATTATGTAAAAGACTGTAATATAGTAAAAAACTGTAGTTATAAATATTTTTTAAAATACTTTCAATATGTACCATGTCAATAATACAAATCTGTTGACTTCCCAAGTGACGTCACATTATATTCTAACTACTAGCGACTCACCCTCGCTCTGCTTGGGTTCGTCCCTACTTGTCTTTTAACGTTTTGTATAGATTTCTCAGAGATGAGATATTTTCCCGCAGTAAAAAGTATCCTATATGTTGACCCAGATAACCAGCCACCATCATACAAAATTTTATCAAAATCCCTCCAGTGGATTATCCGTGATGCGATAACAGACAGACAAAAAATTCTATAAACTCTTCGGCCTCTACATCGCTAATAATGAATATTTCAATAAGATTTTCCGAAAAATATTGAGTTAACGAATTCGGCTTAGTTACAGTTTTATTATACGTATAGATTATGCCGCGTTTCATAGTTTTGAATTTGCCGCGCACATTTTTTCCCTAATAGTAAAATGCATTTAAAAAGTTACGTATATATAATAATAAAGTGATTTAAGAGTTAGTATATGTATATTTTTTGTCATAATAAGTTATTGCTATTTATTTTTTGTACATTTTGATGTAAATCATAACAAAATTTTAGAATCTTAATTAAATTTTTAATGTAACTGTCTAACCTTATTTCCAGTATTACTTTTAACATATATGTGTCGAAAATCTGAGTGTTATATTGCAAGAGAGACGTTGAGAGCTCTAGTATAAAACATATAAGTACTTACGCCAAAATTAGTTTGCAGTGTAGGCGTCGTTGAGTAATTGCGTGGTGTCTCGAAAATAACGAATTTTTAAGAGAGTGAACGTTACAAATATGACTTACAGCAATAAAAATAAACTAGAACGTCATTTATATAATTTAGATCGATATTTATATACTCAGTACAAATAAATTTATAACGACACGTTTGGCTCAGTTTGTAGTGACCCTACTTGCTGTGCCATCGGTCGCGGGTTCGAGTCCCGCTGGTGGCATTCATTTGTGTGATAAGCACGAATGTTTGTACTCCATTTATGGTTTTTTTATATTTATAATACGTATGTATTTAAAATTAGGCATATAATGTGTGACACAAGCCTCGTAGCTTATCATAGAACTAGATGGTGCTGTGTGTTAATGTCGCAATATATTTATATTCAATTTTTAGAGTATTCGTTTCATTTTTATGCGCGTCATCTTGTTATTTTATGTACATGATTTATTCTTATTTATTAATTTTTAAATCAAATGAGTGCATTTGCTTTTACTAATGAATTTAAGAAAGAACCATATTTTCTAACAAATTTTACATTGAAAATTTATATAAAACGACAGGGGTTCTAGAAAAGCCGTGGTTACTTACTTTTATGGCATCGTAACAATTTTCGGTTTATTTTCAGTAAAGCTGGTATGATAGGCTGACTTATTAAATTTTTAATATATTCCTTTTATTTATTAAAATTTACATAATACTTTTTTAAATATAGAGAGGTTCTTTTTTCTAGGTAACACTACTAAAATATTGTAACCTAATATTATTTACGATTTAGCCAAAAAGGCTAATAAGTAATTTAACTTAGTTTTATAAAATAGTATATCTAAGAATGCGTCCAATGGCACTTTTCTTATAGTATCTAGTTAAGGAGAAGACACTTTGTTCTTATGTTATATATTGGTAGCACTGTAATATTATTATTTTCACTACATTACACAAAATATAGAGGGGAAATGGAAATGAAATGTGAACATGGTATTATTGGAACCATTAAGAGTATCGACTGCTTAATTTTATTTATAGAAGGAATTTATTATTTCTTGAAATAATATGGTATGAAATATGCTATATATTATAAACAGAATAATTGAAGTGGGAATGAAAGTGAAATAAAAAAAAAGACATTTTGATGAAACTGTAACAGCATTATTACCTACATTTTGTGAAAAAAATAAATGTGGATGAAAATGAACTCTTTATAATATTAAATCGATTTAAAAATAAACGCAACTCATATTATTGTACTACTCGAGATGTAAGTGTAATGCAAATGTACATAAATAAAACCGGAATGTACGTTTGTTGCAAATCTCTGAAAGCTATTCACCGATTGCGTAAGGAGAATTTTTTAACAAACGCGGGCGAAGCCGCGAGCAAAAGTCGATATAGAATGAAGGAATGAACCGATATGCTTTACTTAAATTATCCCTTATCTTGTATCAAATTCAGAGCACTGCAAATGAAACTTAGGCGCCTACTAAGTTATTCAATGCAGTACCGTGAAGTTGATACGCGGCTGTTTCAAAGCTAGTTTTATCAAAACCATTCAATATTATATCACTTATGCTTCTATTGTCTTCAATTTTAGAAATACCAGCTTACTATATATATTAAGTTTATACTCAAACTGCGTTAAAAATTAAAAACGTTTAAAATTATACGTGATCAGCGTAATATGAAACTTTGTCAACTCCCAAACTCCGAGATGTTACTAAGAACTACATTTGACCCGACCCATGATTCGAACCCAAAATTTACGGATCTTCAGCCATATATTCTAGGTACTAGTGGTCTAGACCATTGAGGTAGTTTATCAATATACAGCCCAACTCAAACACGTTAAAAGAAACTAAACAAAAAAAAAATATTTTTTATCACAAAGCTTTGGGTAAAGTCTCACAGCTGAAACTAGCAATATATAAATATGACTGATTATGATAAGTATTAAGTAAGCCTAATCTTTTATTGATTTAATAATAGGTATATCTATTGAAAATATTTTACAAGGTAATGTTTCAGGCACAATGCCATCAATCTCAATTTGTTAAATTGGCTTCCAGCTACAAGCGAACCGTGCCTCGACATAACAGTGACAAAACTGTACAATAAACGTCTATACTGTCTCATCTTCTATCTGATTTAGCTTAATTTATAACAATTTCGAGAAGGAAATAAAAAAGTATTCCCTATTTCTTTTACTCTTATAGTACAGTGGGACGATATGATGGATGAGATATTAGGCACAGGATTAACGGCTGTGTGTGCTCTTCGATATGCTTGGACCAAATGATTGCAAAATTTTCAACTCTATTGAATGGCTTATTACCTGTAACCTGATCTAATAATAACAATATTTGGTTCAGTCTGGAAACCGTACCCAGGACCTTAGAATCAGCCATCATTAGACCAACGAGACAGCAAATAAAATATATTACTAATTGTGTAAATATTAGAGTCAGTCTGACAATTTTTAAAATGGACCCATGCATGAACACTGGTTTTCGTACTTTTTACAGATTTGAGATATCAAGTATTTATTGTATGGTACATTCAGTACAAATTATTCGTACGTTAATTATATAATTATAAGACAAAAGTAATAAACAAACCTAATGAAAAATTTAGTAAAAATGTTATTAATATTCTTATACAACATTTTTATTATTATCTACACATGTTTTTAATACAAGTTTCCTCACAACACTTGAAAAGTACGTGGAATCTAGACAAGTCCGCTTTCCTCGAACAACTCCCTAAATAAAATGCCTTTACTTGAAAAAGCTCGAATAAGGTTTGTGTATTTGAAATAGTAGTCGCAGCAAATCTCAAGAGATTTAAATTGAACTATTCCTGGTTTACAGAGAATTTACATACAAGGGTTTCACCTTTGTATAGAAGCTTATTCGAAGAATGTTAATCAAAGATAATATTATATACGTAGAAACTTAGTACAATGGCTGTTAGGCTGAGGTTTTAATTCAGATTACGGTTTCAATATTCTTTTGTTACAAAAGCACAACTTTACATTGAAAACTATACATTGAAAAAATATCTTTTTTTCTATCTGTATTTGTTTAATTTTTAAATAAAATAATTAATTATTGGGTAATGGGTCATTTTTTATCTACTTTATAGACAGATAGATAGAGGCGTCGAGAAGAAATGTGTTTTTCCTTGATATTCAGCTGTCCCGTCTACTCTGAGTGAGTTTCATTCAAATACCTAGACATTATATATTATGAACTTTACGTTTATAATATAAGTGTGATATATTATTTATAAAATCAAAAGCATCATAAAGCTAGGAAATTATAATAAAACCTGTTGCTGTACAAAACATTGCTGTACAAAAATTTCAAAATCTCGTTTTGAAACAAATAAATGGGTCATGTATGAAAATTTTAGCAATAGTCTCGGTTTTCCCAAGAAACAATGAATTCTTCAAGAGAAAGTTGGACTAGTTTTATTTACAACCATTTCAGGGACTTTACCAATTTTCAAACAAGAAATAGTTTTAAGTTGTGTCCAAGATTGTAAGTATAAGTGATATTTACTTTGACTTTCGGCACTGAACTCGATTGATTTTGTTCCAAAATTGTTTCAGGTGAAGTAAAATTAAAAGAATAACGTTTCAATACACTTTAATATAATCTATACTAATATTATAAAGCTGAAGAGTTTTATTGTTTGGTTGAACGCGCTAATCTCAGGAACTACTAATTCGATTTGAAAAATTCTTTTTGCATTAGATAGCCCGTTAACTGAGGAAGGCTATAGGCTATATATCATCCCGAAAAATGTAAGGTTCCCGTGGAATAGATTTGTTTTTGTCTACGGACGAATCCGAAGCGAAGCGAGGGTGAGTCGCTAGTTATACATATAGAAGAAACAGATTCACCAAAAATCTAGGACATAGATTTGATGCCTGCGCGAGATAAACGTTTGCATCATCTATACTCTATGCATATAATAAAATTCTAAGTCGAATCTGCAAATTAAATATTTTTTTGGAAAATATTATTAAAATAATCATTATTATCGATACAGAGGCCGAATCTATAGTTTTTAGAATTTTTGTCAGTCTTTTTGTCTGTGTGGGAAAGTAGCACGAGAAATCCACTGAACAAATTTTATATAGCTGGTTATCCGGGTCAACATACAAGATACTTTTTACTGCGGAAAAATATCTCATCTCTGAGAAATCTACTAAACGTTAAAACGTCGCTAGGGACTAACCGGAGCGGAGCGAGGGTAAGTCGTTAATTATTAATATAGATATTCCTTGACATCAATTGACATCAACTCCGACATTGTCAGGATATAGACGCGAATTTTGTAAATACCAAATAACATTTTGCTTTACTACCCCTAAGGCTGACAGATGCACGGTCTAATGATAAAGAAAATTGCTTTTAAAAATAATAAATCTACCATTGAAAGCTCTAGTCATATATTTTTAATAAAGCTATATGTCAAGATAAGCTTTACGTTTCATAGTTTAATAACAATAAGCTTGGGATGCACAAAGAAGTTTCCTATAGAACCGGTATTTCGTAGAACAAAAGCTGAGGCAGTATCGCTATGAATAAAACATGCACGAGCCGCCTGTTCGGGATTTTTGTATCAATTTTTTTTTCTTAAATTTACCCTGTTACTAAAAATTACATTTTGTATAAGGAATAAAAATATCCAAATAGATATGTGGACTTAAAGGAAAGATAATCACGAAATAAATTAGATACAAAGAGAAGATGGAGACAGAACGCTTTGTGTACATTTAATGCAATTTATTAGTATAATACCTTTACTCGAAAAAGCTACGCACGTTATTTTTCAGAACAAGTGATAAATGAGGAAAATGCGCAAATAAGCGAGCTTATTACTGTGAAGAGTGAGCGACGGTGTTATTCTGAAATGTACTCCACTGCAAAATTGCAAACATGAAAATCGCATCTAGCTTTCCTGTCTTCCGAAATACTCAATTTCAAAATGAAAATTTATGTATAAACCTTTTCCGTATTAGAGGTGTAATTTCACTTTTTTTAGGTCTTAAAACCTACTTGCTATTTAAATAATTTCTTTTACACAAGTGAAACAGCTCAGAAGTGTTTTCCAGGAAAACAATATTTGACAATTAACAATTATATTTATTGCTTTTTCTAAATATTCGTTTAACATATATATTAGAATGCGAATCCCCGACTGTCCACTTGACACATCAAAAATCCACCGTTAAATTCACAAAAGCAGTGGTAGTCCAGTGGTAACGCGCTCGCTTGGGAAACCGAGTGAAGCGGGTTCAAATCCCGGGTCTCGCATCTCTGATATTTTCATGTGCGAATCATTTCTAACATGATTAGCATTTGTCTTACGGTGAAGGAAAACATCGTGAGGAAACCTGCATGTCTGAGAAAACCTAGGAAGTTTTCGAAAGACATGTAAAGTCCGCCAACCCGCACTTGGCCAGCGTGGTGGACTATGGCCTGATCCCTGGTATTGAAGAGAGGCCCGTGCCCAGCAGTGGGTCGTTAAAAAAGGCTGAATACAAAATTCACAAAGTTACATTAAAATCTAATGTTACACAAGTGATCTTTAGTACTCTATTATCATTTGAAAATATAATTATTCAGAAAGCATATTTTAATGGTAATCGTATTGTTTCATTTATCCATATCCTTTTCGAGATTGACTGTTACCGAAATTCGTTGAAGACTTAATTTTTTATAACACATTTTACTTCTTCTAAGTTGTTATTTTCACTACCAAAACAGGGTTTTTTATTTATACTATTGTGTGAAATCCGAGATTAAGTTTTCATTATATATGTACATATGTACGTACGCTATCTAGGTACGTTTTAACGGTTAGTATGGAATAGATAGTCTATATGGCTTAGAGTAGCTGTTTCTCAGGTTCTTTGTCCGAAATCTCTCTCCGGATATGAAAATCGTTAATTTTGCAATAAAAAAGAAAAAAATCGGTATAAAATCTATCCTATCTTTTAAGTAGGAACAAATAACACATATTGAAAAAAATAGTTTACGATCTGATAAGTAGTTTCGGAGTTCATCGCGGACAAACATCGTGACGCGGAAATTTTATATAGACATATATATGTTAAGTACATTATTATAATAAGACTATTATATTTTTCGTCATTCCTAGTAAAATCAGCTTTATTTTGACATGTTGACCTCACCGTCATCACCTTCAAAAAAAATTTATTAAAACAATAATTTGAAATCAGCTAATACTCAATGAGATTTTTGAACCTTTTAAAAGCTTTCATTTCCAATGTATATTGGACGGACATTTGACGTGTACCCTTTGCATTAATGCTTTGGGATTTAAAAAAAAACAACTTTTCACGTTTTCTGAACATGCCCGCCAGTTTATTCAACAAAGTTTAACGGTTTTATGTAAAAATAAGTAATTTGTTTGCAGGCAAAATTGTTAAAAAAAGTTCTGATTTATCTACCCATCGTCGCTTATTTCTGGAGTAGTCGGGTAATCCCCACACGATTTTTAATAACTTTTTGCTGTACCTACAGTAAAATCGCAGAGATGTCACGTTCCTTTAGTATGGACAAACTAATAAGCTTACAAACAAACTACATTTGCATTTCTAAGAATAATATCACTCTTTGTTGTATACCATAATAGAAATATATAAAACAATGGATGCACAGCAGGCGATCTTACACTAAAAGCGATCTCTACCAGGCAACCTTAAGGTGGAAGGGTAAGTGAGTGACCAAAACGGTAAGTAATATACTTTCTTTAATCCATACTAATATATAAATGCGAAAGTAACTCTGTCTGTCTGTCTGTCTGTCTGTTACCTTTTCACGCTTAATCCGCTGAACCGATTTAGACGAAATTTCGTATGGAGATAGTTTGAGACCTTGGGAAGGATAGACCTTGGGAAAAATATAAGATAGTTTTTACCCCGGAAATCACCCCTTAAAGGGGTGAATGAGGGGGGGTGGGGTGGAACTTTGTATGGGAAATCAATCATTTCTGAAGTAAGAGATATAAAACTTATCATACATATGTATATATGTATATACACGTACATACATTAAAATATACACATACAAATATAGGCACGTACTTAATTAATAAGAATAAAATGATTAATTATGTATATTAATACAATAATTCAAGATACGTACGATAGTGTCATGTCAAAAGTCTAGACTAACATCGTAAAGGTAATAACTTAGCAAGCTATCAAAGTTATTTATTCAAAGCATGTTTACATAAATGGTGCACTTTAATTAGTCAGACATCACTTAATTGGCCAGCTCTATTTGTAGGTTATTTGACGCGGTGATGAAACTTATTAACTTATTAAACCGCTATTTATATTTATTACTGTTCGCCTCATGGTCGGAATTAGACCATAATCATTGTCCATACTAATATTATAAAGAGGTAAAGTTTGTGAGTTTGTGATGTTGTAGAGGGTAATCTCTGGATCTACTGAACCGATTAAGATGAAATTTGGTAAGAAGATAGTTTGAGATCCTAAAAAGGACATAGGATAATTTTTATCCCGGAAATCAGCCCTTAACGGGATGAAAATGGGGATGAAAGTTTGTATTGGGAAGCAAGCTAGGACTAACCCGAGCGAAGCGAGGGTGAGTCGCTAGTTTGCAATAATTTGAGGACAATTAGATATAGAATTTACCTATCTCTATATTATAAAAGAAAACTGTTTCCGATTTTTTTTTATTGAAAACACTAAATCTTGTAAAAAACTACGAAACAAAATAAAAGAAAATTGGTTGAGAAACAGAAGAGAAAAAGGTACTGATTTTTCTGTCTTTGCTTATTTATATATAGAATAATTATTATATACTTTTATTAACCCTTACTTCGCCCAGCCGCATCTGCAATTAAAAAAATTGGCATGTATAAATTATGTACAATTATGTACATAATATGTAACCTAAGATATTTAACAAAAAATTAGGCCGACTTCAAAATTACTTAAAAGTGAAATTCTAACCATGAAGGTGATTTTTTTTTTAATTTTATATATGACTGTGTCCGAGCCCTAGTTATAGTTTGATAAACTATTTATAAAAAAAAATTCACAATAATTATATTATAAAAACCAATAACGAAATATCACGTAACATACACACAAGAAATACACAAGAATTGAGTAAGTATCTCTCCATTTGATACAGTCATTATTGATAAAAAAAATAAAAACTAATGAGAATGACAAATGTCACTACTCTATCTATCTAGATATCTTGAATCAATTTACATGATACGGACCCACTACACGTCTCTATGACGTTTTAATATTTATATTATTTCTAGTTTATAACTGACTAGCGACTCACCCTTGCTCCGCTCAGGTTCGTCCCTGGGTAAGATTTCTTAGAGATGAGATATTTTCCCGCACTAAAATGTATCCTATATGTTAATTGTTAACCGGGATAACCAGCTATCGTCATACCAAATTTCATCAAAATCTGTCCAGTGGTTTTTCGTGATGCATTCCCAGACAGACAGACAGACAAAAATTCTAAAAACTATAGATTCTGCCAGTGTATCGATAATAATGACTATTTCAATACGATTTTTCAAAAAAGTTATTTAATGTAAAGATTCGGCTCATTAAGAATTTTATTATATGTATTGATTATTGTATTTATATTATGCTTGCTTGTTCGCTTTTATCAACATTAAATAATGTAACAAAGTAAAAATGAAAAAAGAAAAATACACGAATGTGACAAGGAATGAAATTTGTAGTCCTTTGAAACTTGCCGAATATGGACTCATTCGATTTATTTTAAGGCCCGACAAAACAGAAATGGAAATAAACTGATGAAGCGATAAATAAATAGAGCTGTTATGTTTCAATCGATAAAAACTCGAAGATTTTTTTATAATTCGATTATTTCGATTAAAAAAATGTGACTTTAATTCATTCATCATATAATATAATGTAGGTATTAAATAAAAAAGGTTAAGGTAAGGTTTTTAATAAAAAATATTTTTCAAATTGCCTATTAATCTGTCTTAAGGTCAGTGCTATTTATAATTATTATTCTCTAATAAGAGCTGGCCTTCAATTTTGAAATGCGGATTTTAGATTTAAGATTTATATTGTGCAAAATATCATAAGATTTATTGATTTGTCCTTTAAGTTCGTCATGTTTTTATATTGGATAAAGTAAAAAGAAAAATTTCCTCATTTTTATACAACTTTGATGAAACATAACTTTTGATTTCTTATGATAAAAAATCATTAAACTAATTCATAAAATACTGTACCAGTGTACATAAAATATATCATTATCTCATAAAAAAATTTATAACTTCATTAATATTACATAAAATCAGTCCCGTTTAAAGCCATTTTTTGAAGTTAGCTCAAAACAGTTTAATTAAATATACTTACTTGTTGTTAAGTAATAAGATGTTTTCTTTCAAACATCTTAGCGATTTCTTTTAAAAGTTAATTAATGTCTTATCATTTATTTTTCACGACGAAAGCAATACCAATAGATCCAATAAAACGAATTACCTTTCTATACGGGGCCATTGCATTCTCCCGGCCCTCGACAGGTGTAGTAAAATCTCTAGTACCAATTTACTTGATTTCCTCCTTTAGCACTATACTACATGAGTCCTAAAAACATACGACAGATACTAACAACCGCTTGAAAATGAAGCATCGTAATGTGAGCAACAGCAGTGGTCATGTGTTCGAATCCAGTTTAGAACAAATGTTTTTACTGGCTACATATATATATATATATATATATATATATATATATATATATATATATATATATATATATATATATATATAGTAAATTGTTTTCGTTTAAATAATTACGAAACTTCATAGCTTTTATTCACATACCTAGTTTTAAATCATGTATACACTTAGGAATGAATAATATCTACTTAATGTTCTATCATTGTAATGTAAAACAAAATTTTGGTAATAACACGTTTATGTTAAGCTTTACTATTTGAATTAAAATAAATTTGAAAGGAAATGTTAAAATGTTCACTTTGTTATCTTCTTGGACCAGCTTAAAGAAAATGTCTTAATTTAATTGCAAATGTATTCTTTCTTTATGAAATGAAAGCTAATTATTGATAATAATTAAAAAAAAAACAATGTTAGAGACTAAATTAAACGTTTAACATTAAAAAGAATGGCACTTAAAAAGTTGTTTTTTTAAGTTCCATCACAGAATATCGTTATAATGGTGTTTCGATTCAAGGTCTAACTGCTATAATTAATTAGAAAAATACTCAAAAGGTATGAAGTTTTTTAGACTTTTATTATTAATATATACATAGGTACAATGGAACTTTTACACGTCAATCGTCGTTTTAAATTATGCTTGTGTACATCCATACTAATATTATAAATGTGAGTGTGTTTGTTTGTTTGTTTGTCCTTCTTTCACTTTGAAACAAAGTGATGCATTGGCGTGATATTTTGTATGGATATAGTAAAAGGGCTGGAGAGTGACAAAGGCTATATTTCACCGCGGAAGATTTTCTGTTTCCCACGGGAAAATACGTTATATTACAACCCAAAATATTATTTATGATCAGAATTACTTGAAATTATATTATATTCTATAATATTAAGAAAAAAAACGTGTAAAAGTTGACACAAAAAAATACTTAGGTACCTAATATTTAAATAACAACAGGCAGTAACTTACAAAGATTATAAAATTTTCTCTATATTATTTCCAAATTAATGACCAGTAATATTCGATTAGTGGTAAATTTGGGTGTGACACACGAATGCAAATGGTAGCGCTAATTGTGTCAGAGTCAATATTGGCAGGAAATGAACTCCGCCCCTATACCCGCTAACGCATGAAACCCATAACGCCTGTCTATTTATTATCATGGGTATTTTAATGATACATTTTCAAACTATCAACCCTCATCTCGATAAGTAAATGCACATTCACATACATTCACCTTATATCCCTTCACACTACGTAAGGAGGGAAAATCTCTTTATTGCATACAGGAGACCTTTACCCATTATCTCGCGACTTAGTGCTCGAGTGTGTCCCTAGGTACGTTTGAAATGTATACAAATAGTTATCGCTAATGTATCTTAGGAGAAAGACTTAAGCTATAAAATTGGTTTAGAATTTTTTGTGGGAAACGTGCACGTGAACAAACAAGCAGACAAACGGTTTTTTTTAATAACTATTGTTGTGGGGTCTATGCTCCGCTCACAATACGTCACAGTCATTGTATTGTATATATGACTATATAATGTCATAATCTTATATATTTAAACGAGCAATTCTTGTATATTTATATCTTTATTTATTTATTTATACCGGCGATCTCGGAAACGGCTCTAACGATTTTGCTGAAATTTGGTATATGGGGGCTTTCGGAGGCGAAAAATTGATCTAGATTAGTCACATGTCTGGGAAAAACAGTCACATGTCTCTGTCTGGGTTTTTCTTATGCATTATTCTACGCAAAATTTAATCGCGACATCTATACAACTGTCTCAGTAACACTTAGTCACTTAATGTAAAATTATTTTTAAGCCAAATTAAAAAGAAAATTATTCTTATCGCGACATCTATACAACTGTCTCAGTAACACTTAGTCACTTAATGTAAAATTATTTTTAAGCCAAATTAAAAAGAAAATTGTTCTAATCGCGACATCTATACAACTTTCTCAGTAACACTTAGTCACTTAATGTAAAATATACAATCTTTCAAGAACTCCGAGCGAAGCTCGGTCGCCCAGGTACTCATACTTACGCACCACTTATAGGTTTAGGCTAGGAAGCTTAGGGGCGACACCCCACTCTTGCTTGATAAGACGAAAGTAGCTCTGTAAATACTAAAAGTATTTCTCTACTAAATTCGAATTAGCGACCTTCAGCTCAAGAAGCACTGGTTTGGTTTGTGTGTGTGTAGGGCGAGTACAAAATCGATGTGAATTCAATTTCGAATAAGCTTATTTGATGTGTACTAGTATGCATATCAAAGTATCCGACTTCGACTACAGCTAAATTACTTATAGTATTTCAGTCATCTAGACAGATAAATAAAATTGAAGTGTCTGTTTGTACTATCAAAATAACAGCTTTTTACTAAATGCATATGGATTATATACAATATTTATAAGAAAAACACAATTTTTAAAAATTTGGAATGCCTAAATGCATTTAAGGGGCCAAACCCACATTATATTTTAAACTGCCCATCTATCTGATATCGCATCATGCGAAAACTACTTCGACGATTTTGATGAAATGGATTTCTTGCGGTGTTATCTGATTATGTCGATCTACAACATAGAATATTATTTAATGCTGTAATAAGTTCTCGTTCTCAAGCAAATAAACAAATTTAATTTAAACGCTTTCAAAGCTGCGGTAAAACGCTAGTAAAATATTTACATTGTAAACGATAGTAATATATTAGGTTTGTGTATTAATAAAAATAGTATAAAAGAAAACCAAAAGTGCATTTGCATGCAAGTTAAATAAGGACCACGAAAAATAAGGTACTTCAATTCCAAAGCATGAATACCAGAGAGAACTGAAATATTTGTGACAGCAATTATTTATAACTATGAATAACTATTCAAATCCTATTGAGTATAACGATAGAAAGACTAATTACTAAACGTATTAGCTGTCCGCTCCACAGGTCAATATTGAATCAGGCAACGCCCAATCCGATTGAATTTCACTTAGATACTCTTAACTGAGTACGAAAGGTCGAAGTGGTACGTACTTATTAGGAGCTCGTAAGTTAAATAGAAAAATAATTTTAATATTTTTATATTACCTACATGTTGATATTTTTAACAACAACAAATGAAATATTTAATACTAGCGGCTCACCCTCGCTTCGCTCGGGTTCGCCTCTAGACAAACAAAGACAAAATTCCACGGGAACCATACATTTATCAGATACAAAAAGTAACCTATTTGTTATTCTGATGTATGAACTATATTATTGTGAAGTTTCATTAAAATTCAATTAGTACTTTTTGTGTACTAAGCTGTATAAGTTACTATAGTTTTTTAACTATCCCACGGGAACTCTTTAATTTACCGAGATTAAAAGTAACTAAAATATTGACCGGGGATATAAGGTATCACCATGCAAAATTTCATTCAAACCCGTCCAATAGTTTCAAAAATTAGCCCGTACAAACAGACAAACAGAGAAACAAAAATTTTGAAAAAAAATAGATTTGTTCTATTTCTCTTCTTACATCCCCCTGACTCGGTTTTTAGCATTTTTTTTCTATATACAGATATTCGACCTCTACAGTTTTATTAGTATAGATAATGTGTTACACTCCTGTTTCTAGATTTTTTGTGCAAATAACAGACTATTTCAATGTATTGTGTCATATATAGATATAGTAATAATAAAATATGATTTTAATTTTCTTGTTAATGTCTTCAAAGCGTGCCAGTTGAGCACAAATTACTTCGTCAATATCACGTGTAAAATGTAGTCAGAATGAAGAAGACAGCAAGGAGATTGGAAGGTAACAATAGAATGTGATGTAAATAATATTACATCATTCAAGGAACGGTGAGTCACTTAAGGAAAATATAATTTATTTTGAAAATATTAGTATTTACAGTGAAAATTAGTTATATTGTTATTTACTTATGCACATATTTTTTTTCTCTTCTGACCAAGTATTTAATAATCTTGTCAACCCTAAAATGTAGTTCCACATTTTTCTATTAGCTCAACTCTGAAATTCAAAAACTTTTTCAATCTCACCCGCTGATGTCCTTTAGCTTTTTAAAGCGATTTACTGCCAAATAAATTTCATACTTGGTTTAAAATTATAGCACAATAATTATCATTTCATTATCATATGAATCACGGCAAAAAAATGAACAAAATTACGAATTCTGATAATATTTCAATGAGATATACATAAATATAGCGTTTGAGCACAGGTCTTTTCTTATGTATAATTTCTCCGCTGATTCTCCACCATCGACAACATCTCCACCATCGGCCTTAAAATGATATAAAAGAACTTTTAAATTTAATTAACATTTTTTTCATTTATAATATCTTATTTACACGCGTTACAACAAATAATAGTATAGTAATAATACACAAGTAAAATGTAATCTCTTATAGTCATATTATAGGGAAGGCCAGACTGGCATAATGCTTGAAAATAATCCTTCACAGTGAGTTGTGGTCGGTGAAATTACAAAATTTTTTATATAATATGTGCTATAACATATGTACGTGCTGCATACTGTTTTATTAGGATATATTGATAAAAATAATTTGAAATAGAAACCCAACCCATCCATAATTTATACATCTCAAACTGATGCCTCCTGCCGACACATTTAGCTATCCCTCGGGTGACGTATGATTTATGAGATAAAAAACATCAAATGTTTAAATTCAGAACCTATATTGGTATGAAATTTCATCTTGATACATTGATTATGAATTTTGCACGTCATGATAAATTGTTTTTCTAAGATCCGATATATGTATACTGCCAGGTTTTCCACATCCGATGGTCCTGGTTTCGAGTCCCGGGTCGGGCGAAGTTATTGAGATGAGATGGCGTTATATATCGATTTATTGTAGATATGAACGTAAAATTATAAAAAAATAATAATAACAGATACAAGAAAGATTAATTTTGGTTTTAAAAAATAAGGAAGCTAAGCAAATTGATAGAGTTTGTACGGCACTCAGTAAATATCATTATTTATTGTTCATGCCCTTTTTAACGTCCCACTGCTGGGCACGGGCCTCCCTTCAATACGAGGGGGATCAGGCCATAGTCCACCACGCTGGCCAAGTGCGGGTTGGCGGACTTCACATGTCTTTCGAAAACTTGCTAGGTTCTCTCAGACATGCAGGTTTCCTCACAATGTTTTCCTTCGCCGTAAGGCAAGTGGTAATATTGATAGAAATGATTCGCACATGAAAATATCAGAGGTGCAAGACCCGGGATTTGAACCCGCTTCACTCGGATACCGAAGCGAGCGAGTTACCATTGGGCTACCACTGCTTTTGCTATTGTTCATTAAGGTTAGTCATTCAAATTATAATTAAATGCAAAATGAAATATAGTAAGTTCAAATAGTTCGACAGTATGTAGATTAATAACATCTATATAATATATCTAAATAAAATAACCCCAATTTCTATTTCTATTATAATAATATTATGTACATAAGTATGGCAGTACACTCTGCATAATATTGTGAATTGTCATGTCATTCTAGACATTCATACGCTGTTGCTTCGGTTAGGTTTTAATTTCACCCCTCATGTCTTTTAGTGTTTTATTATACATCCAGTAACTTAACGTACTGCAACATTAAATTTACATCACTCTCCATAAAAAATCACGTTAATACTGCTCCATGGTTGTGTGTTAGAAATGGAAACCAATTAACATTTGCACATTTATAAAGAGATTAAGGTTTGAACAAAGCACGTCAAATCAATACTAATATTATAATCAAACAATACAAATATTATTTTTATATTATTATAGATGTGACAGTGTGTTCGTTTGTTTGTTTGTCCTTCTTTCACATCGAGACAAAGCGACAGATTGGCGTGATTTTTTGTGTGAAGATAGATGGAGGGCTGGAGAGTGAGATACTTTTTACTGCGGAAGATTATCTCATTCCCACGGTAAAACACGTTATAATACAACCCAAATCAAATCAAAATGTTTTTCATCAAAATTACTTATAAACAATAAACTTGATTATTTTGATTAATTAAAATATATATAATTATAAACTTGGTATTAATGCTCTTGAGAGTTTGTATGGAACCTACCTTTTTAGAGTTTATGTTGTAAGTTTAGCACGAGCGAAGCCGCGGGTTCTGCTAGTGTAATATAAATTGGTTAACAGTAAATTCATAATTCAATTTTGCAATAATGCATGCGTTTTACAATACAGTTGCTCTATTGTATCTTTTAGGTAAATAAATATGGGATTTTAAGCTTCTAAGTTTAAATAAAATCGTGCACGTCGATCTCAAAATGATCTCAATATAATTTATCATCATTATAATAAATTGTTCATTTTTAAAATTTCATATTAGATATTGATCACAGTTTATTTTGAGTTTTAATTAAGAGAAGCTTTAGCGACAGTTGGGGAATTTTTAATATCTGATTACCATAAAATTTTATATTCAATTAACAAAGGGCATGCTTTGAGATGACAAATTTTGATGTTTCTTTGTGTAATAAGGAAAATTTCTATTTAATTTAAATAGAAGTTACAGTAAGAGGGAAGTTTTGGAAAGTTTAAACGGCGGTTTTCAGTTCACTTAACGAATGGTTCGGTTGAAACTAATTGAGCAAATACTTTGCAGTGCGTGTTTCGCCCGTCGATCGGCTCGAATATTTATATACCAAATACAAATATTCCTTCCCGACAAATAAATTCTTCATAACATGTGTACATACGATAATAAGTCAATCTTTAATATTTTATATTAAGACATCACTAAATATTTATTTAATATATAATTAATACTAAAAATGTTTTTTTTTAATTAAGAAAAATAAATCAAAAAGATATGTTAGTGTAGGGATATTTCTCAATTGAACGTGTGCTTACCTTATCGTGGTAGGGGGGCTCATTAGAGTCCGGCAGTCCAACCGGGCGCGAACTTAGAAATGCACTGTGAGGTTGCCCACTTCTGTGGCTGGTGTACCATGCGGGTTGCTTCTGGTACTTCTCTGATAGCAGACTGGACCATTGGAGCAACCCCATGGTTGTGGTTTGCTTCGGCAGAACTGCCGTCAGGCGTTGTGGTTGATTACGTAAGCGATCCTGCGACGCCCCGTTAAGGTTTTAGTGACATTAAAAAAAGAGATATTTTTCAATCCCCCAAGATGTGTGTTTATTTTGTCGTTGTGGTGGGTGATCATGATAGTGTAATTTGAATTAATCGTAATTCTTTGAAATATCTGCTATCGTAGGGATAAAGACCAAACAGGCTTTTACTTAACATAATTCTAAAGCTCTTTACTAATGGGTAAGTCGTAAAGTCCTTAAATATGGTTTAAGAATGTAGTATAATTTATATGATAAACCCATCTCGAGATAATATTGCTACAGAATCGACAGTGATACTTTTAGTAAATAACCCTTTTTAATGTTAAGAAATGCTTCTTTGCATACCACCTGCACAGAAGGTTATGTGAATTCGCGAATCCATGACTGATGTAACAGGTTAGAGAAGCAAGTACTACCCTTCCTCATCTCAATGGGGATATGCACTCAAAGACGACACGCCAACGCTCAGTCCACCGATGCAGATTACAACAACCAGGGTGTTCACCTATCAGCCTACTATCGAAGAAGGAGCAACATATTATTTGGAAGCCCTAATAGATGTTCACCTCAGCCTACTATCAAAGAAGGAGCAACATATTATTTGGAAGCCCTAATAGATTATCATATGTGAATATGTTGCAGTTCTAATAATATTATATGTATCGAATTGATAAGCTCCTTTTCTCTGAAATTTGTGGAAATTTGATAAAATTTGCAATAAGATTTGAACCTGTGACAAATTAAAATAGATATAAAAAAGGTTGTCAGCCTAAATTCAATATGTAGTTTATCAATGTGTAATAATAAGGTAAAAAAATTATTACAGTTCACTAATGATTGTGTATGAAATAATATTAGATAATAATAACATTATACAACAAAATGGTTACTATTAGCTTTTCCGATAATTGATGCGTTGCTTGATCAGCTTAAGAGCTTACATTGTATGAATCCCTTGAAACTTAATTGTATAATGCATTGTACAAACGTTATAAAGCCGAGTAAGCATACCAACCAAATGTATTTTCAACCAGGATTTTAACACTGTAGATATTTTTCAGTATTATCGAAATTATTTGCATGCAGCAATTCATTTGTTGCTAGTAGTGAATTATTAAATTATCTATAAAAAATGCTTCAAAAGTATAATTAAATAATGTTGAGTATTAGTCTTACAACACCATTAATTATGGTGGCCATAATTTACAGAAAGCTCTAACTTTATTTTCTTTGTAGCAGTAAATAAATATAGGTATTATATAAAATATAAAAATAGTATATAAAATCCGCAATGTCGATGGTCGTGATGGTCAATGTGCTATTGCATTGCACAGTATACACTATTCATGTAGAATATAAATTTTCTTTTTATTGTTTTCTACTTAATTGCTAAAAATTATAACCCTGAAATGAATGAGTACATTTAAAAATGTATAGTTACTTATTTTAAATTTAATAATGCCAGAGGCGTAGACTCCTGTAGATGTTTTCATTATATTAAATACTAGTGACTTACTCTCGCTTCACTCGGATTTTATTCACAATTTATGGGTTACATTTTTTTGCTCTGAACCCTGATTCTTTTTTAAAATAAAAGTAGCTTAAGTTACTCCTTATAACTTCAACTATCTGCCCGTGAAAGTCCCGTCAAGATCGGTCTAGCCGTTTCGAGGATTAGCCGGAACAAACAGACAGACTGAATAAAATTTTAAAAATGGTTTTTTTTCTTATTAGTAATTTATATACTTTCACATGCATTTGGTAAAAAGCTGTTATTTTGACATTAACAACAGACACTTTAATTTTATTTATCTGTATAAATAAAAACTATCTTAGAATATTTCGAATTATCACCTCTTTTAATTCACTATAGACAACCAATGATAGATCATTGGTTGTCTATCTTGAACTCTTTAACGAGATTTGTTCGAGTATTAAAAAGAAATATTTTAATTTAATAAAGAATTGACAGATAGCTAAGAGGCGAGGGTTTTCTAAATTCAATTTAAATAATACCATAATTCCTGAAATTCTTAAAAATAATATGGAGAACAATTCTTTTTGGACTTTCAGATTTGTCATTAATATGAAAAAATATTTTAGTTTTTTTTTTTACTTGTTGATAATAGGGATCTAAAATGAAAGTCAATATGTCTTTTTATTACAACATTTTTATTATCTCGATTTCTTGTGCTTGCTTATTCGGTACAAATACAATCTGATCAATCTCATATATTTTAGATAAAGAATTAAAGCTTAACATATAGCTTAAAACAAATATTACATCTTTTATCTGTCCGGTTCCAAATTTTTTTTTATTTATTAATCTAACTTCCTAATAATCTAGAAACTTAAAATTTAGCTTAGAGCTGGGACAAACGATCAGGAAGACTAAACTCAATAGCAGAAAATAATTATTTAAATAAAACGTTTTTAAAATACTTACAAAAATTTAATTTAATTATAATAGCCCCATACATATTTATAAATTATAGCCCCATAGAGATTTATAGCCCCATACACATAATATGTATATTATATGTACATTTAGATTAATAGTGGTGAATTCTTAATAACTTTAAAATATTCGCATGCATTAAAAATAGACAAAAATACATTCAATTTTATATATGTATACAGATGGCAACATGAAAATCTGTATGGGTCTAAGATAAATTATTTTAGTACATTTTAAAAACTTCTGGAATTTACGATCACATAGTCATGGACAGCTAATTATACACAAGTTAAAAATACTATGTACATACATATAGAAGCGTGTGCCCCCCTCTCCCTCTCCCCTCGTCATATTACATTTACATATATAAAATATAAATGAGTATTTACATATAGTTCAAGAGACGATTGTAGAATGTATGCGTAATATGATAATTATACGCTCTACGATATTTTCATTTTTAATTTATTTATTATATTATATGTATTATTTGCATTTCTTTTTATAAATTTAGTGATATTTAAGTCCAATTTAGCTTATTTTACTACTACACATTCTTCTTATTTATCTATAAGAATTTCATATTTTCTAACATAATTCAATCAAATTTTGAAAGGTAGCAAGCAAACCGTTAGACCCGCTTAACAATATCATTTACAGTTTTATTAACTCAGATTTAAGCATATTATTACAGTTTAGTTTATGTATTTGTTACCGGCCAAACTAGATTTCAGGCCAAACTGGTTTTTCTTAGGCCAAACTGGTTCATCCAAATTGTGTCAGGATATACTACTTTAGCCCAAACAAAATACTAAATACTTTAGCCTTAACTAGTTTGGTCTAAGTCAAACTGATATTTTTTAATGAATGCGCAAGCGATCTGCAACGCCCCGTGGCACTGTGGCCACCGGTTCCGCTGTGGGTTTTAGTGAGTAGGAGTCTTAAAGTACCCTGCCTATTGATGGTCGGCAGGGTCCCCATGATGGGTTTCCCCAGCGAAAATAGAAAACAAAAAAAAGGCCGAACTGATTTTGAGGTATTATTCGGCTGATTAGTATATGGGACGCAGCCTCTGGAAGAGTGGGTGGTATTATTATGTAACAGGCACAACTTGGATAAAGTAAACGGAAGCTAAGCGTAGCGTAGCTCACTCCTTTAGCCTTCTTGTTAGATCTTTTTTTTATTTCGAACCTAGAACCCTCAGTATAATAAGTGCTATACTATTTCAATCAATTTGGCCTAGGCCAAACTAGATTGTCTATGATGACTGGTTTGGCCTCGGACAAACCAGTTTAGTCTGAAATGTAGTTTGGCCGGTAAAATGTTTATTTCAATATTCCGATAAAATTGCTGCGAGCTCGGTATAAAATTTGAAAAATCTATTTTACTTCAGCTGTATCAGCATATACAAATTTACGAGTATCTAAACGATGTATATAAAGAATAAAAGAAACATTACATTAGCTTACACCGCAAAATAACGTGTGCTCTTTAGTCAATATCTCTAGTGCTATATTTTTATGAATATATGAACTGTAGATACAGAACTAGTTATATATTTCCCTTTTTTCAAAACTGCATGGCGACCGGTAAAAGCTCTATTTACTGTCGAAATTAAAAGCTTTTATTTTCTATAAATAAATCCAAACTTACTCGCTTTGTTCAGTCTTTATTGTATTTCATTTGTAGTCTGAGTAAAAATATTCGTCTCGTTTTTACATAATAAATATCTCAATGGACTTTTTTGGACAGCTTTATATGAAAAGTTATTACATTTAAAAATAAAAATGGATTCGTGCTGTATAATATTTATAATAATATTTTTTTATAGTCAACACAAAATCATTATTCAAATTTAAATTAACCCATTTCTTACAATAAGTTATTTTTTACATATAGTTTACAAAATCAAAATTCCTCAATATGCCCACATCTTCTACTTAACCGACTTTGTGTTAAGTATCTATATATAATAATAATAATAATTTATGTATTTAATGTATCATACGACTGTCTCCTAGACTATTTTATTATCAATTTAAATTGAACATTTTAATAGACTTTACTTTATTTATTTACAATAACATAATAAAAGTATGTTGAAAATATTTTAATATACACTTATTAATTTTGATGTAAGCATTTTATCATATTATGTTGATACTATCTGAAAATGGCTTTTATTAAATGAAATTTTCCATTTTCCGCTTACAATATTTTTTAATTTTTTTTTATATAACATTTTGTATCCTAAATTTATTATATTTGAAATAGAATGTTTAAAATATTCCATGTTATATTTACAAATTCTCATTTCATTTTTAATTCGTTATCGAACATAATACTTTCTTAGATTTACGCGAATATTTGATGTTTTAAATAAAACTATCTTTTCAGTTTTTTTCGCAGACTTATTTACGCGCTCTTCCGTCACCACGATTGCTGTAAAGCATTCGAAACGTCGAGAACCAAAAATCAAAAATCCGCGAAAAAGTCCCAAAAATAATTTAATTGTTCGATATCGACATTTCAAATAATAATTTTATTTGAAATGTCGATATCGAACAATTAAATTTTATAAAAATAGAAATACATATATACAAGTCTGTAATAAATAAATATTAAGTCAACATGATATCTTGTATAAGCTACTGCTATCAAATAGATTTCTTACACACGAACGAACTACGTGTGATGTGATCTGTATTTTTATTGAAATTGTAATTCCTTTCATTTCAATCAAATTTAATATCCGAGTCATAAACAATTCCCAGGACTAGATCCCTAAGGAATTTTCTCATTTTGAAGGAATCTGGCGCGGACCTAAGTCATAACTCGTTTTAAGATTCCATTTATCGTATGTTTTCTTAAATATCGTATTTATTGGTCCTTTGAACGATGTCTAGATATGAGTGTAGAAGAATATATTTCTTATTTACTAATTGTATTTAAAAATTATTTGATTCCTTATGTATACTTAATTCAACAGATGAATGTGTATTAATTTGTGAAATATAAATTAAGGGTTTATACAAAAGTGTACCTAACTATAAATAATTTGGTTTTAGTCAATATTAGACTTCATTATACATTTTATCAACAAAACAACATCTATGTATGCAAATTCATAGTGAATAAAATATGTAACAGTTTATATAGCCAAGCACTGATATCTAAACTAGACAGAATACAAACATATATTTATAATATGTATGTATTTAAAGTTATATATGTGTAGTGTATCAACTATCTGGTATCCATAACACAGGCCTCGTAGCTTAACATGGAACTAGATGGTGCTGTGTGTTAATGTTCTACCATATTCATTTATTTATATATAACTAATAAGTGTTTCCACGAATGTGGCACTATCGAAAGTGAAATTCACTGGAAGTATAATAAATAGGTATTGATTGTAGGTATCTACCTACAACTGCTACTATGTTTACGTTACGTATATAAGCCTTAGAAACAAATTTCTAATAGATGATATCTAAATATTAAAGATAGGATAGGTATTAAGATAAGAATAGCAGCAATGTGCAGCTCAGTGCAATTTTTTGGAAGTTATGGGTTCGATTTTTGCGCAGGTATTGTATTAGCCCTAAAATGTGCTAAAGTAGTACCACTGGCAAAACGCTCGTTTAGATCTACTAATTAGATTAATTTACTTATTAGGTACGAGTAAGTAATCAGTAAAGAAAAACATCGTGAGAAAACCAGAGCAAAAGGTCTGAAGAAAATTTAATTTCCTTTGCGAAAGCTGACTTTATACAATCGCTATCGATAAAATAAAAATAAAAATGGTATGTAAATAGCCTCAAAGCATTAATATTTAGTTCATATGGTTAGAATATGTCAGTTCCACATATATATATATATATATATATATATATATATATATATATATATATATATATATATATATATATATATATATATATATATATATATATAAAATAAATAATTGAAAAATATCTTGCTAAGAAAGTACAGTACATATTTACCAGCGTAGTTCAGATAAAGTAGATTTTGACGTTTATTTATTCATTAGAAAGACCCGATACTAGTGCTATCTATGTTCTAAACTAATAAAAATACAGAAATGTGTAAGATATTAAAAAAATAAGTGCAGAATAAAAGGTTATAAAAAGTTATATTATACAAATAATATATAGAAAAAAAAATATTATTTTAGCTTTTAAAGAATTTCACTTTCGATAGAAGATACTAGGTATTATTAAATGTAATCAATCTTCATAAGTTAAACACATACGGATATGGATATTATCGACCACTTGCAAGTAATAATATTGTAACTCCTCAGTATAGTTTTTTTTAATATTTATTAATTTCAGACGATCCAAGTTAAAATTTTCTATAATACTGAGTTATAATGTTTTTCCTTGCAGGTGTCGATATAAGGATACAGTTATGTTATTATAGCTGTGCCGCTCTGAAGTGGCCGCTCGTATTTGGGAAACTAACATGTTAAGTATATAACTTAGGGTCTTTGCACACCGTTCTCCTTGTAATGGCGGGGGGCTCATTAGGGTCCGGCAGTTCAGCCAGGGGCGAAGCCAAGAAACGCACTGGGAGGTGGCCCACTTCAGTGGGTGGTGTGCCATGTTGGTTGCTCTTGGTACTTTTCTGATAGCAGAGTGGACTGTGGAGCAACCCCATGGTTGTTGTGGTCTGCTTCGTTTGGTTGAGTCGGTTAGTCCCACGTAATCACCTGTATATATACAGGTGGTGTGCATTTCCCAACATTACAAAAAAGAGGCTTTGCAAACGACGACTATTCAGCACGCGTCGACGCGTGGTTCTGCGCTGATCTCCTATTGCTTATATCTCATCGCACTTTGAGAGAGAAAAAAAATCATTGCACTTGTGGAACTTGTGCCAATAACTATACTAATATTATAAAGAGGAAAGATTTTTTTGTTTTTTTGTTTGTACCGTATAGGCTCCGAAACTATGAACCGACTTAGATGAAATTTGGTTGAAAGTTAGTTTGAGACCCTGGGAAGGACATAGGATAGCTTTTATCTCGGAAATCGTACCTTAAGGGGATGAAAATGGGGATGAAAGTTTATATTGGGATGCAACCTAGGGACGAAGTCGAGAGGAACTAGGGTAAGTCGCTAGTAATAAATAAAATAGACCACCGTGGCTGAATCAATTAGAAGAACTTTACATATAAATATATACAACTACGAATATGTTTGCAGTTTATTTAGAGCGACACGTGCTATAATTGATAAAAGTTATCACTATCACAAGAGCGTGGGATATGAAAGGATGCAGGGAGCTGCAACTCTAAAATCATTTACAGCTTACTTCAGAGCGGCAATTATACTAAGAATATACTCGATAATACCTATCACTCTTACTCATGGAGACCATGTGAAATGAGAACAGGGGGCGGCAACTGTAAAGTCATTTGCAGCTTACTTCAGAGCGACAGTTACACTACGGCTATATTTGATCATAGTAATCACTCTCACCCATACAGGTCGTGTGGCGTGAGTGCCGGGCGGGGGCGGTCCCGTCATATCCACGTGCGGTCCTCTTGCGCGTGCGCGTGCGCGTCAGTGTGCGCGCGGTCGCCGCACGCGCCGGACGTGCCGCGCCGTCAGGAGCTCCTCATTAGCGGATTGTTGTATGTGCTATGTAGTGATATCCTTATAGTACCTGAAGGGATTTGTTTCGTACATTATACGCCGCTTTTTTGTTTTTAAAAACATTGATTATACCATTTTTAACTACTGGCTTAGGTAAATATTGTAAGATTATGGAATTTGTTGGACTTTAAGTAAAATGTCGCGTTGTTTTATTTTTTTATTTACTTACAAAACTTGCCTAAGTCGGAACAACAAAGTGTTAGCTCTCACGATTTACAATAAGCTAAGCGAAGCGCTACTGAAAAGGAAGAAAGGCCTTTTGAAGCAAAATGAAATTTTCTTTATTTAACGAGCAAGTCAAAAGAGCCTAACTACTGAAATGTAAATTTTGAAACCAATCTTTATAACAAGGCAGTCTGCTTTAATATTTAATATGCCAGAAATTACCAACGCTCTGGATTGGCCACCTTGCTCCTACTTGTGTATTTTATTTGCATGTAGCAAATGAGGAGAGTCGGGTGGGTTTTTCATGAATTTTGTAGTTTTGATTGTGGTCTTGAATATACCTACGCAGAAAATGCTCTCGTCTATGATCTTAATATTAAAAAATGATAACTGAAAAAAGCTAAAAAAATAATCGGCGTAAATAATGAGAAGAAGCAAACACTTTGCAGACAGCGACACGACAAATAAATATTTCTTTCATTTTACTTTAACTAAAAACAAAGTCATATTTACATAATGGAATGGCTTTCTGAATTGATGCAATCACTTTGAAATAGTCGAACGATTTGTTAAACCTATTTTAAATAATTTGAAGAACTGCAATGCTTAATTTCAATGATGAAGTGACAAAAAATGAAAGATTGTGTTAGAATGGTTTAAAAAGCTAAAGGAAAGTGATTGCTACTTCATATAAATCTTTTTTGATAAAAATACAAATAATATCAACAAATTAACAAAACAATAAGTAACATACTTGTGCCGTTCCTCCTGCTGGGAGAGAAAGATCGCATAGATCTATCGAGTCTGTCTGGACCAAAGCCGCGTTGACGACTGAGGCCGCCGCCCATTGCACCGCAACACCAAAAGAATTGTTTGAATCCTCGTCTAAATCTATTCAGAAGTACAAAAAGGAGAATAAGAAATTAAATTGTTTAGAATATCATAATAAATAATATTGATGTATTTAATTATAATGAATGAATGAATAACTCTTTATTGTACACCCAAAAAGAGAGAAGAAAATATACAAAAAATATAGAAGAAGTTACAAAAGGCGGCCTTATCGCTAAAAGAGCGATTTCTTCCAGGCAACCTTCAGGTGTAGGAAATAGTACTAAATTAGAAGGAGCGCGAATAATAAAGAGACAGTAGAAAATATATATTTATACGTATACGTATCATACAAATATATACTAAATACAAAATAAATACAAGTAAAATATAATTAATCAATAAATAAATACTTTAACTACATACATAGATACTATACCTATACTATACATATATAAATGTAAAATAATAAAAGGCAAGTTTAACAAGAATTATACTAAAGTTAACACTAATAAAGTAAAGATAACACTAATACGAGTACATAGTAATACCAATACATTCAATAAAAAATCCTCTTTCAAAGCGTGTGAAAGTGATCCTTTAAACGTTTTTAATATTTTTAGCGTTTTCGCATGTCTGACAGTTTGAGGAAGAGAGTTCCACAGACAAGGAGCCGTGATGCTGAAGGAGTTACTATAAAAGGAAGAAGAGTGAGAAGGGATTATAAGGGTTAGGTTCTGGCTAGAGCGAAGAAGACGAGAATGGGTGCACCCAAGGAATCAGAAACGCAATTATAATACTTTTTTTTTTAAATGCTTAGAATCAAAATCAACAAATATTCTAAGGTACTTTGGTGCCATTTTTTTATTTTTTGTAAAATTGTGGGTAGGCACTGTTTGTAACAGTCAGTCAGTTTAAGGCAGTGGTAGCCCAATGGTAACGCGCTCGCTTGGGAATCTAAGTGAAGCGGGTTCAAATCCCGAGTCTCGCACCTCTGATATTTTCATGTGCGAATCATTTCTAACATGATTACCACTTGCCTTTCGGTGAAGGAAAAGATCGTGAGGAAACCTGCATGTCTGAGAAAACCTAGCAAGTTTTCGAAAGACATGTGAAGGCCCCTAATCCGTACTTGGCCAGCGTGGTGGACTATGGCCTGATTCCCCTCGTATAGAAGGGAGGCCCGTGTCCAGCAGTGGGACGTCAAAAAGGGCTGAATACAATACTGTTTGTAACAAGTATATAACGCCTTTGAGACGTTTAAAACCTTCACTCCCGTCACTCCCGTGACCATAATTGTTTTAAAGCATTCGAAATTTCGGGAACCAAAAATCAAAATAAATCCGCGAAATAATCCGAAAACATTGTTTTATTTAAAATGATTAGGGTATATTGATGTGAAAGCTAAATAGAATTGACTAGAACAAATGAAATATAGTACTGTTGCAAGTCTGTTACCTTATTCTTATTATCTAAACATGTAATAAAACAGTAACTTAGCGAAATCGAGGTGCGCGTTTCACAAAAATTACTAAACTGATTTTAACTAAATTTTGTGTAGTGGTAACTTATTATTTGGGTCAACGTTTAAAATACCTTTTACTACGGCAAAATCTTACATCCCCACGGGAAACCCCAATAACTGGTTCTATCGAGTCGTCCTTAGAAATTTGCATGCCTAACGCTGGCTCAACCTTAAGAGACACATCAAAACAATTTACTAGAAAATTGTAAATCTTAATAATGCGCAAAGAAAAATTTGCAATAGCATAAATCTTTTTCCTAAGGTACATAATAACTATTCATATCTATTTAAGACGCACCCGAGCGAAGCGAGAGTAAGTCACTAGTTATAAATATAAGTCCAAATTTATTCGCATTACCTACTACTGAAATTAACATAATAACACCGGGCAGAGCTACTGAGTCTATATAGTGGTAAGATATCATTTTTTATTTATCCTGACTTAACGATTACGTTCGCCTCGTTTCATCTTGAAATTGGCTATAAATATATCTGAATTTGATCAAAAAGATGAGGCACTGATGAAAAGGTACGTTCCAAAAAAGGAAAACGCCAAAGCTTACACTTCAATTCCGCCAGTGAGGTAAATAAAAGTTTCTTTGGCTAAAGTATCCTACCATATTTCTCAATATTTATAATCGACTTTTGATATAAGATTTTTATATCTTAATAATAATACATAAAGTTATCGTGTGTCATTTTTCTTATCTTTCCATTAATATATATATAATCTGTCTAATATCTAAGTCAACAGCTGCAAAGATTTCTTTCTAACTAATATAATACTAGAGCTTCACTTGATGATACATCCAATTTAGTTTTAATCACATGTTTCTTTGTGCTTTTTTTTTATTGTATTCAGTGATAAACGAGCAGACAGACCACCTGATGGAAAGCGATACCTGTCGCCCATAACACCTACGGTTCATGTTGCGCTGGCTACCTTATCCTTCAAACCGATAACAACAATGCAACCATTGTTGCTTGGCGGCAGAAATAGATGAGGGGGTGGTACCCATCCAGTCGGACTCCTCAGGCTTGACAGAGTCCTACCACCGGTAAAACTTTGTACTTTTAAAGAATCGAACAATTATTCATACATAGAATAATTTTTAATTTGTGATATTTATTTTATTTAAGGTATAAAAAAAAACATTTGGGTACAAAACTAACTAAAAGGTGAAAACAAGTTGACGAAGGAACTTAGTATTATGCAGTTAGAGACTCATGTACACGTATTGTAATACACGTAGCAAGATTCGTAGCAAGTATAAAACATGTATGACTAATAAACACATAAACTTTCTTTGGGCAATGCTATGCCACACTCGGGTAAAAATAGTTTTAAGTGAAACAAAAGTATACTTACTTTGAATTCATCCAGCAATAAATGATGGGATTGTACATGGAGTTGCTCATGGCGAGCCAGTAGATTGCCAGGTATATCTCCTGTATGTGCGGGTAGTTCACCACGTCCGGGTAGTACGACGTTATCACGAAGTAAACGTGAAACGGTAACCAGCATACTGCGAATATCACTACCACGACTATCATCATTTTCACCACCTAGATAGAAAATGTTATTTTATTTTTGAAAATTAATTAACAATAGCAGCGACTTGGTTGGTTTTTTATTAGCCAAACACATCCCACATTTACATCTTAAGCAAAAATTTCATGTGTATATGTTTAACTTTAGAAAATGTTGAATTTTCATTGATGCTTTATTTAACCATGATAAATATTCAAAAGACATAGTCTAGTTCTCATCTCGGTATACTTTATTAGAAACGCTTATGACAAATTTTATATATAACCCAGCTGTTTAGACCGTACCTTTATTTAATGTTGGAAAATGTATTTAAGCATACCACCTGAGATATGTGCGAGTCACCGGCTAGAAAAGCTTGTACTAAATATAACAAAACCTCCCCAGTGTGTCCCTCTTAATGGGGCGTCGCAGGTTCGCTAGCGCACTCAACCACGACGCCCCGACGGCGGGTCGTGCCATAGCAAATCACAATAACCATGGGGTTGCTCTAACGGTCCACTCTACCATCAGAAAAGTACCAGAAGCAACCCACATGGCACACCATCCACCGAAGTGGGCCACCTCCCAGTGCATTTCTTAGCTTCGCGCCCGACTAAACACTGCCGGAAGCTAATGAGCCCCCCAATCACGATAAAGTAAAAGCACGTTGGGATGAAGGGTAGGAGGGGGGAGGGGGGGGGGGCTGTTTAGACTGTACCTATTACCCTTAAAAAATCAATGAATTGAGGTAAATATTTACTAAATATTATATACTTAATCTATACCGATAAATAAAATTGGAGTGTCTGTTTGTAATATTAAAATAACCGCTTTTTACTAAATGCATATGGATGTTTATACGGTACATATTATACCAAAACAACATTTTTTACAATTTTTGCCTGTCTGTCTGTCTATCTGTCTGTCTGTCTCTCTGTCTGTTTGTCCCGGCTAATCTCCAAAACGGCTGGACCGATTTTGAAGGAATTTTCACTGGCAGATAGCTGATGCGATAGGGAGTAACTTAGGCTACTTTTATTTTAGAAAAAGAATAAGGTTTCCGAGAAAAAAAATTAAAACCCATGAAATTGTGAACAAAATCCGCGTACGGCGTACGCACCCGAGTGAAGCGAGGGTTAATCGCTATAAAATTTAAATGAATATCTTAGGAGTAGCAAAGTACTATTTATGTATACCTAAACATAGTAAACCATGAAAACGTACCTAGGGACGAACGCGAGCGAAGCGAGCGTGAGTCGCTAGTATACTTAATATTAAGAAGAATTTAGTTGGTGTAAGTCAAATATTTTACAATGGACAATATATGCCGTCCCTAAACTATTTATTATTGTGCTGTACATAGTAAATAGTTTTCTACATAACGGAATTTTACCTCGAAGTGGTTTTACACTTATTGTTTTCCTTATGAAAAATATGACTTTATTAAGCTCTAAATTAAAATAATCGGAAAATGCGTACTCATTTTACAACATCTAGTTATGAGTAATAATTAGGTATTGAAAATTTCAACACAACATTAAATATTCAATATACATATAACTTAATCTCCTTTCTTATCCCTGTACTTATCTTTGTTGATATTATAAATGTGAAATTATCTGAATATTTCTGTAATAATTTTTGGCTTTAACAGCGCCATAAACTTTTAATAAAATGTATATTAAATACATATTACTTACATTAAGTACTCCGGAAAAACAAAATATTTCCCGCGGGAATATTTTATTTTATAATACACCTATGCCTAAATAATACCAACTATTAGGTACTTACTTGAAAATTTCAATAGTATGGGAAAAGTAACTATTATTTATTGGTTTGTTTATGGTAGTTTGAATTTAACTGAATTAATGTTTTTTTTTTATGAGATTCAGTGACAAACGAGCAGACAGACCACCTGATGGAAAGCAGTACCTGTCGCCCATAACACCTACAGTTCATGCACTTAGGTTTTAGGTAACAAAAATGCAGAACCACAGTGCGTTGTCACTGTGAGGACTAAGATGATATGCCTCTTGCCTGTAATTGCGCTGGCTACCTTATCCTTCAAACCGGAACACAACAATGCAATCATTGTTGCTTGGCGGCAGAAATAGATAAGGGGGTGGTACCCATCCAGTCGGACTCTTCAGGCTTGACAGAGTCCTACCACCGGTCGGTATAATTGAGATTAAGATGCGTTATATTTACTTTTATATAAACAGCAATAATAATTGCAAACTGACTTGAAAAAACGATCAGGTTCCCAGTTTTCTACGTTATAAACCAACCTATGAGTACAATGTAACGTTATTCTTTAAGTTTTATCTTAAACGACAGTTATATCTGTAAATGCACTTTAAGTATATTATATGAAATATGATAGCGGATCCAACTGTCGGGTTTCACAACAAAGCTCTTACAGAATAGTACTTATAATGTTTATATTTACCCGTCGTTTGCTCTTCACATTGTCCAGTTGCCTCTGAGTACACTCGCCGATGGATTTCGACCCCCATAACTCCACGCCAACTTTTGCGTACGTGTACGTCATAGATATTATCGGTAGGAAGTATGTTAGTACCATAAAGGCGACATTGTAACTGTGAAAAAAATTAGTTTGTAAACGCAAAGAAAAATAATATTTTATTATTATAAATATGAAAAAGATGTCCAGTGCACTGTTATAGATTATTTTTAATATCTTTTCAGCTATATTTTTTTAAATATTAGTGCCTCTTATTAGGATATTTTCATGTAATTCGTAATTATTTTAAAACATGATACAGCGCCTTTGACATTTTAAATCTAATATGCCACACTTAAGTAACGTCTTATTAACATTTGTCAGGCATTTCATCAGGCAAAGTAGGATGTAGACAGAAACACAGACAGGAGAGACTGATCGTATAAGGGTCTCCATCACATTCACGGAGCTCTTGTTTATCCGTCTGACACAGATTATTTTCTTTGAAAATTAAAATTAAAAGTACACTTATATATACCTACAGCGTATCTATATATGTATATAAATGAAATCTAATTTTGTGGGTTATTAATGGCAAATATATCATGATGTTTTTTTCTGTAACACCACGTGAAGTGATCAATAAAATTTAGTAAAAAGTTCCATATTACATTTTTTTTTGTAAGATATTATATCATATTTATATCATAAAAGTTTTTACTTCAAAATATTAATTTGATTTTGAATTTTAGACATATCATACATTGTTATATATTTATACATACACATAATAGTTGATAAGATACTCACAAATACTCAAGCTGCGACTTCGTGGTGATACCATCCGGCCAATCGGGAAAGCACACGCGTCTAGGAAAAAAATATTATTTGTATTACCTACTTTGTTAGCCACAAAAATATTTTTCATTTATAACAATGCAAAACAGTAATTACATTAAATAAATTATCATATAATTAGTCTAACAAAACATCACTAATTATCACAGATACAGAAGTTCAACATTAATTAACATTAGTTATACAACAAGTATTTCATTATTCAGCGCCGAACTGACTAGGAGTCGAAGTGGTCGCCAGGACCGAAAACGGTCGAACATCATTATCATTTCATTAATTTATATATATTTAATAGTTAATTATTATATATATATATATATATATATATATATATATATATATATATATATATATATATATATATATATATATATATATATATATATATATAAATCCAATAGTTCATTTTTCGGTTGAACTGTGGAGAAAGAAAACTTCTATCCAGTAACATATGTGTGTAATTGTGACAGAGTGCAGGTACGAGTAGCTTAGATTACCCGCACATTCCACGTGATTTACAATATTAACTTCAATGACTAAAATAATATAACTAAGTACATAAGACTATCAAATAAGTAATTTCCATTACAAATATAATCTATAGAGCTTTTAGGTATTGTAAAACTCGTTTATTTCGTAATTCCCAAAAAAAAATTATTTATAATATTTTCTGATATGTGACACTTTTAAACAACTACGAAACAGCTCTTCTAATCAAGTTTGGCAATCAATAATGGCGCAATGAAAATTGCTTTGAAATAAAGTAAGTATACTGCACTACGTTGTCGCATGAATCGTGCAGAATAAAAATATAGTAGACACAAGATGTAGTAATTTTAAATATAAAAAAAGTGTACGGGTCCCGTGGGATAGTTTTGTTTTTGTCTAGGGGCGAACCCCAAGCGAAGCGAGGGTGAGTCGCTAGTACAAAATAAAATAAAATATGATGAGAGTTAATACAAAATGTATGAAGCGTAATAATTACTGCTACTTTTGTAGGAAACATTACTCAGATTAATCAATAGCTTACAAGTTGCAGCGTAGTTTATCCAATTTTCAAGAGCTTTATCTGGCGCAGTTAAGGCGTTCGGAAAGAACCTGGCAATAATGGGTACCTAATAGCTTATAAACTTTGTAAAACAGAAATAGAACCAGCTCCTTTTGTAAAGTTTGTAGGTATTTTTGGTACCCGCTACATGTAAATAGGCCTCACTTTTAATTTAAGTTCACATGTCAGGTTCATATACATAATTGTATGTTAAACAATTAATCCTCAAAATTTCAGTTTTGCTAAGATGACATAGATTTTGTGGTTCTAAGATTTTACTCTACATTATTTCGTAACGATATAAAATCATTTGATGTTTTCGTATAATAATAATATAAAAGATAACTTTGTAATTTCTTTTTTATAAGAGAAATATCACCTTCTGGTTCTTTTGGATTTATTTAAAATAAATAATTCTAACTGATAGCTACAAATGTGTGCAAATATAAATGCATTATCTGTGTCTCTCACTCTCAAAGTCCATTGGGATGACAATCCGATATAACCGGTGAGAAGGGCCGGTCAGGCGTAGGACGGACAGCTTTAAATGTTCCCCAAAGCATGACGTTTTAACACATTCGATTTCTTAATTTATTTTGCTATTGAGAATATCTTGTAAAGAAAATGTAATAATTGTAAACACTTAGTCCGATTCAAGACTCGGTTTCAGAACCTCAAGATGCGCAGCCAAATATACTAGACAGGCGTTGCGGCCAATTTCTTTAATTTTAAATATGGTTTTTTTTGGGGCCCACTTGCCTAAGCGTATATTAAATCTACGACTCAGATCTTGCTTTCTAAGCTCGTCTTAGGTTATATTACGACGTAGTTAAAAATAAGTGCCGCTTTTATTGATTTATTTTACAACGTATATAATGTTATTACGAAATCAACATAAGAAGAATCGTTAGAAAAACACTTTTTTTTAAATTTACATAAACATACCTCGTAGTTCCATCTGGCAAAAAGTCAACATCTGTTGTAAAGTAAATGATGTTAGGACTGCTGATGATTGAACTACCCGCCCATATCGCAGCGGCGATGCCGAGAGTCGCTCGCTTGCCGAGTCTTGGCCTCAGAGGACTCATTATTGCCACATACCTAAAACATTCAAATATGATTATAGATACATCCTTTCAATAGTAATTCAATAGAATAAAGTCATTCATATAAGTTTAAAAAATAACATTATAACTGAAAATAAAATTATTTCATCTCTCTACATCTCCCTAATCATCTTCTCTGCAAACAAAAGCGTGAAAGTTAATTTGTGCAAAACCACAAATCTTTAAAAGTTTTACGTGGAAAAGGTCTTTATGACATTAATATTGTTGTAACTCGCCAGCAAATGGCGCTGCAGCATATAAACTTTTATTTTATTTTTATTTTACTTTATTTATTTAGGTACGGAAACAGAAAACAAATTAAAAAAATTACAACTCCGTATTAAAAACTAAAAATATCTTTTTAAATTTGTCGTAGAATTATATCTGCACACAAAATTCGAATAAATACATATAATAATATAAACAAACTTAACCAAAAAGTGAATATTACGGTATAAAGTAAAGTATATTACAGTACGTGCATTTAAAGTTTCATACAAATATTAAAAACAAAAAGAAAATAATATTTACATTTCATTTAAAAAAAAAACAAATAAAGAAAAAAAGAAGGAGAAGAAACAGAGAGAAAGCATAGGTATCCTTATTATCGTAAAAAATATATAATTTAGGAACCAAAATTTTTTTTTTTTTTGAATGATAAAAAACTATTATTAAAAATGTCGTGTTCATTATTGAAACTATTGTATCTTTTACACATTCTGTGTAAAGGATTGTTTTGGGAAACATTATTAGTTGCCGAAGGTATTTTAAAAATATAAATTTTAAGTACATGAGTTTACTCTTAACACGGTTTGTGTTTTTCATATTCCATACGCGATCGAACCCGGACGGACCGCTTTGCTCAGGTTCGTTCCTAGGTACGTTTTCACGGTTATTATGAAATAGATAGACTACATATCGATACCTCGGGGCTCAAAGGGCGTAAGCGTCAAAACTTGATTTTACAGGAGAGCCAAAAAACAAAAAAAAAATTATTTTCGGTATAACTTTTATGATTTTTGGCCTAAATAAACCATTCTAAGACCAAAAGTTTAATTTTTTCTTGATGCATAAAACTGTAAAATTATATTTCAAATAGATTTAAAAGTAACAAAAAAATAGCTTTCCTATACGCCCCGGAAAATTGCGAGTTTAAGGCATTTACACCCCAAAAATCAATGGATGTGTGATGAGTGATGGTTGTAAACGACAATTTGCCTACTAGTTCTATCAGTTTATAGATAATACCTTTGTTTTCTTCAATTGATTAAACAGTATTTGATATTTAATTGCAATTTTATATGGACTTTATTAACTTAGCATACCTAAATTCAACTCAGATAACTAATTATATAAATAATTACACATAGCTACAAAATAGTACTTTCTAAACTTTTCCGTTTTTTTTTTTACTTTTCCTTTATATTAAGTTACAGTAAATTTAAATCTACCAGCCGTTTCTATCTAACAGCTTTTATTTTTCGTACACAGCTTCTTGATACTTTACCATAAGGTAGACATGCATTTACGAATTTAGCACACTGTTGATATCAGAAGGATGAAATTATTGTGATAAATCTTTGTCAAGAATACGTGTTTTATACAATTCGCAGTATATTTGCTTTATTTGTGTAGAATATGTCTTTAAAAATTATAGAAAATCAATGAAAAAAACTGCTTATAACTTTATAGTAGGATTTCAAAGAACAATTGTGTAATTTACAAGCCATGGATACCCAAGAATCATTGTTAAAATTGTGCTGTTGCATTTCGGACAATGGTCAAGTAGAAAAAGAAGTTCCCTGAATTTCAAAACCCCTATATTTGGCGAGAACCTATAAACTACCATCATGACTGTTATTTTGACTTTGATAATCTAAATAGTATTAATTAAAATAACCGTAAATAGATTTATCCTAATTTACTATCTGCTAAAGGACCCGCTTTGCTATATAGCACAGCTCAAAAGTCTATACCACCTTTTACCATCAACATGAGCAATTTGTTAAGGTGCTCATATCAAATGGAAATTATTTGGTGTCTATTGCAAAGAAATTCCTTTAACTAAATACGGAAAAATTAAAAAATTATAAAATTATAATTAAAGAAACTTTCTTTGTAAATACTAAAATACCAAACTATCAAAATTTTGCCCAAAAATATACTTGAAAAATATTGGTTGCAACATGGCCGTAGAATTTCATTATTTACACTCTTATCAAGACCAATTTCCTGAAAATCACGTCCACTTAAGTGATAAACAAGAAGAAATATTCCATCAACACTTTCAAACTATGCAGGAACGGTACACATTACTGCTACTGCAGGGCAGATTACTGCTAAACTTTTGAACAAGACCCACAAGAAATGTTAAATTCATTGAAAAAAACATTTTTGGCGGCTTTCGTAAATTAAATTTATTTTTATAATGATTTCTTTGAGTTTTGTACAAAAATACACATAAGCCATTTTTCAAAAACTAAGGCTGATGGATGAAAACGACTTTCATTTTAGAGTCATAATGGCAAATGGCTTCAGAAAAGCTACTTAAACTTTCGAAAAAAAAGTTAACCTAAAAACTGTTCAATAACTCGTCTTATTCATTATAAAAATAGTCTTAATAAAATCATAAAAATGTCGTTTACTACCCTCACATTTATTGATCAATATGAATGATTGCTCTTACGACCCAAAACTACAAATATTTCGATGTAAAATGTTGGACGTAAAAACATTTGTATCATCTACGGTGTCGCTTACTACCCTCGCATTTATGACCATTAACAGTGGTTGCTGTTACGACAAAAACTAAAAATATCTGTTTTATTTTTTACAAAAAATGGGGTCGTAAACGCCATTTTTTGGCGAATTGGAAGACTTTAAATATACAGATCGATAGAGGAGAAAAAAATTAGTAGGACTGCATTAAAAAGTCAATTTGGCCATAATGGCGGTCACGCCCTTTGAGCCCCGAGGTATCGATATATTAGCGATTTCAAAGACACAAACAAACAAACACACTCTGCCTCTTTATAAAATTAGTATTGATAAATTGCTTTACCAAAATAATTATGACAAAATGAATTATAATTATATTGACTTTGATAATTTGTTGAAAAAGATAAATTATTTTTTACAAAACTTTTAGTAACTTTGAGTATTTAATTCAATCCAGCAAATGATATTTGGAGCTTGAATAATGCCTTAAATGTCAAATCGTAGGAATTAAGTTAAGAAAAGATTTGGCATAAAAGAAAATTTTATGATAATTATTAAAATTAAGTATTTAGATGAAGACTAGCGACTCACCCTCGCTTCGCTCGGGTTCTTCCCTAGGTACGTTTTAACTGTGAGTATAGTATATATACAATGTACATACATAGGAATAGAAAAGTAAATAAGTATTATAAAAAATAAAAATAAATATCCCTTACTTAAGAAACGATTGATTCAGTATTTTTGCGTGAAACCCGCACATCGATTTGACTTAAGTTTTATTATAGGTATAGATAAGAATAGGTATTGCGAGTGTACCTTAGGAGACAGGTATATACTATTCAGGACTTTTTTGTACGCCTTTCCAATACTTATAATTTTTCAGTACATTGTTTTGATGTAAGTATGTCAAAAGTTTTAGCCAGCGGCAGGTTTCTAAGGAGGACTAGATAAAACCAGTTATTGTGTTTTCCCGTGGAAAAGAAAGATTTTCCTGAAGTAAAAAGTATCCTAAATATAGACCCGAGTAATAACTAATAAGTTATCACTTTACCAAATTTTTTGCGTGACATACAGACAAACAGACATAAAAATTTGATACCTAACTATTGTTTTTGGGTCTATATTGTGTACATAATACGTTAAAGTCATTGTTGTTAAAAAATATTTCATGTACAGATTTTGCTTACTGCCTTATTATAGTATAGATAACAAAGTAATGCAATCATGTTTTACCGATAAAATAATTTATTAATACACCTCGTATTTTTATATAAGTTTACGCAACATTTTATCAGTAATTGAATTAAAAGACACTTGAAAAGAGATGGAATAAGAAAAAATGGTCAGATCTTAAACGTGATAAAATAAATTATAGCGCTGATATGCATGCTATAATAATAATTTATACATTAATCTTTTTAATAGTAAGTAGATTGCACTTTGCAAGCAGTGGTAGCCCAGTGGCAACGCGCTCGTTTGGGAAACCGAGTAAAGCGGGTCCAAATCCTGGGTCTCGCATATTTTCATGTATGAATCATTTGCAGCATAATTATCACTTTTCTTACGTTGAAGGAAAACATCGTGGGGAAACCTGCATGTCGGAGAAAACGTACCAAGTTTTCGAAAAACATATGTAGTTCCCCTATACCCTGATCCCCCTCGTAATGAAGAGAGGTATGTGCCCAGCAGTGAGACGTTAAAAAATGGCTGAATACAGATTGTACTTTCGAGTTTTTGTTACTAACGTTATATCTTATACTCACTATGATATTTTTAACATCAATTCGACAATGAGCAATATATAAATCTGATTTAAGTTAAGTAGTTCCTGTGGAGTATAAATATATTGCAAAAAGTTGTTAATAAATGCGTGTAGGAGCTCGAGAGAAGCAAGAGTGTTAGTGGTTAGTAAATATTTAACAAAAACAAAATTAGCATTAAAATAGATATTTATTTTACAATAGAAAGTGATAAATAAAATCCAATGTTTTCTTCAGTTATAAAAAAATATATATACAGACTTTTTAATAAATGTTAATTAAGCAAAGCGTCAGACAATATTTTCATTTGAAATAGCGAGTAGTTGAGTACGTTGAAGCTCTTTAGATCGAACATGCCTAATGATAAAAAGAGCTTTGAATTCCGAAGCGTCTGTCGTTAACATTCTTTGAGCAGAGGATTTACTTTGGGAATTTAATAATGAATGCACAAGCCTCACTGTAATCGAATATGCACGAATTTTATAACCAACAAAAGAGATTTTTATGTGGTATTCTCATTTCATCTGGATAGAGCAGCGTAAAATATTTTAATATAGAAGACTTTATTGAAATCTACCGTAAGAGATCGCAAAATGTTTAAAATTAAGTTTAATATAAATTGTAAGTTTTACAACGTAAGTGATAAAAAAGTAGAGTATTTTTATTAAAACAAGAAATTGTATGTATAAAAAAGTTAATGACAAAATTATATTATATGACTTTTTAAATTTTACAGATACAAAGACCATAAAGTATTAAGAAATTTTAAAAGTAATTATTCCAATCTTAATTTTTTTTTCTTGAAATTCAAATTATTTAGGATTGCCCTCGAAATAGCTAATTTATTAAAAAATAAACAAGTCAGAAAACATAAAATTCGTGTAACATTTATAAAAACATACATACAACGCTCTTGCTTGGGGTCCCGAGTGCAGCGGTTTCAAATCCCGGGTCTCGCACCTCTGGTATTCACATGATAATAATCAGAGAATACCACTTACAGTGAAGGAAAACATCGTGAGGAAACCTGCATGTCTGACAGAGCCAAGCAAAGTTTCAAAAGACATGTGAAGTCCGCCAACTTGCACTTGGCCAGCGTGGTGGATTATGGCCTGATCCTTCTCGTATTGAAGGGAGGCCCATACCCAGCAATTGGAGGTAAAAAGGACTGAATACAAAATAAATTGGTATATAACACCTTTGAGATGTCTAAAACCTTAGTCTCTCCCGTGACCATGATTGCTGTAAAGCATTCGAAACGTCGGTAAACAAAAATGAAAATAAATTAATCCGAAAAGATAGCTTTATTTAAAAAACAAAGTAAATTTTTATAAATACTCGTATATGAAATTGTTAAACGTAATTATAACCCAACATATTTGTATAATTTTGCAATTTACACGCCACGCATTAACATCGTCACTTCTATCTACAGCTCTCATTAGGTAGGAGACTGATGATGATTATAATTAAATATAGCACAGTGTTTATTGAGAATTTGAAGCGCTTTACATTAATTTTCATAAGTAATTATATTTAATGGACCAAAAACCCTACGCTTTTGTTGTAATGATTTAATAATACGGCCCTTCTGGACTATCCTGCAATAATTCTTTTATTTCTCCATTTGAAATCACCCTTGAACGTTTTAACTGACCCTTTTTCAGCTTTCTCGCATATTTTAATATATGTATTACATTTAACACTACCTTCGCCCTTACATATCATGTATCACTTTATTCGAGAATTTTATTTTCTAACTTAATATTTTTACGAAAGTAGATGTGTAAAAATATGGGTTCGAATTAAATAAGCAAAAAACAGTGATTAGGCGCGGATCGCAGTGAAAGTTAAGGTGTAAAATAATATTAAAAAAAAACATTTTTAATATTATTTTACTTTTATTTTGTGTAAATTGTGTAATGTAATAAATGGGTTTGATTTAATTTAAAGTATTTTATTTATTTTTTAGGTATTTATTCGTATATTTTATTCTTCTCAGCAAACCCTTTTATTTGATATCCATATCCGGGGGTGCATAAAAAACAGTCCGCCATCATTGGGAGTCCGCCATATTCGATTTAGAATGACATAACTTATCTAACCATGCATTTTCATTTAAACTGAACGTGTATGCAAAATTTCAGTTCCTACGCTTGAGCATAACTGCTTTAAAATTCAGTTACAATTTTAAACCCGAACAAACATACAAACATATTAGCAAGTTAAATAAAAGTCTGTAAAAACAAGTTAAGCAAGTTAAATAAAAGCCTGTAAAAACAGCACTTCTCTTTGTCCGTCATAATGTGTCAGTTTCTATAAAGTTATTTTATGTTTGGTTTATTACTTATTTAAATAAAAGTTGGAGGCATATTTGTTCTAATAGAAAATTTATTTACGTAACAAATAATTTCCTCTTTTATACTAAATAGTAATGAATATATGTTACTCATTACTTCTCTTTCCTCTTTATCCAGGGCTACATATTTCAAGCCACGTTTTCATCTTTGTAAGACAAGAGAAAATGTTTATCTCGCCAGCATCGTAATAAATTGAAATGTTTTAAGTTTGATTTTTCTCAATATCTTTTGAGTTGTAAAAGGTTTTGATTGTCTAATTTTAATAATGGTGTTTTCATGTTTATACTTATAGTAATATTACAATAAAAGTCGTGTTAATAATGTAATGGGTGAATCAATAAAAATATCCGTAAAGTATGGGGATATATCTTTATCATAAGAATAATATCGTAAAAAATATAATGTTTACAAAGCGTCAATCATGTTAACTTTTTATTTAAATAGGTCATTCAAATTCATATTTTAATAACCTATAAACGTAAATACTATATTTTGTATGCTTTATATTTAAGCAGGTATTTATCTATAATTGTAGATAGATTTTGTTTACTCACAATTTTATAATTACCTATGTACGTATGAAATATTTAGTAATTATTATACGTTATGTAAATGTATTTTGAAGTGAACTTCTTTAGAATCGTCGTGATTTGAAACTCGATGAAACGAAAATGCGACACTAAAAAGAGACAAACACATAAATATATATTTATTTAAGGATTTAACCGGCGAGAGAATGACATAGAATACATTGCCATGTTATGTACCAAGATAACCGTTGTTATTGTCTGATAAATATATTATATTATATTCTTTCCGCAGATGATATTCTATTAATATATGATTGTAATATACCTAATTTAATCATTGATTTGTTTTAATTTAATTGCGATATTTGCCTAAGAAGATTAACTTCAACCACGCGTAAACGTTACACGCACCCATTTTTTTTTATTTTTTTTTATAAAGGACACAAAAATAATACAAAAAACAAAATTAACACTATAAGTAAGCTAAGTAAGGAACTATTAAGTTACTTAAGTACTGTACTTAATTACTGTATGTAATAGGATGTTAGCATTCAGCCCTTTTTTAACGCCATTTGGACACCGGCCTCCCTTCAATAAATGTCAAGTGCGGGTTAACGGACTTCACAATATGTCTTTCGAAAACTTGCTATGTCCTCCCAGAAATGAAGGTATTTTCGCGAAATTTTTCTTCAACGTTACGCAAGTGTAAGTGCTAATGAAAATATACTGTAAATATCAGAGGTGCGAGACCCGGGATTTGAACCCGCTTCACCTGATTTCCTAGCGTTACCACTGGGCTACCATTGCTTAAGTAATAGGAAAATATAATTAATAAACCCATATCATAAATAATTTTCCAAAAATTAGCTGGTTATAACCAGCTAATTTTTGTAGTAAGTATAATTCTAATTTTAAGTATTATTATTTAAATATAAGTCAAAACAAAAGAATTAGTTACCGGTCTATACTGATAGCCATCAAGGTGAAGACCGAGGCAGATATACTGAGCACGGCGATGAACTGACAAAACTTGCAGTAGAAGTGGCCGAAGGGCCAATCCGAATAGAGCATGTACGTGAAGTTGAAGGTTACATTGAGCGTTGATACCATCGCGTCGGCCACTGACAGGTTCACTGTTGAAATAATCCAGGATTAGAACTTAATAATTATTACAAGTTGTATTTTTATTTTTAACTAATATTAGTAATTCTAATAAAACTTATTTTTACCTTAAAGATATAGATATTCTCTGAAAATTCCTATTACTAATGGCTTTAGTGGTTTGTCTCGACATACGTACTTATAATTTTAACACGCTTTATAAAATCATTTAAAATCAAAAAAAAACATTCTACTTCAGTCGAATATAATACACCGTTAGTTTATATTCCCGATAAAACTGAGAAAATGACAGCATCGTATCATAGGTAGTAGACTTGAGAGCATAAGCGCTTTTGTAGTAGGTATCTACAATTTTCGCTGTAATAATTTAGATTAGACTACTTCAGACTAACAAGTGGGCATGATTTATTTTGCTTAATCTCAATACTCTATATACATATTTACGTTATTTTGATAATGATGTGCCTCGGTATATTGTAGTAACTGTACTACAATAGGTACTGACCTACAGTAATTTCATATACGATTTTAATATATTGAATAAAATCAAGTTCATTTTATTCGAACTCGCGAAAGTAATAATTCTTATTAGGACGTAGTCATACAATTTAATAATATTTAAACTTAATATTAACAAAGTATTGTAAGGTGCTTCGGTGCCTTTTTCTTCCAAATATCCGTACAATTTTAAGAGGCACGTCTGTAATAGGTATAACTTTTGGGACGTCAGAAACCTCTTCCGTGGCTATATTTTCTGCAAAGCATTAAAAAATCGCAACAAAAGTCGAAAACAAAAAACGTAACAAAATCCGAAAAACAAAATTATTTATTTAAAATTAACTACATGTAACGGTCTGTAATGTGTACTTTTATTTTTGGTCCTTGCTGTTATTATATTAATTACTAAATCCATTCAATCCATTTTCCTTTTTAAAATTTGATGTATTTTTTTTTTAATTTCAATAGCTTCTCGAATCATTCTAGGGTGATATCGATGAACTTTCACGAGGATTTGAGGCTTACCGAATCTTATGTAATGGCTCGGGTCATCCTGACTATGTTGACATACCGCAGACTGTATTGCGACGGTATTTCACACCAGCTATATGTCCCTTGACCCGAGTTCTTATAATAAAAGATAGTGTATATGTTATACTCTGTGTATATTAAAATAATCAAAGAAATAAATTATTATTGTTTAATTTGTAAATGTAGTAAGTACTATTTTATATTTTTATTTTTTCATTTAAAATGTTAAATATTTAAATTAATCTAAAAAAATATAATGTATTACTTTATATGTAACTTCGCCAATAACATTTTTAATATTTGTACTATGCCAAGCACTTATACACTTAATTTGTATTCAACACTTTATAGGAAAGTGTAAAGTAAAAAAATATTAATTTTCGCCACTAATGTTAACGTTTAGGGGCTCTATTAAGTTAGTTCGTTTATAACTCGAGAAAATCGAGTTTAAACCGTTTAATACACTTTGTAGAATACTTAGATAGTTGTTTGGGAATGTTGCAAAGTTTCTATTGAATGTAGTTTAGGAAAATGAGAAACATCAAACTATTGGGTAAAAGGATCAGGTTTTAGTTAACAATAGATTTAAATGTTCGGCTGGTCTCATGATAAATAGGGGGAATAATTAGTTTTTAACTTCTATAAAAGTTTTTTAAACTTTTAAAAGGTGGAGAAAAATAGTCAAATGTCCTAAAAAATGTTTAATTTATATTGTTTTATCTTAAATAATTACTCAATCGTTAGTCTATATATACCTACATAAAATGCTTTATCGTGACTGACTGATCGATCGACGCACAGCCCATGCCGCTGTCGTAGAAACGTGAAATTTGGAGGACATATTCCTTATACAATGTAGGCATCCGTTAAGAAAAGATTTTTTGAAATTCATCCCCTAAGGAGGTAAAATAGGGAATAAAAGTTTGAATATTGAATATGAATAAAAAATTTTTTGGAACTCATCCCTTAAAAGAGTGAAAAGGGGTGATAAAGTTTATATAGGCAAACAATTATTTATGATCAAAATTGCTTGAAATTTGGTATTAATACTCTTCAATACAATTAAATAAATATATGTTTTAGCAATTTTTCAAAATTCATTCCATAAGGGGGTAAAATGGGGGTATGAATTTCTTGTAAGAAATTCTGTAATTGATGTACAGAAAGTGATATTTACCTTTGAAATGAAAAATAAAACAATACAAATATATATTTTTTTTAAATTCATCCCTAAAAGGTTAAAAGGGGTCGTGCTAATATGAGGAAAAAAATATTTATAATCAAAATTACTTGAAACTTGGTATTAATGCTCTTCAATACAATTAAATAAACATGTATTTTAGTTTTTTTAATTCAGCCCCTAAGTGGGTAAAACTGGGCGGTGAAGTTGGAGTTGTTGAATATATTTAAACAGAGTAAGTTCAAGTTCAAGTTCTCCGTAAGTGCACACTTACTGTGTGGGATATAAAGTAGAGAACGGAGATTATTCCAAATCCAAAGGAAAATTATGTATAACTTCTCGGCTGGCAGTGACAACTATAATAGACCTAGAGCGCGAGAGAGAGAGAACCTAGCTGGAGAGTATCCAGCTATCTATATCCTCCTTCTGAAGGTGATATAGATAGCTGGAAGAACAACTGGGATGGAAAAGTCACCTCAGCTATGTAAGGGGATTAGACTGTGAGTAATTCATTAAACATCATAGTGGCCTACCATAGTGATTGATGGATGTGCTCGGGAGAACCAAAATTCATACCTCGAATACCAATGATAACTACTGACTACGACTTTGAATTTAATCTATTGTAATTCCATCAATAATCATAACATCTTTTAAGATACTGGATATTTTGAGTTACGATCGCTAAAATTAAATTTGTTTTCCTTATATCTTTAAGAACACGAAATCTTATATGAACTTATTTCTGCAAATAATAAAGTATGCGTAGCGAAAAGGTTTATTTTTTCCACGATTTGATCGCAGGCGAAGCCGCGGGATCTGCTACTATACAATATTTTAATAAGTCGTTATTATAATCATAAAGACGTAATAATAACAGCATCTTGATAGATTCATTCTCGAGTTTAAAAGTATTATAAAATTGCAGTTCACTTTTATAGTGACTAAGCTACGATTTCGAAACCTATTCGCTATTTATTTTGGTAATAAATAATGCATAGGTTAAAACTGTGTCCGGAAATTCAATTTTTCATGACCTGATTTTTCCTCAAAATACTTTCTGAAAAACAGTGTGCTCAAAGCAAAACTAGTTCATTTTCGTACCTTTGATACGATGTACTTTTATAATGAATCTGTTTTGACGAAGCCAATAAAAATTGAACTGTAGTAGTATAATACATATACACACTGTAGACTTTCCCTTGTCAAGCTTAAATGTGCGTCTCTAAACGTCTAAGTCTTATTGCCATACATTTTATTGCGTTAATTTAATTGCCTATAAAACAACAGTTTTGTTCCGATTCCAATTAAAGTTATTATAAATTCTGACATTTTTATAGAATAAAAAATAGTTTTTAGCACTCGGTTACGATGTACTCGTAGCTTCATATTAGTAAAAGAATTTTCGCAATTAGACCAGTAGTTTCAAAATATTACAAAGTATTAAACTTAGAAATTTACATTTACCTCTTTGTAATATTAGTCTAGATTTGTCAATGAGTATCGTTATGGTGGCACCAGTTGGCGCCACTGGTGAGTGAGGTCCTATCGCCGTCGTTGAAAGATTAGTGCGGCAGGGCCAATAAATTTAATATAATAATTATAATTGTTCATCAAGAACTGTTTTCGCGCTAATAATTCGCGAATTCTGATGAATTTTTCATAATTAATCATAGCCAAATAAATAAAATATTGACGTTTTCTTAACTCTTCTTTTAAACCAATAAGAATTATTTAGCCGTACCGTATCTGCCATAATTAATAAGGAATGACACAATCTTTACAATAATCATGAATACTATTGAAAATCCGCGATAAAAAGCTCGCAAACAGTAAACGTTCAGCACCATTTGTCATTACCAGAGACCTCACTCTACACTAGCGCCCTCTCGCGGCGAATTCAAGTGCGGTATTCTCTATTAAGCTTGATATTTCATTCCATAATTCTTACCTAAAAAGTAATTAGTGACACTTCTCATGCGTTTATTCGCCAGGACGATCCATATGACGACGACGTTGCCCACCGTCGCCACCACCACCATGCCCGCAAACAACACTGTCCATAATATCTGACGCCACCATGGCAATATGAATGACTGGTATTCCTAAATAAAAGAAAATACATTTATATGCTAATTATTATAAGAATGAATTAGAACATCTTGATGGAATAAAATTTAAATTTATTACACCTAATTTATTCTTATATTAATTATGAACCTACTTATCTTTTCGCATTATTATCAACTATTATTTGTCCGCGGCTATACCACCTTAGTTTAAAAATAACGGATTTTTGTATAAATTTTAGAATTATGTTTTTTGTCAATTTTTATAATGTTATTAAAGTGTATATTTCACGCAAACAAGCAGAGAAAAAAGATTTTGATGTTATCTCAAACTAGAGAACATTTCCTCGTCACATAAGCCATAGTGGTGACCTACCTCTGTAATATTGTTTGTCGTATTGTAATAGTGATTATTGTTCTCTTCAAAAAATGTGATATAAAAATTAGGGACGTCACTATATGTCGTCTCATTGGTGGCTGTTGTTGGACTCAGCCCGTCCACCATTATAGCATGCCAGTGCCTGAAAAAGAATGAATAAATTTAAAAAACACATCGAAACCACTAACTTCTTAAGATAAAGTATGCAACAATTGGCAGGTTATATTCTTTTTGATAGCTGACAAAAAACAAAAGTTTCAAAAGAAATAACTTCCAGCGGTTGCCAATAACATATCAAATTGTAGTCCTTAGTAACAATAGGAATTTGACATAATTTGTATAGAGCTTATGTCAAATTTCTATCTCTAGTAAGGAAAACTTTAGAAAGATAGATTATTGGGAATCGGCGTTATGAAGGCTTCAATGTAAACCACTGTGCCTTCATATCTTGCATAGTACTTTGAAGTAATTAATCTGAAGCAATATTTACTCTAATCAATTTTTTATTTGTACAACTAAAATAACTGCCCAATCCCATATATATTTTTCATGTGTCAATTATTTCAGATTAAATTAATAGTATTATATGTAATGGGAAACTAGAATATTAAAAAAAATTTCATCATACTTATTGTCTTAATGACTACTACTTATTGTCTAATAATTAGTAGTAATTAATGACTATAATTAGTAGATTAGGGAACTTTACTCGAGTATAGCGACAAATGTAAGGGTTAATAGACTAAGTCCACAAGGTTTGGCTGGCGAGTTTCCAGTTCTTTGGAGATTTAGCTACTTTGCTCTTACATTCTGGTGGTACACTAATTGATAGGGCATGTAAAGATGTTTGAATTGGCAATCCAAACATTTGGGAATCATATCGCTGAATTGAATCAAACGGCTTTGTACTAATTGTTATTTTTATAAGGCTATACTTGCTTTACTAAGACTTAGTTGAATAGCATGACTCTAGGTGAGAAATCTAACTATCTATTTTTCTGCTTAGGACATTTTTTATATTGTTTTTGAGTTCACGAACTCTGATACATATCTTGTATATTTATACTATATTTATTTTTAATACAAAATTAAAGAAAAAATTATTATTTAACGTCAAACTTTTTACGATTCGACACCATGTTTATTTAGTTTACACGTGATGTTTATCCAAATTAATGAGCTCAGGTAACACATATATTTTAGCTTATAATTAATTCAAATAGCAAAACCAAAAGTTAACAACATTAAGCAATTAACAATGATAATTACTTATTATATTACAAACTAAAATCAAAACAATCTGAGAATACTGAATAAATAAACACAAAAGCACATAACAATAAAACGTTATCTATCAAATATGTGTTACGGTATGTCGATCATAACCATATTAGAATCCGTTTATCCCCCGGATGAGAGGGTCCCACGAGATACGATCTCTCATTAGAAAGAAATAAAAGAGGAATGTGTTGCCTTTTTGTAATAAATCCTTTGCTCGTAAACAATCGATTATTTTCTGTGGGTTTGATTCTCGTCACTTATACTCACAATTATCCTGTGACTAATAAATCTTATTAAGTTTTGGTATAAATTAATAAAACTACAAGCAAATAGACAGTTAAAAGTGTGTAATTACGCATTTCCTTTTCTTTTTAATTACATGAAAAAATTAAAGCCAGTTCCTCAAAAATATTTTACAGTAACACAGTTACGTGTACTTTATATTTTTCGAGATCAGGGATAGGTATATATTACAAAGTAAACTTTAATGATTCTTTTGAGCTTATATCATGAATGTGACCAAAGAAGCGACGTGGACTTAAACTGCTTATTAACTTACACACAAAAGGCCCCTGAAAGCTTTCGACCCCTTTTGAACGATATATTGAGGTCCTTACATTATTACCTCACTTTTACGCAAGCTGTAAAGTAGCTACGACCTTTATGTATCGGAGGCAATCGTAAACAAATAAGTATAATCCTATGATATATTTATTTTTACATTAAACTACTCAAAATATGTACTTTTTTAAGAACCATAGATAAATAAATTAATGTTTAATTTAAAAACTGCACATCCAGAGGTCCTGAGTTAGAGTCCCCGGTCGTGTCAAGATAAGTTTTTGAGGCTATCACTTAAGAAACTCTCAGTAACAGCCTGGGGTTGGGAAGTTGGCGGCGGGATACAATTTTTCTACCAACATTAGCCTCGTAAATGGGGAACTGGTTAGAACATTAAATACGTTACAAAAATACGGTTTACTTATAAATCAATGTCAATTAAAAGTTTTTATAACGCAATTCAAATAAGTTATATTTTTACGTAGGCTATACCTATCAACATGTTTATTCAAACTTCAGACGCTTTACAAAATTAATGCAGAAATTAGCAATATTGGTCTTTGATCTTAGTTTACACTTTACACGTAACGTTTGGGTTTGTTTGTAAACATTGCATAAGCTCCATATGCTCTTAATAGCAGAAATATTGGAAAGTTATTTATGTAAAGAAATTATGATGAATTAAATATGTTTATTCCTACACGGATAGCATTATTATTTATCTTCTTTAGATGAGTTTTTTTAAGATTGTGTATTTGTGATGATGTCTTGACGATAGTTAAAATAATGATTTTGAAAAAAAAACTTTATTGTAAACCTCATACAACATTATACCTTTAACTTATAGCTATTACTAACGTTTTCCCTTGGCTCCGTACGCGTATTTCAACTATAAATTCATATTATTATAAATCTTATAAAGATTTATACCCTATGTGTTACTGTGATGTATAAACTATATTACTGTAAAGTGTCATCAAAATCCATTTAGTAGTTTTTGCGCGAGAGAGTAGCAAACATCCATTCATCCGTCCTCATAAACTTTCGCGTTTGGAATATTAGTAGGATAGGACCAACCTGACTTCAAGAACAAAGTATTTTGTAAGAATGTCAAGTATCACGTTGTTTCGTGCTTTATTTGTTTCGTTCGACCTTTGAACGTTGGGACATACACATAGGAAATTATGTTGAACTCACCAGCTAGAAAAGCCAGTATTATCCATTAAAACCCAACGAAACGTAATGTGAGTGATGATCGCATATGAGCGATCGCACTCAACCAAGTAACCTCGACGACTGGTCTACCGATGCAGACAATCACAGGAACCTACGGTCCATTCTACCATCAGAGAAGGCCCACCAAGATGGGCCGCCTACAAAGTGCATCTTTGTCGTCTCCCGTTGTGTGTCTCGTTGTTTCAGTCGTCTCTCTTCCCCTTCTCTTAGGAGAACGGAATATACATCAAATAAATAGGAAAATCAAGTATATACTTGAGGATACTTAAGCCGATAGTTTAAGGATTCCTCGATGAGCGTCAATTAATCTAAGAGGTATGCAGAGATTGTAATACTGGCTTTTCTTGATTAAATTACATAAATTTAATAAAATAATCATATAAGATGTAAATTGATGAATATATTAGCCATAATTCTAGTTATATAATGACTGAAGTGATAGCCAACGGTTCCAGCTCCCTAGAGATTAATTGTCGAGGGTCTCTTTACGACATTCAACTCCAAATGTTACCGTACTTTCCCTAGTTTAGCCTAAATTTGACTTGAAATCTACTTAATAGAAATCTTATTCATCGACAAAGAACGCACAGCCTAAATCGCTGGGTTTACAAGTATGAAATTTTGCCTAAGAGGCTATTACATAATCTCCTCCTAGAGGTTAGTAAAGGATGAAGGTTCATTTGGAAGCTGTATCGAAGAAAAATAGATTTTTTTGTGTAGTTGATGTTCTGTATACATTCATCTCTACATAGTGTCCACTCTGTACCTCCTATAGATATTGATAATAACGTCTGCTTGCAATGGATAATCTTGTCATATTGCTAGTCTAAACCAATCTATGCCATAAAACTTTATACTATATACCTACTATTAATCCTTGCTAATATAATTATAAATACTTAAGTCTCTATTTTTTTTTTAAATAATTTATCGACCGAAGAGTGAAACTGGTTACTTTTATCACGACACATTAGGTGGTCCCCATAAGATACCTTTTACTCAAAGATGCGAGCCCGAGTGAAGCTGGGCCAGTTACTAGTACGAAGTATTCTCCTTTTAACAATTAACTAGCGACTCACCCTCGCTTCGCTCGGGTTCGTCTCTAGGTTGCTTCCCAAAACAAACTTTTTTTATTTTTTTTTCGTGGGACCCTATTTTTTTTTTCTAAAATAAAAGTAGCCTAAGTTACTCCTTATTACTTCAGCTATCTGCCAGTGAAAGTCCCATCAAAATCGGTCCAGCCGTTTCAGAGATTAGCCGGAACAAACAGACAGACAGGCAGACAGACAAAAATTGTAAAAAATGTTGTTGTGGTATATGTACCATGTATATATCCATATGCATTTAGTAAAAAGCGGTTATTTTAATATTGCAAACAGACACTCCAATTTTATTTATTTGTATGTATAGATGTATAGATATACTCTTTTCACATAAAACAAAAAAAAACTAAAATAAACTAAATTTATCTATACATATAATAAAATTGTAACTACTTAAGCCGCATCTGTAAATTAAATATTTTTTGGAAAATCTTATTGAAATAGACATTATTTTCGATACAGAGGCCAAATCTATAGTTTTTTTAATTTTTGTGATCACGGAAAAACCACTGGACAGATTTTGGTGAAATTTGGTATGATGATATCTGGGTATCCGGGTCAATATATAGGATACTTTTTATTGCGGGAAAATATCTCATCCCTGAGAAATCTCTACTAAACGTTAAAACGTATGTAGGGACGAACCCAAGCGAAGTGAGGGTGAGTCACTAGTTTTTATATTTTCATAGCAATAGTCAAATGTACTTAAAAATAAATAGAAATAATCATTCAGAGCAAGACTGAGTAGTATAGTGTACACCTTTGTGTAGTGAGGGAAAATATTATAAAAGCTTAATAAAATTCATTTTCATTTGTAAACCATGCAAATTGATTCTCATTAAGTAAACGTCTCGTTGAAATAGTGTATTGCAGTTACGGTATATCATAAATCAAAAAATTAGTTTAGAATATCTAAGGCCTAAGTATTCACTACAGAGTCACTTACTTTCCGATTGTTATTTAATTCGCAAAGACATTAAATATTCAACACAATAATATACAGCTTGCATCCTTACAACTTTTTTTATTAAATAAAATTTGTTGATATGTACATATATAAAAATTAAAAATAACATGATCATAAATCATATTTATTAAGGACTCTAAATATATATCAAAGACGTAGTATCTTTTGTTCTCATCTTACACACGATAGCTACTCTAAACAATATTTAGGACAGCAGTCTGTAAGTGTTCGTTTGGCATCATTCAAATATTAAAGAGGACAAACTAAGGAGAGATAGTGCGAATCATTAGTTATTTCCAATGGACCCTCGTGTCTAAACGCAATTAACACTGACCGAGTTCCTTTATTGACGAATATGTCAACATTTACACGCCTAATGTCAAGATTGCTAGTTGTTAGGTACCTTAATCGATTTCATTATTAGATTATGCAAAAATAACTATAATAATGAAGTCATATTTGTGTTAACATACCAGATATTACAATAATATGGATTATTTAAGAACTACAATATTATCCTCATTCTGAGTGTTTTCAACTATTTTCAGAATTTAATTTATTTTAAAATGAATATTAATATTTTTGAACGTTATAGTTTCATACATAACATCAATTCTTGAACCACCTGCGCATATAATGTATAAAACACAATTAACGATAAATGTTCCACGAAATATATTCTGAAAATATACGTATACTCACAAACAGTGACAAATATAGTTATATGGCCAATAATAATATTTATTCCAAACAGAACCCTTGACCTCTGTAGAGATACTCAGACCACTTCACCGGATTTATATCAAACTATAGATATTATTAGCAATCGCCCAGGTTTCTCTTAGACTTAACTACAAAACATCAATTTTTATTTACGAAATGAAATCGATACTTTGTAACCAAGTCGTCAAGTAAGTATATGTATATATTATACACTTAAATATACCTTCCCAAAGAAATGAACTAAAAGATTGTGAAAAAACATATCCAAATCTATTATGTAGTTTGGAAGAACTAAGCGCACAAGTCGACATCTGCGATTATAAACTTTTTTATACCTACTATACAAAGATAAAGATACGCACAAATGTGTGCTCAAATACAGGTACACTCTCTATTATCATCTCGTAGTTATTGTCAGTCAGTCATGTTCCAGTAAACCATTGCGATCGGGTTAATTGAAAGTGAAAATTTGTTGACAGATAAACCCACCAGTACTCTGATTTGACCCGTAACACGAACGAAAATTTTATTAATTTGGGGCAAAAACGTTAATCATTAAAGTGTACCAGCTCATTATTTAAAATATTTATTTTTATTATACTCATATTTTGGAAAAAATTAATATAGGATACATTACTAAGCCAAAAATAAATAAATAAATATGTTGGGACATTAACACACAGTACCATCTAGTTCCATGATAAGCTACGAGAAGCTGATACACTACACATATATAACACCCATGACTGGAGTACAAACATTCGTGCTCATCACACAAATGAATGCCTCCAGCGGGACTCGAACCCGCGACCGCTGCCACAGCAAGTAGAGTCATTACTTACTGAGCTAAACGTGTCGTCATTCCTAAATAAACGTCTCGTAATACCCTTTAGCTATTAGTCATAGCTAAATGACAAGGCCATTCATTAGTTTAGTTTAGTCTCATTAGGATAAAAGTTACACGTAAACTATGTTTGTGGTAATACTTATTCAAATTAAAAAAAAATAAGAGTACGTGTATGAATGTGTACACGCGCAAGAAGTAGAACTTCTGTAGGTTATCGGTACTCTTTATGAAATTCAATTTATGTTTTAAATAATTAGGATAGGTGAGATACTAAAAATAACGCATATTAGGCATATTACAATAATATATTTATAAAATATCATTCAAGGAATGAATATAATATTATACATCATTTGTCAGACAATAACAACAGTTACCATGGCAACAAACGTACGTACATTTTTTCGTCACGCATTCACCAGCTTACCCCCCCCCCCCCCCCCCCCCAAGTCAAGCGTGCGTAAAGAAGTTTCACTTTAAAAATTACTCAAAATCACCTCCGATTGGATTAGTTTTGCAGAATACTAGGTATACAATATAATTTCTAGCCTATATAATAACATTAAGCGAAGACAAACTACAAACTCATTAACTAACCAATTTTACCTCTTTATATTACAATTTAGTATAGATTGAGACTAAAACTCGAGTTATTTACATCACATTACAAATCAAATTAATTTACAAATGGAATGCTTTTGAAAAGCTCCTGCGGTTAACTAATTTTCAATTTTATTGGACGACTTTTAACATTTACAATGAATTTTACTTTCAGAAGCTATTGATAAATTATAAATTTCTAAAGAGTATTCTGAATTAGAATTACATTGTATTAAAATTAAATTTTACTTAATTCGGGTGAACGTCAATTGTGAACCGAGTGTAATGATTTTTTTGTAGTGAATATATATGTATATGCATATTGTACCGCCTTTTATACGTGCAGCTTGTGGGCCAGATATACTCAAAAATCCTACAGCGCTCTTCGTGTCCAGTATAATAATGCATTTAGAGTGCTGTTGGGACTGCCCCGTCTTTGTAGTGCATCAGCTATGTTTGCCGAGGCTAGGGTAGATTGTTTTAACACAACACTGCGTAAGCGATGTGCGTCTCTGGTGCACAGGATTCGGACCAGCTCCAACAGCATTCTTAATATGATTGCGAAGAGATTTGACTGTTTGTACATGAACCACTGTTGTGCTATATCCCACGGGAAGCCACCAGTGAGTCATGTGCACGGTCAAATACATAAATCGTAATTCTTTATTTATTATAAAATTACATTTACTAACATTAGAATAAGTAATCTTCTATGTAAACTAACAATAATGAGTCATTGATACTCGAAATAAATGAATTTATTATTATTATTATTATTATAATATGCCCTTGAATCGTGATACATCGATTTTAAGAAAAAAAAATCGTATTTTATAAACTTGTTCAAGTATTAAAAAAATTTGCACTGGATTTTATTCTAATTCTCCTGTACGCTAACGTGACTCCAAAATGGGTCATCTTATCAATAAAATTTTCTTTAATACTTCTAAATTATAAATGTCATGACATTTTCTTTTCTACCTAAATTTTGAGAAGACGTAACAAAGAAACTCAGTGGGACAATAAAATTAAAAAAGCGTGGAATTTGTCGGTGGGAAATGCGTGTTTCCTATGTCTCTTATTAGAATAGCCATGATTTGCTTTGCTTTGCTTGTTTATTATCTAAAGTGAAAAAATGAAAGCTAAATCTTAAGGAAGCTCGTACAGTTTGATTCGCGCTTAGAATAACTAATAGACATAAATAGAGTTTAACTATTTTTCACTAGGTTTCTAGAAAGACATCTTTAATATTTGGCCGATATATAAATATTACAAGGAATTTATTTTACTAAATATGTAAAAGTAAATACACAGGAATCGATAATCATAATATAAACAGGCTCGCTAATTGCCGAACTTTCGATATACGAAATTCAAAAATGTTAGTATAGTGCTTTTTAAAAATTAAGCAATATAAAAACTAGTTACAATTACAATTACTATTTGCACACTTTGTGTGTACAAAAAACAAATAAAAAAATCAAATTATTTAATTAAGTATTTTAAAGTAAAGTGCATGTCGGCATTCATATTTTCACAAGCGAGCTATTTTATCGAAAGTTGAACAACGTTTTCAATTACTAAAAATGTATTAAGTCTATATTTGAACGCGCTCAATTGTAGTTTCAGAGAAAATTTAAACTATCCATCATACTAATTGCAAATTCGTAGATTTGCAAAGTAGAATAATTTCATTATAATACTAGTCTGTATAAACGACCTTACATATATGTATGTTGTTTAGAAATATGTTATATGTTATTAAAAATCAAGTACTAACTATATTTTGAAAAAAGGCAAATTTCATTATATTAACCACTTTCCCCCGATGTTGAGATATAATGTATCTACTGAGCAGACGATCCCAGCTTCGTGCTTAGATTTTTTTAATCATTTTAATAGGTTTTTCATTTCGTTGAAAGGTGTTAGTAAATCATAGACTACTAATATAAAACAACGAGCAACATGCAATTATTTTAAAAATATGGAGGCCAGATGTGGAGTATTTGGTTTAATATTTTGAATAAGCGAACCACTTCATATATTCAATTATTTAAATTTAATAACACATTAACCAACTTTCAAAATTATTTACTACTTCTTGGTCTAGTTTGTTGGTGTTGGTTTTTAATACTTCTTGGTCTAATTAAATAGTAGATAAATTCTAAAAGCTTAGAAGCTAAAAGATTCAGACTCGACAAAACAAAAGGTAATCTTCGATCGTATAAGAACTGTCGATTTATCTTGATAAGAGATTTGATATCGATAAAAGTCTTATAGAAAATCGTTTTGGTTGAAATAAAAGTGCTCAACAATTCTTTCTTGTGACACTTTAAGCTAAATCTTAAATCTTTTATTGTAGGTACAATAATTATTAAGAAATAACTTACAACGTTATTTTTGTTAAAATATATACAATAGAGATAAAATTTGAAATAAATATTTTTTCAAATAAATATTTAATATATTTTAATATAATTCTCCACAAAATACACACATAAAATCCTAATGAAGGCACCTATTGCATTATTTGTTTGGTTTTGATGTTTTTATATAAAGTAAGGCATAAGAACTTATTCATATCCATAATGAATATCCAAAAGTCCTTTCAACATTAAATAGTACATACATAACGCTGTTACTAGTTACGCGATAGTGGGGCAAAGCTGATGTCGTAATAAATAAAAGTCACTTTTTATTCCTATAGCAAACGTAAAAAGAAGCCGTATAGAACAAATACGAGCAGCGAGAAAAATATTTTTTACGGACGTGTTATGTGAATTCTGAAAGTATTCCCTCAAAATGGGTTTCCTCATACGTTATATACGGCTTAAAAGTAAATTCTATATAAAACGTTGTTTATAAAATTATTGAATGTATGATGTACATTAAATCTACATAATAAAGTAGACCACAAGGAAAAGCTTTTATTTACAGGGACTGAGTATGAAAGGTTATGTATTTTAAGTGGTGTATAAGTGGACAATGTCGAAGCGATATGGTGCACTCGATTTAATTAATAAACAAATCATTGATCCGGATAACAGTATATAATTTAGCGTCGTTGTATGCCTTTAACATATGCGTAACATAATATTCTAACCTTCCAAGACTCAATACAAGCAAATATTAATATTTATTAAATATTTAAATTAAACCAAAGAAAAATAAGGAAATCTCACACAAAATAGTTTTTATAATAACCTCATATTGGATGTAATCTATACTATAATAAAGCAGTAACTTAGCGAAATCTGTACATGAAATATCTTTTAAAAACAATGTCTGTAACGTATTATGTATGCAATATAGACCCCAATACAATAGTTATTAAATTTTTTGTCTATTTGTCTGTATGAGTGTGCGCGTTTCACCCAAAAAGTAATGGACCGATTTCAACGAAATTTGGTGAAGTGATTTTTAATTTTAGTTACAGGCATTTTTTTATTTCTACGGGAAAACACAGAAATTGGTTCTGTCGAGTCGCCCTGAGAAATTTATATGACTAACGCTGGCTAAACCACAGGAGATACATCAAAATAACGTAGTTGAAAACTGTAGATCTTAAAAAGATCTGCAGACAAGTCCCCATAAGTATATGTCTATCTCCTAAGCTACATTCGCAATTAGTATTTTTATTATATATTAAAGGCATGGTCGCGACTGATTAACTGAATTATTACCGTTCAGCCCAAGCCGATGATGATAGAGCACCACAAAAAAAAGCCATCTTTATATATTCATACGAATATTAAATGCGAAAGTAATTCTGTCTGTCTGTCTGTCCGACATCATTTCACGCTTAATAGCTCAACCGATTTAAATGAAATTTGGTATGGAAATAGTTTGAGACCCTGGGAATGACATAAGATAGTTTTAATCCCAGAAAACATATATATAAGGGGGTGAAAATGGTGGTGGAAAATTGGATGGGGAATCAATCATTTCTCAAGTTTCGAGTAAGGGATATAAATATATATTTTATTTTTTTATAATACTTGCCTATTTTCTATACCTGTTTTTGTTTTCCTGGGCAAACTTGCTAGATCGTAGACCTTATTCGAGCTTTGAGCTAAGATGAAGGTCAAGAGTAAGCCCATTTCTAATAAAAAAAACATACGTATGTACATATATATAGTCTATGCTATACTAACCGTTAAAACGTACCAAGGGACGAACCCGAGCAAAGCGAGGGTGAGTCGTTAGTTAATTATAATTGCATTATTAAGACTAATTGCAGTTACAATGTTAAAAGTAAAGTTTTAATCAGCTCATAATATAATCCTAAGATCCCAATAAAAACATAAGAATGTCATATTTGCATGATTTAGCAAAATAATTTCAGCTAAACTGATTCATTCAAACTTTTACTTTAAAATACGAACAAAAAATAAAGCCACGAGATTTACATGTTACTGTCTGCCGACGTATCCTTTTCAGCAAATACCTCAGTTATGATGTAAATACTTTTCTGATCTTTAAAATTTTGCGGCTACGTATACGGATTTATAGAAGTTATATTTCCAGTATAATTTTGTACCTGTGTTTTAATTTTAGGGGTTAGATTTGACAAATGCTTTATCTTAGAGGAAATTCTAAGGGTTTCCTAATAATATGCTCTATTATATATTTTGTATCTAGGTGTAGTTTGGGTTAATAAGTAATTTTCCAATGTAGAATTGTAAACTACCTTAACTAATAATACTGAAAAAATAATGTATACGGAGATTCTACACTCTCCCTACAATATACTTATTTACTGTTTTATAGAATTAAAGAACGAAAACAATCTATAGTTACGTTTAATTCAGTAATAATAAAATCAATAGCAAAATTCTATATACGATGAGATTTTTAACTATGACTAGTGGTATTATTCGTAAAACAAAATGGCAAAAATATGGAAGATACATAAAAGGAAGGTTTTGAATAAAACTATAAAACACCAAGCAGTAGTTGGCCTATTCATTATAACGACAATACATACACAAATACAAGTATACACAAGAATCTGAAAACAGTTACATAAAATAAAGTAAAGTAATTAAAAATCTGGCCAAATGTAAGACTCGAACTACTAAATTGACCAGTGTTCAATAAATTATAATAATTATTTGTATACTTTACAGTGCATTCTCCTTTCTCTGCAAGCCCGCTACAATTCTTTGCAGTACAATGGTCGCGTTTCTTGACATCCTTGCCCTAATCGAACTTTGTTATTATTATAGGTATAAAACTCTCACTAAAACTTCATATTTTACCATTAGCTCTAAAGTTAAACTTTTTAATTAAATTTTAGAACTCAAGCAATGGTTTAACAAGTTTAGTTAAGTAATGAATAAAAATAAAATTACTTTATGTAGTTAGTTCATTTTCCGAAAAGTATTTTAGATAAAAACCGTACCTAGTAAAAGATATGATTTAAAATATGATAAGGATATGCAGAAAGGGAAATAAACAGTTTCTTTGACGTGCCAACTAAATATGCTAGTATGGAAATGCTTCTTATGATGCATAGCAATGAAATTTTAGCCTTAGATATGAAATAAGGATGAGTTTGTAATAAATTATAATGGTGAATATACATAAGTTATAATAAATTCAATTTGATCAAATAAAAATTAGTATTAAATAAATTATACTATATTCAATGTCACCTTACGAGTCAGTCACAATCATTCAATAGGTATTGTCAATGTTGTGTGTATGAATATAGTTATCATTATACATATACATACCTACATTTAAATTGAAAATTATATTATTCCCATGATGCACCTAGACTGGTTGTAAAATTGAAATCAGTAATTCCTCGTATCCCTAGGAGCCAATTTCGACAAAATTCGAGTAATGTTTCATTGGCTTCTACATCGTTCTTCGGTGTATATACGATATACACGTGAATCTAAATAATATTATAAAAAAAGTCTGGTCTAGCGACTTTACTTTAAATGCGTCTGTCTGTCTGTTTGTTTTCTTCTTTTAAATAATATTAGCCATCATTAGAATTTTCAGGCAATTTACGATAAATAAATTAATTAAAGAAATTTTTTTAAAACTTTAGCCTTTATAAGTTTATTTTCTTCTTTCTAGCACATCAAAGTGAAAGGTTATTTTTAGTAATTATTTTTTTACTTTTATTTTATTTATCTAATATTTAGTTTAGAAATCAAGGTATTTACATGTCATAGTGTGGGTGCACTATTTAGATATACTCGATCATAATTGAATGCGTATACAAAATTTCGTGTCCGTGCCGTTGACTGCTGAAGAGATCTCTCATAACATGGTTGCAGAAGCCAGGCGATGATGGACTTCATAACGGTCTAATATGATTAAGAACATTTACAATATTTTGTACGTGTGCTGTTGAGTGCTGAGAAGATCTCTTATTTGGAACTAATCCTAGATGCAGCAGTCAATTCATGATGGACTTTAGAATGAGCTGTAATAATTAAATACGTATATAAAATTTCTTGTCTGAAATGTTGACCGTTGAGGATTTATTGTAATTGGAACTGAACTAACATGTAAACTTTCAACTCTAGGGTAGGAGAGAGCGGTTCTAATTGAGCTTGCAAGATTTGACCCATACAAACATACCAACTACAAACATAACAAGCTATTAATAATAAAGGCATTACAAGATATAATGATTGTAGATACTTAATTGTGAACACTTTCATTAGATATATGAATCGCGAATAAATATCCTGCCTCGGTGGTGTAGTGGCTAGCATGTACGGCTGCACATCCTGAGGTCCTGGGTTCGAGTCCCGGGTCGGGCCAAGTTTAGTTATTGAGTCTTTCTGTATAGTAAGCCTCAGTAACAGCCCGGAGTTGGGAAGTTGGCGGTGTTTCACCCCCGTGCCTCGGAGAGCACGTAAAGCCGTCGGTTCTGTGCCTTAACTCTCACCAGTCGTGTCGAGTAGTCGTCCCACTGGAGTATGAGAGTGACAGGAATAGAGAGTGCACTTGTGTCTGCGCGTAAACTTGTGCACTATAATATCTCCTGCGCAGTTGGCTAGTCTCAATGAGATTGGCCGCCGTGGCCGGAATCGGTCAGGAGAACATCATCATATATATATATATATATATATATATATATATATATATATATATATATATATATATATATATATATATATATATATCTTGACGATGAGATTTATAATTTAATAATTATTTTGATTGTATTTCTTTTGTTAAATTTTCTTATGTTAAGAATAAATTATACTTACATAATACCAAGATTACAAGCTTAATTCAATATACTAAGAAGTGTTAGTTAGGGGTTAAGGTCGTTTCACCTTCGTAAGATTAACGAAAGATACATTAGCTAAAACTTGCCTATATGTATAGTATTTTTCTATTTCAGTGTATTTTATTCTGTTCGTCATATAGATAAAGTAACAACAAACCGTATACAAGTTTATGTGCCATCTCATCGGACTTCAAAATTGTCCAATAGAATCAAGTACCTACGTTTATGAGTATGACACCCGCAATGAAACTTCGAGAAACGATCAGACATACAGTTTTAGAATAAACTTTATAGTTGAGAATCGAGCTTCACCTAAACACTATCTAATCTAGAGTTATCTTAGGTTATTCATTCAAGTTGATAGAGTAAAATGTATTCGTAGGGAATTATCAGTAATCCCGAGCCCAGACGCAATATTTTGGAGTAGTAAACTTAGCTTGTTTTGTTCTAAGGGTTAAAGCTTCGTCTGCGGCTACAATAAAATCTACTGAAGTAATCCGCGTTATTTTATTATTTATAACATTTACTACATTGCAGATTGCACGCCTGAAAGCTATAGGTAATCGAAGGAATAGAAAAAATTGACAGGTAAAAACTAAAAAGATTCGCAGGTTTACGACAGTAATAAATTAATTTATTTTTGTGTATGCAAATGCAATATAATTTATTTATTAATGTAACATAAAATTCATAAACAATCTATACTAATATTATAAATGTGAAAGTTTGTGAGTATGGATGTATGGATGTTTGTTACTTTTTCACGCCAGAATTTGGCACAGAGATAGATTATAGTCTGGAATAACACATAGACTACTTTTTATCCCAAAAAAATGTACGGTTCTCGTGAGATAGGTTTGTTTTTGTTTTCCTAGAGGCAAACTCGAGCGAAGTGAGTTTGGCCTCAAGTATAAATATATTAATTGTTCATCGTTTTCTTATTTATTAAAAATTAATAGTGTTTTCCAGTTTCGTTGCCTCTATTTGTCCATTTTAAATTTTTTCAAAAAATAGGTAGTTGATACTTGATATTAAATTTGAAATCGGTTCAAAGCGTTTGAAATGCTTCAATAAAAGCTGAAATACATTTAGATTGAAAGTTACGTTAGTACCAAAATATTTTACAGTAACATCGTCGTTGTTTGAATTTTTTTACAAGCTTTTATTTAACTTCCAATGATTGTTAGTTGGTATGTTTGGATAGGTCAAACCTTGCAAGCTTAATTAAAACCATTTCCTCTTATCCTACAGAGCTAAAATTTTATATGTTGCTTCAGTTCCGGTGATAATAACTTTTTATGATAATTCTGACCTGACTCTCCATTTAGGATTGGCTCTAAACGAAGCAACTACACAACATTTACATTTAATATTTTTCTTCTTTTTAATGCATTAAAATAAATCTTAAAAATGTTTTTTACTTTTAATTTTTTTGCAATTAGTCTACAATGATTGCGTTATATGTACATAAACGTCACTAGTCCATTGAAATGTTTCATTTTTTTGGGCTTAGCATGCATTTATCAGAGGACGCAATTTTAATTTTTAGATATCAAAGAGGGGTTTAGTGTAAAGTTAAATCCAAGTTTGTAGGGTTGCATCCCTTGTCCCACGGCCGCCATCTTGAAAAAAGGGGTACAAATGGTTTTAATGGTTTATCTAACAAACTATAGGTCTCAGAAAAAATTATTAAGATATTATTGGTTGCAAATAAAATTTTCTACAACTTTGGTTTAGTAACTTTTAGTCGTAGAACCAAAATTAACAAAGTTCTAAGCGAAAATCGATGAAAATTTGAGAAAAAAAAATCTATTGGTTATTATAACTTTTTTCTGATCATTTTACAAAAAAAAAATATATGGGACCATTTTTATAGAGGGGTTTTAAGGAATAATTTTCATTTTAAACTTTTAAATTTTATTAATTAACTAAGGATTTACAGCGCTGCGTGACGAATACGTATGTATATTTGTCACACCGCAATTCTTCAGTATTCATAACTATACATAAATATTAATGACTAGCGACTCACCCTCGCTTCGCTTCGGGTTCGTCCCTAGACAAAAACAAATCTATCCCACGGGACCCGTACATTTTTCCGGGATGATATATAGCCTATAGCCTTCCTCAGTTAACGGGCTATCAAATGCAAAAGGAATTTTTCAAATCGGATCAGTAGTTTCTGAGATTAGCGCGTTCAACCAAACAAACAAACAAACAAACAAACAAACAAACAAACTCTTCAGCTTTATAATATTAAGTATAAATTCGCCATAATTTTCAATCATCTTTTCTTTTTTTTTAATGATATTTTTTTATTAATTAATTATCGATTTGACACTCCACCACAAAACTTTAAAATTATTGATATTTTAAAAAGCATTTAGACTTTTTTAAGCGTGCTTTTTGTATTATTCCTGGAGAAACTTACTACTTACGGACGCATCTAAGCAAATTAGTCGCTAGTATAAGCTTTATAAATGAAAATGTAATATAGTTTATTTATTATTCTACATAAGTGTAAAATATTTTCATCTCGTACAGAATACAATGACGTATTTAACGTCCAATATGCACTCATTACGGCTCTAGAGGAACTTCATACGTAATAAAATTCTTTTCAAGACTCTATAATAGGGTATACTTTGTGGTAGGTATGCACAATATTTAATAGAAGAAAAGTATTTAACTTGCCGTATAAAAAATACTATATACAATAATTTAGATTATACATTAATTATTAATTATCAAAAGTAATATTATAAGTTTTCTATAAAGCACGCATCTTTTCAGCTACTTATATAAAACTTAAAAACATCGAATAATAGTTGTGGTACCTATGCCGTATGAGATACAAATTGTTAACAATCTACCTCTTTCAGAAAAATAATAAAACTTAACTTTTTATCGCTGTTTCTAATATCGAAAATGATGAAATTCCATACGAACTTTCATCCCATACTTATTTAACCTTTTTGGATCTCTTGGTCTTTTTTTACCCTCGTTATATAAGGAATTCTTTATAAATTCTCATGCTTCCAAATTTAGCGGTTTAGGCTGTGCGTTAACTGTCAGTATGTCTTTAAATGGTTTTAAAATGTTTTTTGCATGAATTAAACACAAATTAATATATTGTCCTATATAAAGAACTTGCTGCTATATATATTCGTATTCCTACTTAGTCTGAAACCAGTAAAATATAACCAAAGGAGAATTAAAAGCTTAATTTAATACATCCTTTGAAATAAAGATCTTCCATTTGATTTACAAATAGTCAATTTTTATTGACGGCACGTTTGGCTCAGTTATAGTGACCCTATTTTCTGCGCCAGTGGTCGCGGGTTCGAGTCCCGCTGGGGGCATTTATTTGTGTAATGAGCACGAATGTTTGTACTCTAGTCATGGTTGTTTATATTTATAATATGTATGTATTTAAAGTTATATATGTGTAGTGTGTATCAACTATCTGGTATCCATAACACAAGCCTCGTAGCTTACCATGGAACTAGATGGTGTTGAGTGTTAATGTCCCTATATATATATATATATATATATATATATATATATATATATATATATATATATATATATATATATATATATATATATATATATATATATATATATATATATATATAATATATACCTACATATAAAAAAAATTGATATACGATTGAAGAGATAAAAGGACAAATAGTAGTAAAAACAACTTTACATTTAAAATTTATTATTCGACGAATATGCTGTAAAAGCAATTTTTTTATTAAAAAGTACCTATTTAATGTTGTACAACTTTGTAAACCAAATATTTAGTCTAAAAAAGTTTGCTTAAAAAAAAACTTCCGCGAATAAATTTTGTTTTGTACAATTATTCAGTATATGGTAATATCTGCTTTCTGGCATCATACCAACTCGTTGTTGTTACTTAAATAAATGTCCATTGTCCATTCTTCCAAATAAAGCATTTAAATATTATGTTTACATTTTGTATTCGTTAGCTAATAGTGCTTAAAAATCTTACGAATAGTATCGTTAAATATTAAAACAACTACTCTAAAAATTCTTGTTACGAAAAAAAAACTTAAAAATTCCAAAATATTAAAATAATTGAGTAGAGTCATAAAAAGCAATTTTTTCATATTTTATGGCTTCGTGGTAATCCGTTCTCACACGTGACATTTAGTAGGTAAAGTTTGACTGTAAGTAACGATGATTGGAGAGAGATAAAGGGTAAAAAGGATAGGAAATGGCTTCCATCACACTAAGTAGTAGGGAAGTACTATCTTAGCTGAGCCAGCCCGTGTATACCAACACCTAAAAAGTTTTAACTGTTAGTATAAACATAAGATTTCCTTAGTAACTCTTTTCAAACCTAACGCATGATTTTTTTATTTATTGTCTGTAGATTTGATATTTGTTTGTAAACACTATCCAGGTTTACCATACCTAAACATTGATCATTATTCAAAATTTCTAGTGTCCAAAAAATAAATAATTCCGTCACTACCGATATACATTAAATTTGCCTCCTGCCCGCACTTCATGCATATACAATGTTTCATGCATATGAACTCTGTGAATATGAAGTCTCTCTGTCCGCTTGGATTCATGGCTGAACGGCTAAACAGACTTTAATGATGTTAAATATAGTTATGCCTATAACGACGGCACGTTTGGCTCAGTTTGTAGTGACCCTACTTTCTACGCCAGTGGTCGCGGGTTCGAGTCCCGCTGGGGGCATTCATTTGTGTGATGAGCACGAATGTTTGTACTTCAGTCATGGGTGTTTATATTTATAATATGTATGTATTATTATTGTATCCATAACACAGGCTTTGTAGCTTACCATGGAACTAGATGGTGCTGTGTGTTAATGTCCCAGCATATTTATTTATAACTTTATTTATTTATAACTTTCAGAAGATCATTTTAAAGCAAATTATTTTTTCAAAAGTGGCGTGAAAAAAGGTTACAAAAATTATATATTGACTTCGAAAAAAAAACACCTGAGCAACGAGAACAAGTTATTAATATACTAATTTGCAGGAAATATTTCTTATAAATATACCTATCTAATTTATATACACTACATAATCTACAGCAAAAATATGTTACATGTTAATAGTTAAAATATAGCCATGATTTGTCTCTCACTATTTCTAGTTTGTTCCTGAGCCGGTTGACAAAGTGAACATAGCTTTACTCAACTATACTCATTAACTACATGCCTCTTCTAACACGCTCTAATAAATAACTTGGAAATGTACCTACTGAAATACGAATACCTAGACAACTTCCTATCTGCAACATTAAAAAATATAGTATGCATAGATTATCTGCATCTGCTCTATTAATAAGTGCTTAGATTTGTTTGCCTGCATTCACACATTTATACAATCTTGTTAACTATTAATATATGTATATTAAACCAATACTAAATAAAATATACTTTACTAAATAAAAAGAAAAACTATCTTTGAATTAAACACAATTTGAATCTCCTTAGCGGAGCCTACCGGTGCTAGGACTCTGTCAAGCCTGAGGAGTTCGACTGGATGGGTACCACCCCCTTATCTATTTCTGCCGCCAAGCAACAATGATTGCATTGTTGTGTTCCGGTTTGAAGGATAAGGTAGCCAGCGCAATTACAGGCGAGAGGCATATCATCTTAGTCCTCACAGTGACAACGCACCTGTGGTTCTGCATTTTTGTTACTTAAAACCTAAATGCATGAACCGTAGGTGTTATGGGCGACAGGTGCTGCTTTCCATCAGGTGGTCTGTCTGCTCGTTTGTCACTGAATGTCATAAAAAAAAGCCTTTAACTTAAACTTTAAATTTACAAATAGGTATGCATTAACTAAAATATTTGGCCATTCACATTTTATATGTACAAACGCTCAGCGTGGCGCATTGGGTAATGTGCTTGCTGATTTGAATCCCGCGGAAGGGCTTAATTTGTTTACACAGATGTCTGTGCCAGTGAAGTTAAATGATAGCGCAGTGTTTTGTTTTAGGAAGATGTTAAGTTTAAAGAAAGATAATAACAATAAATTCTTTCTAATAACTCTCAAAATGGGTCAGTGAAGATAGAAAAATCTGGAAGATATGTAAATAATAAATATCATTCTTTGATAATATCATAGATTGTGTTTGTTCATCATCAAAATATATGCAATGTAAGTACCTATAATTAGTATTATAAAGTACAAACGTTTATAACAAATGCGATAAAGGCAATTTAAATGTTATATTAGGGTAAAGCCACAGCCAAATTAAATATATCTACACTTTCTAGTCACGAACTTACAAAGATTAATCTTCAAAATGACGTGAATGCTGAAAACGTGAGTCAAGAGGTCTAAATATTTCATTTAGCAAATTATGTGTTAAAATTTAGATAAAAACTTCGCTCTTTAATGCGTATAAATTTAGTGACCATCTGGGTATTATAAAAAAGAGTGTTTTTGACATGCAGTAAAAAATAAGGTGTAAAAGGGAAGGCCCGACCACAGATAAATTTGGAAAAGGGACCTGAGGATAATAAAAAGACCTTTAATAATTATACATTATATACAAGTGTAAAAAGCCTAGTAAATCCAAATGATGTTCGAATTTTATATAAGCGTAGCCTTGTTGTGACTTAATCACAACGTATAGGTATACCTATTATCTCATATTTTGAGGTACCAGATGTTGGACGTGAACAAACAATATCCTAACAAAATAATAAATAATATTAGTACAAAGAAGCATAGTGTCAGTATTTCATAAGATGATCACTTTAAACTATTTATTATTTTACTCAAACGAATTGTAAAAAGATAGAATAAATATTTTGACTATAAAAAATGAACGAAACTCACGAGACACGCAATATATCGATGTGCATATTCAAGGCTAAATCAAACCAATAATAAACAGTGTAGTATAGTTTGTGATAGTTTGTGTAAATATTACTAACGTGAGAGCTGCGTTTATTAAAGCTAAAACTGCAAAGAAATAAATAAGTTAACTATACTTGATCTATAAATATTTAGAAAAAATGAGTTTGACATGTGTTTATTATTCTGTTTCTAAACGCATACGTTCTTACTGAAGGAATTTCAAATACCAATATTTTTTATATCCAGAGAGTCATCATTCAGAGAGTAGGTATTGTATATAATTATACCATCATATATTTTTACTTAATTTATGAAAATTACCTATCGGTCTAACAACTTCTTGTTATTACAGCAATCAAATGATGTTTAATGTTCTCACGCACCTGTTAGTGCTTTACAACTTTTTAAAGCTTCCGGTGAGTGAGATGAAATTTCATAGAAAATGTAAATAATGCTCCATAACTTTAATATAGAGGACTTATCTACACAATAATGAAAGTTTAATATGAAATATTTAAGTGTATTGCTAGAAAGTGGAAGATTTAAATGTGAAATGAAGTAGACGCCCACGCACCAATAGTTGGTAAATTGTAGTTACTTATATATAATAAAGAGCCTCTCTTAATCTTAATCTAAATAAAAATATCTATATAATAGACTGTATTAAAATAAATCATTTTTGATTTATTTTTGGAAATTTAAACACGATTTACTACTTTTCATTCATCAGTGTGCTTAAATAAGTTTTGAGTTTTAAATATAAAAATTGGATTAAATAACATCAATAAGATTCATGAACCTTGAAGAAATATTTTTTTTTTTTTATGAGATTCAGTGACAAACGAGCAGACAGACCACCTGATGGAGAGCAGTACCTGTCGCCCATAACACCGACGGTTCATGCACTCAGGTTTTAAGTAACAAAAATGTAGAACCACAGGTGCGTTGTCACTGTGAGGACTAAGATGATATGCCTCTTGCCTGTAATTGCGCTGGCTACCTTATCCTTCAAACCGGAACACAACAATGCAATCATTGTTGCTTGGCGGCAGAAATAGATAAGGGGGTGGTACCCATCCAGTCGGACTCCTCAGGCTTGACAGAGTCCTACCACCGGTTGGCGGCAGAAATAGATAAGGGGGAATAAGCCAAATAGCTTACAGATTGCCTTGTTTTTTGTATTTTTCACAACTAGACTGATTACTGTGTCAGTCATACATGTCTGTTCTAAATTATTATGTTTTTTTACATGAAGACGTACAAATATGCATATTATTGGAAAATAGCCAAACAGAAATTGCGTTTTACGACATCCATCGTTTATTTTATAATAAAATTTTTATTATTCACCATAAATAATATCGAGATCTCATATTTTTTTATTATAATATGGCGAAATATGTTTTGAAAAGAAAAAGACAGTTTTAAATTTTACTATGAAAAGTTATATCTTTATTTTTATTATATACTATATAATTATTAACTAGTCAACACAATATATCGATTTTACTAAGTTTCAACAATTTTGTTTTGAATAAGCCCTAATAATAATCTCAAACCAATAAACATAAAACAACAACCACAGATATTTCACACCAGGTTGTCAAAATTTAAACATTTCTTCTTACTAAAACTCATTCACTTTAAAGTACGTACTACTTATAAATATTAATCCTTTAATATTTGGTAAATGGTAATCTATCATGTAAATGAAGTTACCGTCTTGTCGGCATCAGTTAAAATGCACGGGAAGCATTTGCCGCGGCTGACGATAACCTCATTACTAACGTTTCGACACTGACACGCGCCAAAGTGCCAAAAATTATATGAAATTCTATCTTTTAAAATGATTAAACATTAACTTTAAGTAATATTGTATTAAATGTATGGATTACATTCATTACTGCGTACTAAAATTCAAAGATTTTTCCCATCATCTTCCCCTATTTCTCATTTTTTAGAATATAGGAATATAGGCAAGAACGATAAGGTTCAATCCCATGAAGAAATAATAAAAAGATAAACATCTAACAATGTATAGTATTAGGCACGAAGTACTCAAGCAAGTGTAAATTAAAATACAATCAGGCGAACTGGAAAGAAATTATTATGGCTTTGCAATAGAGCAAGCTAATAACTTGAATATTGTAAATTTTACTTGACCTAATTTTGTAATTCTTTAAATGGTAAATGATCAATCTTCTGAAAAGTAATTAACACCTTATGTGCGTTATTACTAGGAAACATTTATGGAACGGTCAGATGTTTTAATATATGTTTTGTAAATATTACCCACTCTATTTACTTTAAGTAAATAAATAAATAAAAATGCTGGGACATTAACATACAACACCATCTAGTTCCACTGTAAGCTTCGAGGCTTGTGTTATGGATACCAGATAGTCAATACACTACATATATAAAACTTTAAATACATACATATCTATACTAATATTATAAAGCTAAAGAGTTTGTTTGTTTGGTTGCACGCGCTAATCTCAGGAACTATTAATACGATTTGTAAAATACTTTTTGCACTGGATAGCCCATTAACTGAGGAAGGCTATAGGCTATATATCATCCCGGAAAAATATACGGTTCGGAAGCGAGGGTGAGTCACTAGTTATAAATATAAACACCCATGACTGGGGTATAAACATTCGTACTTATCACACAAATGAATGCCCCCAGCGGGACTCGAACCCGTGACCGCTGGCACAGCAAGTCACTACAAACTAAGCCAAACGTGTAGTCGACCTAACCTAACCTAGTAGCCTATGTATTACTCCAGATAACTTTAAGTTTAACTGCCTCGGTGGTGTAGTGGCTAGCATGTACGGCTGCACATCCTGAGGTCCTGGGTTCGAGTCCCGGGTCGGGCCAAGTTTAGTTATTGAGTCTTTCTGTATAGTAAGCCTCAGTAACAGCCCGGAGTTGGGAAGTTGGCGGTGTTTCACCCCCGTGCCTCGGAGAGCACGTAAAGCCGTCGGTCCTGCGCCTTAACTCTCACCGGTCGTGTCGAGTAGTCGTCCCACTGGAGTATGAGAGTGACAGGAATAGAGAGTGCACTTGTGTCTGCGCGTACACTTGTGCACTATAATATCTCCTGCGCAGTTGGCTAGTCTCAATGAGATTGGCCGCCGTGGCCGGAATCGGTCGGGAGAACATCATCATCACTCCAGATAGTCCAGTCCACCCGTGTACTAAATTTCATTCAAATCTGTCCAGCTGTTTTTACGTGAGGAAATAACGTAAACACGTAAACAAATTTTCGTGATAATTATAGCTCTCCGATTAAGTGATACTTGTTAAATAAAATCATATATCCTAATAATAACTTTTCTATATCGTCTTACTAATATTATAAATTGAAAGTTTAGATATTTGGATGTTTAGATGGATGTTTGTTACTCAATCACGCCAGAACAGCTGAACGATCTGGATGAAATTTGGCACAGAGATAGATTATAGTCTCGAATAGTACACATAGGCTAATTTTTATTAGGAAAAAGGTACGGTTCGTACGTGGGATACATTTGGTTTTGTTTTTATAGAGGAGAACCCGAGCGAAGCAAGGGTATGCCGCTAGTGTACTTATATTTTATAGTTACAACTTTCACTACGTATTACATGAATTAAAGTTCTTTAATTTTTAATTTGATAATTTATTTTTGTGCACTAATTTAACCATATTACCGATATTAATGTAAATACAATTATTGTCAAACTAGCGACTCACCCTCGCTTCGCTTCGGATTCGTCCCTAGACAAAAAACAAATTTATCCCACGGGACCCGTACACTTTTCCGGGATGATATATAGCCTATAGCCTTCCTCAGTTAACGGGCTATTAAATGCAAAAAGAATTATTCAAATCGGATCAGTAGGTAGTTCCTGAGATTAGCGCGTTCAACCAAACAAACAAACAAAAAAACTCTTCAGCTTTATAATATTAGTATAGATATCAAATGCTTTAGTTAAGTTACTTTAGTAAAATACTTTAAGATCAACATTACATATTATGTTAACACATAATACATTTAGGTATTTTCGTTTTTATGATAAGTATAACCTGTCAAATTTCAATATTGTTGATGTTATTCGGATACGTCTAGAGTACTGAAACTGACGATGCGTACTATAACATACGCCACATCATAAGTCACAAATCATTTATCTTCACAGAGCATAAGAAAACCTACGAAAGGAGCGTCGATAAGAGCATAAATCTAAATCACTGGGCTGATGGCGTCAGTTGCGCCAATTGAGCGGATATTTCAATAAGGGCCCTTATCTTTACGTCCATTGAACGAGTGTTTCCGCTATCGCGTCGGTTAAGCCATGTTATTAACTATCATAAACGACTTATTATGTTTACATAATATACTATATATATATATATATATATATATATATATATATATATATATATATAAAGAGAAGTAATCCGAAAATCCCAAATAGTCCTCACTATTTGTATTGGCTTACTAAGAAAACTTCCTTACATTTATCATCCAAAATCAGTTGAACTTTGGCGTGTAAACATGACAGATATGTTTTCTATATACGAGTATATAATAAAATTTTAACCAAGCCGAATCTAACTAGCCGATAAACTAATAGAAGTAATTAGAAATTTATGCTTCAAAACCTAAACCGAAAAAGTTAAGAAATATAAAGTAATATCATGCGAACTCTTTTTTTTATGACTTTACTTACTTTGTATATCAGATAAGGTAAAATGTAACCACATCATAAAGAAAAAGACAATTTTTCTACTTAGTAACTCAAAAACAAAAGATCGAAATAATAAACCAAACGGTTTTAATACAAAAACGTTATACTTTAATTCACGTTGAAGAAAGGTACTAATAGCTTAAGCTCCAGTTACGTAAATATTGTGTTGCACGAAACAGTTACTATTCCCGGTATAGACATCTTAGGGAAAAATTTTAAATATAAAAACAATATTTAACCCAGTTTGTTATACATGATATATCCGCCAAAAATATATCTAAGCCAATTTTCTTAATTCATTTTAATGGTTTGAATAAAAAGACCTCAAGAGGACTATATAAAATTCAAGAATAAATTTTTCACATTCAAAATTTCTATATAATCATCAAAGATGAGAAACATATATATATTGGAAAATTAAAAATCTCACTAATAGAGACTTGAGAATCTCATAAGAGTCTGACTTAGACGTACGAGTACCTAAGGTTTATATATAATATGTTGCAACTTGCAATAGAACAACAATGTAACACAAACATTTACTTTCAACAGCTAAATTATACAAGCTTAACGTTGTCATATATCGGTTATGATGAAGTTTTTTTTTTTTATGGTACTCAGTGATAAACGAGCAGACAGGCCCACCTGATGGAAAGCGATACCTGTCGCCCATAACACCTACGGTTCATGCACTTTTATGTAACAAAACTGCAGAACCGCCGGTACGTTGTGTCTGTAATTGCGCTGGCTACCTCATCTTTGTCTTCAAACCGGAACACAACAATGCAATCATTGTTGCTTGGCAGCAGAAATAGATGAGGGGGTGGTACCCATCCAGTCGGACTCCTCAGGCTTGACAGAGTCCTACCACCGGTATAGAGTCCTACCACAAGTTGTTATAGCCTTAGTATATTTAAAATAATGTAGAATAAAATAGTGGTGTCGACTAATAAATAATTACTAGAATTGTTCAATTTTAACTTATATTACTATGTTAAACATTTAACAATATTTTATGTATGGAATAATGAAGTGAAATTATTATATATGGTATGTATACTTTCATAAATTGGCGCAAAATTATGGTCCTAACTCCTAAGCCACATTTGATAAGGGTGCAAAAATAATAATATTTAATACAAGCATGAACCGATAGCCTAAAATGCATTATAATTTATATACACCTGCCTATAAAAGGGCAAATAATAATAAGTAACTGGGCGACCGAGCTTCACTCAGACTTTTTGGATAAAAGTATATTTTTTTATTCTTCTTAAAAAAAACTAAAAACTTGAATAAATACAAAAAAAAACTTGGCCGCTTGACCACGACGCGTGTCAAAAAATAGTGGACCATAGGGATATATTAGAATATAATATTTAGTATATTCTAAGTACCTGGGCGACCGAGCTTCGCTCAGAGTTCTTTTTTGCTATATCGTATTTTTTAGATAATCTGTGTCTTGAAAATTTTTTTATGCGAATAAATCGAGTGGAGTATCAAAATAGAAGTTTTAAAGAGGCGATTACAAAAATATATACAACTTATATATTTTAAAGTAATTTAGGATAAGAAATTGTTAAATAAAAATAAAAATGTCTAACTGACCAAAACTAAAAAGCTGTAAATAAAAAAAATAATTACAAAAATAAAAAAAAACCCCGACTGCATAAAAATTGAACTAAAAAGAAGATAACAAGTTGACGAAGGAACAGTATTATACGGTCGGAGACATACATAATATGTACATTGTACATGTTTTAGAATAAATACGTGTTATTTTTGTAAGTATTTTTTTAAGAAATTATTATTTTTCGCATAATTATATATTTTGTAAATATTTCCTACTTAATTATTAATTTAATTACATTATGTTATGAAATCAAAATTGTTTTTAAATATGGTATAAACACATTAGTAAGGAATATGTTGATTACAAATGTTTTTTAGTACTGCATGTATTCTTTTAAAGATCCACAACCTCCATAGTAAAAGATAGGCCACAAGTTCGATTTACGATTTAGCCTAAAGTTCGTTTTAAAATCTAAGGTATACATTTTATTGAAAAGCTGCGTAGGCAATTGTTATCTGATTGGCACTCTGTAAAGCTCGAAAAAATAATTATAGATTAAATTAAAAACAACTAAAATATATAAGTTAAGGTACGATTAAGACAAAAGTTATTAATGATACGTCTATTTCTGTGACATTACTAACTTTGTAAAACCGAAAAAGTCACGTTTATGTATTTTGCTCACTTGTCATTGTTACCACTTGGAACTTATTCAATTTGACTGTCTCAGCGAAGATATCGAAATACTTTTGATACTAAAGCAAAATGTTTTTGACATTTTATCACTTCACACGAACTCGGTTGTTATTTAGCCAATTTTGTCAAATCACATCAAGAGACTATCTATATAATATCGCTGTTTTGAAATCAAAAACATGTTTCTTGGTATAAAGTATGCGTCAGACGTGTCTTTTTAATTATTATTTTTGGTGTAATGACATTACACACTCTCTTTTACGCGACAATATGTTTACTATTATGCAAACGACTATGGTCCTGGGCAACCAACGTGGAAGTTATGGTAAGCTGCTCAAAGAAAACCCACAAAAATAGGTAGAAAATCGAAGTATATGTTTATTATGTACCTATGTATATATAATAAATACTATGGAATAGATAATATTCCATTAAAACCATTAAAACGTACCTAGAGATGAACCCGAGTGAAGCGAAAGTAAGTCGCTAGTTTATAATACATTTAAAAGATTGGTATAAAAAAGATCTACACAGATATGGAAAAATACTATTTCTATTTCTTAAAAATGCTGGCAGCATAGCACCTTTGGGTAGCCAAGCGCATATGTATGAAGAGTCGATGTGGCTGCCAGCTTTCCTATATCTCCGGAGACTACATTCATTTAGATTCTGAAGTGATGGAAATGAAAAATCATGATGCATTGCGCTTAAATTGTAAAATATATGTTACAAACACAACGTGGAAGTAATAAAAACATGTATGTTTAACATTTAAGTCTGGTGTTCGAGGTCGAAGTTTGACTAAAATTGTTTATGTTAAATATATCGATATTTGTTCTAGATTAATTACGAAAAAAAAGCAAAGTAGTTATAAGAAATATATCATAGTTTCTTCATGTTGAGGATTAATTCGTGAGGTTTCTTACATCATCATGGTTTATATGATCTTGTATTACCATCAATGTCAATGTTATGAATCTTATAAGAATAATGATTTGTGTTAGGTAAACGCTAAGATAAACTGACAAATCTAGCGAGTAAACGATATTGTCTTATGCACCGATGAATATACGTGTACTAATGTACATATGTAAGAGGTGTCGTTAATAAATATTGTGTTAAGTATAAGTACAATAGGTAAAGCACATTTTAGTTTGATTAGTATATATTAACATTCTAGGACTTTAGGTGATTATATGACTCCCGGGGGAGAGCTGACTCCTACCGGGCGAGTCCCCAGTTGGCGGATAGGGGAACGCCACCCGCTTAGAGGGGCGGGTGGTATCGGAGAAATCCGGCACGGACCAACAGCGGGGGCGTGCCTCTAACCGAGGTTAGTTCAACCACGGTTAGAGGCACGCTCAGGACGGGGCCCTCAGGGGGGGGCAGTCAGTCTTTTTTAACGTCCCACTACTGGACATGGGCCTCCCTTCAACGCAAGAGTGATCAGGTCCGCCACGCCTTTCCAAGTGCGGGTTGGCGGACTTCACATGTCTTTTGAAAATTTGCTAGGTTCTCTCAGACATGCAGGTTTCCTCACGATGTTTTCCTTCATCGTTGAGGCAAGTGGTAATCATGTTGTAAATGGTTCGCACATGAAAATATCAGAGGTACGAGACCCGGGATTTTAACCCGCTTCACTCGTATTCCCTACCACGTACGTTACCACTGGGCTACCACTGCCTAATATTATATGAGTATGAATGTTGCAAAATATACGAATAATGAGAGTAATAACATCAAGAAATGTAATAAATGGCGATTAATATTATTAAGGCTTAGAAAGATAAAATTATCTGTACAAAGAATTTTTCGGTATACACCAATATTTTTTACTAATGTCACATCATTTCAAGCATGCACCAAAAGACCAAAAAATATAATAGAATCTACGACCCTTAAAAGCTATAATAATAAAAATGTCCCTCTGACCGTGTATATCGACCACGGTGGCCACTCACTAAGACTAGCCATGTGCGCAGGAGATATTATAATCCACAAAAATCCACTCTATTTCTGTCACTGTTATACTCCGGTGAGACGACAACTCGACTCGAAGAAAATTAATAGGTACATACTCTCGGCGTTTTTACATGCTCTCCGAGACACGGGGGTGAAACAACGCCAACTTCCCAACTCCGGGCCATTACTAGGTTTTTCTTGATAGAAAAACTCAATAACTAAACTTGGCCCGACCCGGGACGCGATCCAAGGACCACCAGAACTGCAGCCATCCATGCTACCCACTAAACAATAGAGGTAGTTATGAGCAACTAGCGGCTCAGGCAGACTGTCCCGCATACAAAGTACGCTGTTCTAAGGCATTTTTCATATACTAAACAAAAGACGTGGTAAGCTTACTAAACCCCACAAAACATAATATATAATGTTGAACTATAACACTCAGGGATAACGTCGCTTTATATAGAAATTTTCGATATATATACAAACTTACAAATTATACCTCTTTATAACAAATTACACACGTATGTACATATACATATATGTCACATTACCACACCTCTAATTTAGTCTAAGGTGTGACACTGATGAATGATAGTTCAGCGAAAGTAATTAAAAACGCTTCCATAAGCAATAAAGTAAAAATATGTATATTATTGAAAAATCGCTTCGTAAAGAGGATAACACACGAGTCTAGTAAAATTCAGACACTCTCCAATAAAGATAAAATAATAATTAATCTTATAATCACATCGGTCTACATATTTACATGGGAATAGTAGAATCTACAAACGGTTCAAAAAGTTTAGTTTAACAATCAAAAACATGCATAAGCTATATTTGTTTAAAGTAGTTTTATTTCACTCCAACTAGCAAGTTATGTGGATTATATATAAATTAATTATTAATCTCTCACGGATAATTTCTAATTAATCCGTGGGAATTTCCGATAATTCAATTGTTATCGTACACGCCGGCGTGTATGCGGTCCTCGAGGGGTTAACCTATAACGACCGCCGAGCCACCGGTGGTCCGGTTAACAATTAATTTCTTAGAATTTATCCAGGATGTGATAAATGTCGTAACAATATTGACGAGTTTTGCCTTGGCTTATATGGACGATAAAAACTGTAAAATCCATAGGTATATGAATGTATATAATACAACAATATAGCAAACATTTGTTTTGTAGAAATATTATATTTCTACTTACGAAGTTCTGCTTACGAAGTTTTTCTTTTTTCTTAAATATCATATAATTTATAAAACTTTTAAGTATAAATTAATTAGTATTCTTTACAGTGATACAGCTTCAGTTTCGGTTAAAAGAAACTTTATTCAAAATACTTATTTTGAAAGTAAAAGGAAAACGTGATTAAACAACTAAATGTGACTTGCATTTAAGATAACAGTTTTACTGCAAGGAATAAATTTATATCGAACAGGGTAATTATCTTAAATAGACATACAAATCGTATCTCAATAAAATAAATATAAAATTAGTAAAACAAAAAAATTATATCTTTTAAATTTTCCTTGTAGCTGGTAGCGTATAATTATAATATTTAATACAAACATCGTAGATTGTCAACATAAAATCTTAAATGCTATGTTATTATATATATATATATATATATATATATATATATATATATATATATATATATAAAATATTTAATTTAAATAGTTATAGTAGATATTTATAGTCTCTGCGAGTATTGTATTATTATTACATTTTCTTAAATAAGCAGCGAAACATAAAACAAACACCATTATCTAATTAGTATTATCGGTAATATAAAAAGAGTAAATCCCGGAAATAATACAACCTTTTTATTAGACCGGCGTGAAGTGGCAGCTATGCTGTTACGTTTCGTCCGGTAAGTGAGAGTGCGGGAGGCCCACTCCCCATCCCTCCCCAATAATACCAAGTTTCAAGAAATTCAACGTCAAAACGAAAAAAAATAAATGTCTTTTACCATAGATCAAGCTGTTTACGTTGCTTTTTCATTTTATTTAGCATCTAGTGTCTTAGCAAGATATGCTGTGTTTGTCTTTGATTTTTTTTGGACATGGAATGATATTAGAACTGTCTTAGAATTCCAATCATTTTAAGCTAATCCTTTTCTAAAGCATCACTGCGACTATTATATTATTTCAATAAGCGCAGTATCTTTAAAAGTTTTCCAAGAGTAGAGTATTACTTTTTAATACCACAGGATATAAAAGATATAGGATGTTCCTAGTTCATTTCCTTGGTTGATTAATACTGCAGCGCATTAAAATTTAAATATTAGTTCGTCAACTACTATTTGCGATCCAACACGTCTTTTTATTTTTATCAATTTCGTAACCACTATATTAACCTTAGTTCTGTAAAAGAACTCCCAGGGCACGAGTTATATTAAACTTAAAGAGACAGACTAACTGACTGATAGCCGAACAAAGTTCTTAAAATTATTTAAAAAAATATTTACTTCTATAACATATTCTTAACATATACATGTATGTAGATGGTATGTATAATATGGTATTCCATATACTATTTATTTTACTATTTATATTTGAGTATCTGCATATTATTTATTTCATTTAAACTATACAATTTTAGTCTGCTTATAACACTATTTCTCACTACCATAGCTTGACTTGAAGAGATCTCTTCTATAACACATCTATACTAATATTATAAAGAGGCAGAGTTTGTTTGTTTGTATGTTTGTTTGTTTGAACGCGCTTATCTCAGGAACTATTAATATACGGTTCCCGTGGGATAGACGGGTCTAAGGACGAACCCGTAGCGAAGCGAGGGTGAATCGCTAGTCTGTACATATAATAAAAGTGTAACTGATCGTGGTATGTACATGGTAGATATTTGACAAAAACTATTATTGGGGGTCTTTATTAACGCAATAGAACCCAAAACGATGATTTTTTAGAATTTTTGCCTGTTTGTCTGTGCATGCGCGCTAAGCTCAGAAATGGCTTAACCGATTTGGGTGCCGTTTTCACTAATGTATTTTGGTAAGCTTCACTTAACATTTAGTATTCATATTATTTTAGTATTTTTAGTATTATTTAGTATTGTTTTATTTCAATCGGCTTATAAATTAAAAATTTATTTCATATATATGTAAGTCCACCTTTGCAAACAAATTTCATTGTATTTTAATTACTGTATTTCATTTAAGTGCAAGTACCTGGGCGACCGAGCTTCGCTCGGAGTTCTTGAAAGATTGTATATTTTACATTAAGTGACTAAGTGTTACTGAGACAGTTGTATAGATGTCGTCATAAGAATAATTTTCTTTTTAATTTGGCTTAAAAATAATTTTACATTAAGTGACTAAGTGTTACTGAGACAATTGTATAGATGTCGCTATTAAATTTTGCGTAGAATAATGCATAAGAAAAACGCATGAAAACTCGAAAACACGCGTTTTCCCAGACATGTGACTAATCTAGATCAATTTTTCGCCCCCGAAAGCCCCCATATACATAATTTCAGCAAAATCGTTAGAGCCGTTTCCGAGATCGCTGGTATAAATAAATAAATATATAAATATACAAGAATTGCTCGTTTAAATATATAAGATAAAGAATAGTATAATATACACAATTAATGTAAAAAATATTTAATGAGCATTGAATACCGTATTTTATAATCATTACTATCGACTCATAGTCGCTTCGCTCGGGTTTGTCCCTAGCTTGTTTCTCAATATAAAATTTCATCCCGATTTTCACCCCTTCAAGGGATGATTTCCGGGATAAAAAAAATATCTTATATCCTTCCCAGAGTCTCAAACTATCTTCTTACTAAATTTCAATTAAATCGGTTCAGTAGATCCAAAGATAACCCCCTACAACGTCACAAACTCACAAACTTTACCTCTTTATAATATTAGTAATCATTATAAAGTAATTCATACAATTTTAGTTTTTTTTGTCTACAAAACAAGTGAACGGCGTTACCAATTGTCTTTTAATAAAGAGAGATTCCTTATTGATGTACTAATACAAAAAAAATATTGGAAAATACTATTTTGAATCATTATATCCGACCCAATTAATCTGTTGCTTTTCTGCTGCATGATTATAAAAATTGGTTTTCTGAAATTAAAAAGGTAGTTAAATTGTTCGCAAACTAAAACATTACATGATAATGGGAATATCAGCTTAAAAATACCATATTTTTTACTACACTGCGACCGTCAGTAAACCGAGTTTAATATCATAAAGCAATCGAATTAAAGCATCACCAACTCCGAATAAAACTTCAAATACTGTCAAACTAAAGTTATTAACGAAATGTGCCACGTATTAAAAGATGAGAAACATTCGATTCAATTAATCATGAAATGCTTAATTATTTGTTTCAGCTGCGTATTTATAATTTGCATATGAAAGAAACGAAAATAAAATGTAAAAAATATGAGAAAAGGTATCACAACATATCGTTTAAAATGACGAGTAAATTAATGTAAAATTTTATTGGGCATTTTAAACTTAACATGTAAATTATATTCGGTTTAATGAGTGCAATTTCATGAACATGAATCAATAAAAATACAATGAGCTTGAATATATATCGTGGGAAAAAAATGTGATAGGTACCAATACGTCATAATATATGTATAGTGATAAATACTAAACCAATATTTAATATTTTTTATAAATATGTAGTAATTGCTGACAACGGATTTTAATTGAGATGAAATTGAAGATATTTTAATTGAGATGAAAAGGTAAGAAGATAGTTTGAGACCCTGGGAAGGGCATAGGATACATTTTATCCCGGAAATCATCCCTAAGGGGGTGAAAAAGGGATGAAAGTTTTTCTGGGGAATCAACCTAGGGACGAACCCGAGCGAAGCAAAGGTGAGTCGCTAGTAATTAATATATTGTAATTGCTCCGTAAAAACTTATCTGCAACTATATTATTTCTTGTAAAATTTGTTCAAAATCCATTCCGTAGTTTTTGCGTGATCGCTTTTATAATATTAGTAGAATATAAATATAATCTTCTAGTCTTATACCCTGATGCATGAATTACAGATTTCTCATTAATTTATAATCTGTAATTTTCTATAAGCCCTAACATTCCTTTATCGTCCCCTCCCACGAACTTCTCTGAAGAGTCTGAGCTCATTACAGCGTTTAATTGTCGAAGAAAGTAGTCAAGTAACTGCCGATTAACACAAATAAGCTTTATTATAATTACACTACCTGGCCCACGCTCATTTGAAAAAACTATGAAGCATTTTATGGCGATCGTAATCGACTAAATGAACTTAAAAGATGGGAAAAGATGGAATGGGAGATGGTGGGTGGGTGGGGATACCCACCATCTCCCATAAATAGACTGGCAAAACCTGTTTCAAATCAAACATGATAGCCCAACCCTAGTGACGTTCAGTCACGAACTAATAAAAACGTATAGAAGTCTGATAGATGTCACCTACGCTCTAAACAAGTTTATCTCGTATTCATACCTCGAAGGAATTTATTCAACTCGGCCAAAAGCTCCTTGCATAAGACGATGTTCACAGGTGCGCATATTCCGGCGGACTCTTCTAACACCCTGTACATGGCATACAAAAGCTAAACACTTAATAAGCGTAAGGTACAGGAGAAAACTTTACGCACTCTCACGATTAACGAAGCTAAGAAAGACCAAAGTACTCCTTACTTTGGTCTTTCTTAGCTTCAACAATCAAGGTAGTGTCCACCACGTGTAACTTTGCTAATTTTCTAATAATAAATTTTCTTATAAATATAATAAATGGAAATGGGATAATATTAATAAATTATTATCAATATTAATAATCAAATCAAATCAAAATATACTTCATTCAAATAGACTTTTACAGGTACTTTTGAATCGTAAATTTTACGTTTAAAAAAATTAAATGTCTGTGTAGTCAGCCCGTGAAGAATCTACCATCGGCTCGGAAGGCAGTTCTGCTGAGAAGAGCCGGCGAGAAACTCAACAGTTGCTCATTTAAAATAATAATTGTGTACAATATTGTAATACAATAAATAATAATTAACCTGAAGCGTTTCATTTATGAAATAAAATTTATTTATTTTTAATTTTAAACAAACGTTATTTTGGGCAACGTATTATTTATACGATATAATATAGCAATAATAAAATAAATTTAAACTTTACCTCGTTGTTTAATGATTTCAGAAGTAGTAAATTAAAAAAAAAACTTAAAATACATACTCATTTTGTAATATACTGCGCCACATAAATTATTTCCGTATAAAAAATCACGCCCATTAGTACCTACTATTCATAATAATAATATATGTTAGGAATATGTGAGGTGTTAATAGCAATAATCCTAACAGTGTTACAAAGGATGTGAATTCTAGTACTATGTTTAAAATATAATATAGAACAGAATTAACTGTTCTTCTTAGTGAAATTTTGATTGTACTGACTTAGATATTGTTATTTGTAGGCTTATATTACACTTCAACTAAACACATATATATTAACACAATGAAGTAACTTTACTATAATTGAGTCAATACAAAAGGCATAGGTAGTAATGAAGCTAGCATTAAAATTAATAAGATTAATTGTCAAATGTCAACAGAAACCATAGCGCCCATTATGATGCGTCAATCAACTGTGAATGCATTTCTTTATTACTTTCGCTACTAGCTGCTAATGTTCTGGTATTTCAACACCCACCCCGATTGTAATTTGTCAAAGTGTTAGGGATGAAGTTTTCATATTATTTGACCCTCGTCTATCTGCCAGTACGCGCCCAAGATGGAAACGATTAGATAAATTTCAATAAACTTGTAAAGTTTAAGTTAGATTGCAAAAAAGTTACATTACGCTTAAACTATGGACAGACATTGAAGGTTCACAATCAACGAAACATTTACTTGCGAAACTATAGGCGGAAGCTAAATCAAATTATCTATTTTCAGTAACTAAAGTTGCGGGTTAAAAATTTAAAGCATTACTCGTATGTTAGAAATGCACCATTTAAGAGCGTATTTCTGCACCGATGTGTAACGAATAGCTGGCTTTTGAATTAACTCTATTAAATACAGTTGGATGAATTGCTTGCGTAATGTGTTTGCTATTGTGTACAAAATTATGAGAATAACATGTTTATAATATTGATACACTTTTAAAATTGATGTAAAGTACGTATAATTTTATATCAAACTAGCGATTTACTCTAGCTTCGGTCGGGTTCATCCCTAGGTACGATGTAACGGTATGGAAATAGTTTTATATTCCTTACTCAAAAAATAATTGATTCCCCATACAAACTTTCAACGCCATTTTCACACCCTTAAAGGATGATTTGCGGAATAAAACTATGTTATGTCCTACCTAAGATCTCAAACAGTTTTTATACCAAATTTTATCTAAATCGGTTTAGCGGATTTTTAGTTTATCCATTACAAACAACCACACAAACCAAACGTACCTAAGGAGATAGACATATATATATGCTATTGTAGACTTTTGTACAGACCGAGTAATAAGTTATAACTACACAAAGTTCAGTTAAAATCGGTTCAGTACATCTTGTGTGAAAATCACACCGACATACGGATAGACAGACAAATTTTTTAATAACTATGCAATTATTTTTATTTCGTGGCTTCTAGGTTAATAACTATTGTTTTGGGGTATATACACAATATGTCACAGTCACTGTTTTTAAAAAAATATTTTATGTCCTGATTTCGCTTAGTTACTATTTTAACCACTTCACATCTTAGATAATATTTCACCCTTCATACACCACAAATTCTAACCTGCAGAATCTAGCACTCCCTTAATTTCGATAGATAGAGATGCATCATTTAAATAGAGTCTTATTCCAAATTTTAAATATTTTTTTTTATTAATATTTCAGGATTCTGTAACCATTTAGGAGGAAAGAATAGCTCTCTCCTGTTATTTTATGACTATATCTTCAGATAAATTAAATTTTATAAAAAAAATACATCTTTGAGATAGTTAATATGGTTTTTTTAACAAGTTATAAGTAAAACTTTTATATTTGTAAGCTTTTTTGGCACAAATTAACTACAATGAAAGCACCATTTATATTTTATTTTATAAATAAAATACACTTAATTCCTCAACTCAGGTTTGGAATTTATTTAAAGGTCAAAGAGCATTTCCAATCGTTAAGCACTTCTTTTGATAATGCAGGAGCGACATTAAGTCATGTTTCCTACTTGCAGCAACTTTAGTACTTTGTATAATCTTATCTATTTTTTAAATATTATCTCTTATTAGCTGTCCTATTTTGTAGCTAGTAATAAATACTTTATAGTATACTAGCGGCTTACCCTTGATTCGCTCAGGTGCGTCCGTAGGTACGTTTTAAGTAGATATGAATAGTTATGCATGTAATGTAATGTCTAAAGACGACTCGATAGAACCAGTTTTTATGTTTTCCCGTGAGAATGAAAGATTTTCCTATAGTAAAAGATATCCGAAATGTTGACTCGAGTAATAAGTTATCACTACACAAAATTTTGTTTAAATCGGTTCAGTACTTTTTTGCATGAAACGCGCACACACACAAAAAGACATACAGACATACAAGCAAAATTTTTAATAACTATTATTTTGGTGTCTATATTCTGTACAAAATACGTTACAGTCATTGTTTTAAAAAAATATTTAATGTACAGATTATCTATTCAACCCATATATTGTAGCTGGTAATAAGTAGATACTATATAGTATATACTATAAAGTACTCAATAAATTTTTTTTTTAATATTCAATTAAAATATAATACTTTCTGTAACTGAAAACTAAATTGGAATTTCTTAAGCTTACCTACTTGTAAATTGTTAAAATTTCAAAGGTCAAAGAACAGTTGCAGCTGTTAAGCACTTCTAGTATTCAATAAAGCAGACCGACATTAAGTCCAACGTTCTGTTGGCGGCAAAGTTGAAGATTTATATAAGAGCTACATTGTTAGCGTTTCAGTTAAAATTGTAAAACTTTGTACCTAATAATTTTTAAACTCTACGATTTATAAAGTAACTGTCACCATTTTTCCATGAAAAGTACAATTTCTGCTTACTGCTCATATTACGAAGTTAGGTATAATATTATATTATCGATACATACGTCATACATGTTATAAATTAATACAGCAAGTTATAGTACCCTCTCGTGCTACGTTATAATAAAACTTATCTATCGGTTATTACTTTGATCAGATCACCCAGACAATTTATTGCTATATTTAATCAAAATTGAAGGACTTCATCTCTTATGTGTTGTTAAGCAACGAAATTGTCCCATCTTAATCTCTTTGAAGCAACATTTATATTATAAATGAAATGAAATATACTTAATTCAATTAGACTTATTACAAGTGCTTTTGAATCGTCCATTTAATGTAAGCGTCAGTGCAGTCTGTCCGTGAAGATGCTACCATCGGCTCGGAAAGCAGTTCTGCTGAGAAGAGCCGGCAAGAAACTCAACAGTTGCTCTTTTAAATATCGGTAATACATTTATTTTATTAACATAACAATGTAGATAGCCCGCATATGAGTCAATAATACTCAATTCCACACATTTTGATCAACATGAAACTCTTGAACCGTGTAATATGCTTTGCCCAATAAAACATTTTTAATTTTATCTTTAAATTTTTGAAAAGGTAGGACTAGGACATTTTGTGGAATCTTATTATATGAGTATACTCAGGCCCACGAAGGATTTATTAACCTTTTGGAGCCGAAATCTAGGCTTAACAAGCTTATTTCTATTCCTAGTGTTTATTGTGTGTCTATCGCTATTTTTTTCATAGTTATTTAGATTTTTGCGAACAAATAATATATTACACAGTATATATTGTGACGCAACCGTAAGAATACCAATTTTTTTTTGAAAACATTTCGCAGGGAATCACAAGCTCTTAGATCATAAATAGCCCGTACTGCTCTTTTTTAAAGCATAAATATCGAATTAATTTCCGCGGCACTGCCCCAAAGAAGTATTCCGTACGATAAAATACTATAAAAATAACTAAAATATACAAGTCGGGCAGTGTTAATATTCGTTAAGGTTTTAATTTTCCTAACTGCATAGGCGGCGGAGCTGAGTTTACCTGCAAGTGTTGAGAGATGGGGATTCCACTGGAGTTAAGAGTCTAATGTTATACCTAAAAATACTGCTGATTCAGTTATTTCCAGTGTTTCATTATTCATAATCAGGCTAAAACTTTGTTTTTTACACTAGGCAATGTAAATTCGATACATTTTGTTTTTTTTTTTTGCATTTAAAACTAGGTTATTTAATTCAAACCAGCGAAGTATATGCGACAATGCACTGCTTACTTCATCATAATTAAGTTTACTACGCTCAACTTTAAAAATTAAGGAGGTATCATCAGCAAAGAGTACAATATCGCATAATTTATTTATGTAGAAAGGTAAATCATTAATATATATTAAAAATAAAAAAGGGCCAAGAATAGATCCTTGTGGAAAACCCATTTTTAGTAGAGATCCAGAAGATTTTACATTATTTACATCAACCCTCTGGATTCTCTGCTTGAGGTATCAAGCGCAGCACCCTGAATCTCATAATGATTTAGTTTAAGCAAAATTGTTTAATGATCTACACAATCAAAAGCTTTAGACAAATCGCAAAATCACCAATAGCATTCTGCGATTTCTCCCATGCATCGTAAATGTGCCTAAGAAGCGCAGCACCCGCATCAGTTGTAGATTTAATAAAGTAAGTATTACAAAATTTAAAATCTATATGTCAGGACTAAATTACAAAACGTTAATCTTTTAAGTAGACAAAATTATGTTATGATAATTACTTATTAATAATAATTTATTACTTAAAATAATCGATTTTTTTTTACGGAATAGACGCCGACACATAACATTACGATATAATTATTATGGGCGTGATAAGTGTGAAGTCACTATAAGCCCTAGCGACCATATACAAAATGTACTTGGTGTATACTAAAGTTAGGGACATGTCGGTAAAACATCTATTACATTCACCAAACATTTATCAGGAATACACGCATGAGTAACAGTTATTTTGTTGTATGAATATTGGATCAATACAATTACATTATTTTTTTTCTTGTTAATGGCTTCAAAACATGCCAGTTGGGTACAGATTAATTCGCCAACGCACTGTCCAACTAAATAACAAAAGTAAAAATAGCAACATAAACCATCTAATTGACATTGACGTTATCAGCTATCAGCGTAAAAAAGTCTGTAAAAAAGTCTGTGTGCTTTGATTTATATTGGCTGGCATCTATTCTAAATGAAAACCCCCGTTTAGTTATTTTTTACTTTTCAGTACCTGGAAGTCGGTTTTTTTTTTAGTTTTTATTTTTCCATTTTTAGTGTAGACGTATCATCAATACAAATTAATCAAGCCCAAACACCAGGTAATTACTGGAAATCGTTGAGGAGTTCCCTCGACTGTTTTTCGGGTCCATCATCAGATCGACTCCAGACCTTTATTAAATAGTAGTGGCTTAAAATACCTAATGAAAATGTTAACAAATGCACTAGTCGCCGCTACAATTTTCGAAAGTTCCCCTCGATTTCTCTGGGATCCCATCATCAGATCCTGGTTTCCTTATCATGGTACTACTCTTAGGATATCTCCTTTCCAACAATTATCAAAATTGGTTCATAAACGACGAAAAAATCCGCGAACAAACATAAAAAAAATAATATATACGGTCAAATTGAGAACCTCCTCCTTTTTTTGGAAGTCGGTTGAAAAAAGTCAACTTGTTAGGGATTAACCAACCTTATCAAATACAAAAAGATTTTATTGTGTGCATGGTGGGATTGTCGAGTCATAACTCATCATAAAAAAAATCTTGAACTTCAATGGTCTGTTCTGCCACACCCACCTTACCTACTGCCCAGACCTTATTTTGACAGACTTGGTAGTCTGTCCTCTTCTGATCCTTATGAAACTTAATAAATAGAAGATTGTTCAATTCTTGTCCTATAAAATGTGGTTGGTTCTTTCAGAAATTTCTTCTAGTATGGGCTAGAAGAAATTTCTGCTAGGAAAATGAGATAACCTTATACATAATAGTGATACATACGTAACAGATTAAAATAAAAAAAAAGTGAAATGTGAATTTGCGTGCTTTTTTCTTTTTTTTAGTTTTCTTAAGTAGAAAATTTATCATCCTCGTAGAACACATTATTATAATCAAAAATAAACTAAGACAAAATCCCTAAAAAGAAAACCAACAATATTTTAACTCTTTAATAGATAAGTAGGTACTTTGTTGACTTGGAATCCCATCAAACTATCATTAACTCCCTGTCTAACTTGTATCTCCCTAGTCTCTGCCAAGTGGTGTAGATAAAGGAAAATAAATACGTTGTTTTATTTTATATTAGTACAAATTGGAAGATAAACATAATAAATAATTATTATTAACCATATCCAATTTCACTCCTATGAAAATATATTTTGTACGATTTCTTTTAGATTTTTATTAAATATTCATAGTATCAATAAAGCACATAATTTTTCTATATATTATTACCTTAAATACATTGTTTTAAACTATATACTAATTATATCTAATCTATTCAGGTAAAACCTACTAAGTTTATTCCGGTTTTCTCAAGACTTTAAGATTATATACATACTAGCGACTCACTCTCGCTTTGCTCGGGATCGTCCCTACTTACGTTTTAAAGTTTATTATAGATTTCTTAGAGATGAGATATTTTCCCGCAGTAAAAAGTATCCTATGTGTTGACCCGGATAACCAGCTATCATCATACCAAATTTCATCAAAATTTCTCCAGTGGTTCTTCCGTGATGCGATAACAGTCAGTCAGACAGACAGACAAACACAGTCAAATGTCTATTTCAATAAGATTTTTAAAAAAATATTTAATGTATAGATTCGACTTAATTAGAATTTTATTATATGTATTGACTAGTTTATTAGTGACTTACCCACGTTTCGATCATCTAGCTAGCTAAGCTATCAATTGTTATTTGAGAATCTTCTTGAAAACCAGACAAGTTATTTTATATAAAAACTTATAGCCATCGCTCACTAAGTTATTGTATTTCTCTTTAAAGAAATAAATGAAAAAGTATAATATTACTGTATATACAGTAATATGAACAGATATAAATTAAAATTGAAACGCGGTGCTCGTGTTTTAGAAATGTACTTACCTTAAAAATGTTATTTTTTCATTGTTAAACTAAAAACTAATTTGCTATTTTGTATTTATTAAGGAAATTCTATTTATAGTGATTATTAAAATAGTACCACAGATGGCATAATACTACTAGTACAGAAGCCCCATCCCACACAAATTAATTGGACAGCGCTAATTCAGTCTATTTTTGTTTACTTGAATAGATAATTGAAGATGTTGTTAATCCGGAAAGTATTTTATTTTGTAAGTGTGGCTTATCTATAAAATATGATAAATATTATAAAATTCGTTCTGGATTATTAATTAATTAATTCTTAGTTTAACAGTTTTTAAATCAATAATTAGTAAAATTAAATAGTTAGAGACTTATGAGCGGCATCTACAGTTTTTTTTAAAAGCATAACATATCTTTTTGAATTGATCTATTTACCTATTATCATTTTGTTATTTTTACACAAATTTCTATCAACTAATCGCAACATTTGATGCCATCTTTTGACATTTATTTGAACTAATTTTTTTTGTTCCTATTGAGACTCCATCATCCTACTAATAATATAACGAAGCTTTGGATGGATGTATGTTTGTATGGATGTATGTATAAAAGCCAAAGAATATGTGGAATATAAATGTATGTATTCAGCCCTTTTTAACGTCCCACTGCTGGGCACGGGCCTCCCTTCAAGACGAGGGGAATCAGGCCATAGTCCACCACGCTGGCCAAGTGCGGATTGGCGGACTTCACATGTCTTTTGAAAACTTGCTAGGTTCTCTCAGACATGCAGGTTTCCTCACGATGTTTTCCTTCACCGTAAGGCAAGTGGTAATCAAGTTAGAAAATGATTCGCACATGAAATATCAGAGGTGCGAGACCCGGGATTTGAACCCGCTTCACTCGGTTTCCCAAGCGAGCGCGTTACCACTGGGCTACCACTGCCTTTATAAATGTATGTTGTCACTCTTTTTATGCAAGCACTGCTGAACGGATTTTGTTAAAACTTTACACTAATAGGTATAGCTTATACATCGATGTAACTAACACGTTACAATTTATAATAAAAACTTAAATAAAATAAAACTGACTTTAAAAAAGGGCACTAAACTGTAAAAAATAACTGATTGGTAGTTTTCATTTACTATAGATACCTAATCAAATATTTTCGAAATCGGTGTGCTTTGATTTGTATTGGCTGGCACCGACTTCGAAAATATTTGTGTTTTTTTTAGTTTTTATTTTTCTCTTTTTAGTGTAGACATAGTAGTAGAAAAGTAAGAATAAAGTATTTTGATAAGTATTCGCTTAATCCGTTTAAGTTAGTTTGATACCAATTTTTATATGAAGACTGATAAACTAAATTTTGCTTCTATTAGTAACACTAAAAAAATCTGGCTCTAAAATCCAATTCAACGTATTGAGTTTTTCAAAAAAGACAAAATAAACTCAAACTCAAAGTATCTACTATTAGCCGTTGAAGTGTTCCACTTATCCACCTTATTGCCTTACCATCAGATCAGGTCGACGATACCGAACTACTGCACTATCAACGGAAATAGAAACTCAAGCAAAGTTTCGAGGCAATATGACAATTAGAAGTAGGTTAAATTTTCAATAACTATTTTTCCACCCTTTTATTCAAATTAAAATGGGACCAACTTGAAAGTATGCACTTCCAAACAAAAAAAATTGTCCAAATCGATTAATAAATGACAAAGTTTTGTGGCAACAAACATAAAAAAACATACAGCCGAATTGAGAGCCTCCTCCTTTTGAAGAAGTCGGTTGAAAATACAGTAATACATAACTGAAGTACGCAGGCTAAGCCGTGAGAAAACATTAGTAATAACTATAATTAATCTTGAAACCAAATAAACTTGTTAATTTTGGCCAATTTATATTGGAAACTTATTGCTACATCGTCACTATTTAAGTTATCATTATTATGTAATAATTTTAATAATGACTTTTGCACTCAAAAGTTACAATACCATGAAAAATATAAATTCACTTAGTGAAGGATATTTTTATAATTTATAAGACTATTCGCGAAAAAAATCCTGTTCATTATATCGGATTCATAATAAGTAAAGATCTCGCTAATATATAATTTATTAAAAAAATATTAGTCCCGCTGAGTTTCTTTCGCCAGTTCTTCTCAGGTCTGAGGCTTCTACTTTCTGAACTGGTAGTAGACTCATGACCTTCAGTAAAAAATTGTAATAATTTAATGCTGAATAAAATATTTTGAATTTGAATATCTACAAAAATATTACTATTATATTAGTAGTAATAAAGTAACCAAAATTACTAATACATACGGCTATTAATTTACTCAAACATTTAATTAACTTCATCCGATTGTCAGTGACTAAGCAGTCGATTTATAGTCCTGCTTTCAAAGTCAATGTTCTGGACAAAACATTAATAAAAGCCGACCTTTTATACATAGAATGTAATAAACCTTTTATTAAATACAGAGTCTCAAAGTGATAATTTTATATAGATGCCTATAGCTTCAAAATTACCTATGCGCAGTAGACAGGAGGAATGCTTCACCTCATTCTAAGTATTTTACGCTGTCTAAGAAAACACACGCAAATTTCGGTTCCCAGCAATTATGCTTCATAGTTATAAATCAGACTTGGGCAAACATTTATAATAAATCATCTAATAAATTATTAAATTCTTTTAAATATCGTTTACACCATATGTTCAGAATAAATATATATTTACCTCGACAGCAATAAATCAACTAATTACACATGGGCATATTAATATATGCACATATTTAAATGCGTCAAATTTCAATTTATATACTCAAGCAGAATCAGAGAAAATAGTATATAACAAACAGAAAAGTGACTATAAGAGTTATGTATTCACTGGAGAGACGCAAAAAAAACTACTTTAGAGTAAAATCAAGAAAGATACAGGAGTAAAATTTAAGTTAATAAAGTAACAACTTTAAGTGATCACTGACTCCTAGAATCTAATTAAAACCTGTAATTCCCGTGACAGCTCTCAGTTGCACTTTAGAACAATCCTCAGAAAGAACAGTTAGAAACTGGATCAACATACGGATAGGTGAAAAGATAGCCCATGTACCTACAAGTTGAATAAAATAACTTCAGTAGCTTTCAATGATAAATTATAATAAAGCACATAAAAAATTGGTAAGAGCCTCATATTATATTTGAGAATTATCAAAATTTTAGTAATACCAGTTTTGCACTTTTAATATAACGTTTTTGTATGGGTATACATAGGAAATATCACCACAATATGTCACCTAAGAGGTTTTAAGCAACATAATTTTATATATTTATTGTCCAGTTCAATTTTAATCAGACAAGAACAATTTACTACTAAGGTACTACTACGCGATTACAATTCATATAAACAACTGCTTTATATAAATTGAAACCATACCAGAACAATTACCAAGTATCTTGAAAGTGAAATTGTTCTTGTAAGTTTCCTAACGGAATATTACCTTACTAAGCATATTATATAAATTCTGAGAACCATTGATACCGGCAATTTTAAATATTTCCTTTGTTTAATTTTCATCTTCCTGGATAATACAGCTATTACACCGGCGGACGTCCCGAAGCTGTCACTTCTGACCCAATTTTAATAAAAACATCTACTTGCATAAAGCTTTACGTGTGTGTAGTGCAAACATAAGTACTTACATAAAAGTGTTAATCGTTTCTGGTAGCACCAGTTGGTGCCACTATATCGCTGTCGTTGAAAAGTATTTGTTAGAGCGACAGGGCTAATAAATTTAATATAATAATTATAATTGTTAGCGCGAAAACTGTTCTATCAGGATTTTTAATAATTATTAATCATAACCAAATAAATAAAATTTTGACTTTTTCTTAACTCTTCTTTTAAACCAATAAGATTGATTGTGCTGCACAATGTCTGCCATAATTAATCAGGAATGGTACAATCTTTACAATAATCATGAATATTAGTAAAAATCCGCGATAAAAAGCTCGCACACAGTAAATGTTCAGCACCATTTGACATTTGCAAACACCTCACTTTACACTAGCGCCCTCTCGCGGCGAATTCAAGCGCTGTAGTCCCCATTACGTACAAGCTTTTCATAAAGCTATATTAATGATTTTATAGCTTACAAAAATCATTATATTATTTTCAAGAAAATAAATTATATTATTAAAATACATTAACCAAATATATTTTAATAATTACAGAAAGCCAACATTTTAATAGTTACAAAAGTTTAAACATAAAAAAATTAAAAAGATATATTAGAGAAAAAAGTGAAATAAATAAAAACTAAATTTAATCTCCATTATTCTCCATATTTTTTATGCTATTTATGAAGCTTTTGAATAATTTCTAAGTATTTGTAAATAATAGTAAGCAGATCAATTATTTGGAGATGATTTGGAGATGCTTAACTCTTGTAAGACCGCGCTAACGAGATAAATGTGCACAAGTGCTGTTTTCAAGCACGTCTTCAATTAATTGATACAGTGGAGTGCGAAAACTCATTATATAACATTATCTAGTTTAGTTATAAATTTTGATATTTGATATGTTATCTTTGATACTCAGCCTCATTTTAATTAATCCACAAGAAACGCCTGTGAAGATTTATATTATTTAAAAGTACCTGCCTCATAAAGTACACGTGGACTCATTCTCGCTTACTAATAATTATATTTCCATACATATATTAAAACAAAATATACATTTTAGTCTTTACAAAACAACCAAATTTAAAAAAGTTTATAAATTAGTTCTCAAACATAGCCGAACATAAATATTTCGACCAAGAAATTGTTAAAAAACTTTGACGATTAAGGAAATTCAAATTGTTATGTACTTACTTTTATTTGCATTTTAGCATTAATGCTTTGTCTGTTCTTTAATAAATAACATATTCAAATTCGATAAATTTCAACTGTTTTTGTTCTATATAATTACTATATTATATTGGTAATTATTTTTATTTTTTACAAAAGAGATGAAAACAGTAATATAATTAAACTAGCGGCTCACTCTCCTTTCGATCGCGATCGCCTCTAGAAATACAACAACAAATCTATCCCTCGGGAACTAAATATTTTTCCGGGATGAAAATTATCTAGACTATAATCTATCTCTGTGCCAAATGACATCCAGATCCATTCAGCCGTTCTGGCGTGAAAGAGTAACAAACATCCATACTCACAAACTGTCACATTTATAATATTTATACAGATTCTACAGATATAAAATTTGCTCACGGGTAATATCAGTTGAGTATAGATAATATAAAATTCATAATAATTATAGGTAAGAGCTAGTAGGTACAAGAAAGCGGTATGCGGTTTAGGACACTTTTTTCTTGTAATTTTTTTCAAACTTCTATGGGGGCCGTCTTCGAAAAAATGTGTTGAAATAAAAGAATCGTTTGTGACCCGCTGGGGCCCCCTTGAATCAGGGGCTCCATGCGACCACATTGGTGGCATTGGCATAGCTACACCACTGATGGATAGCTATACTTATCAAGAGCTTCAATAGAAAATTACATATGTGGAAGGAGTGTAAGAATATAAATTACCATTACGGTATATTGGATTTTCCAAAAGAGCGTATTTATATAAAAATCACTTGTGTCTATGGATGAATAATGGAAATTTATACAGTACGAACGGAATTAAATTAGTTAAAGGTTACACGTACGATACGCGAGTGAGTGTCAGAAAAATAACAAACGAGCCCTCCCAACGTTTTGGGTTAGCAGGAATGTCTTATTTTTATTGCTTAAGTTACTGGATTTTATTAATCGCCTTGAATTATTTGGAAAATAATTCAAAGAAGAGAAAAGCAGTTTATCAAAATATCATTAAAATATCAATATAAAAACAAATACATATTGTTTAGAAATCATCCTTATTATTAAATCCAAGTATCGTTACAAAGAGCTCAATAGATTTCCACTTACAAGTGGCCATAATGACCAAAAAAGCCTATTATTTACTATTGAATTTTCATTGTTTGAAATATTATGTAGTATGTACTTGATACATGAAAGGCAATGGTAGCCAAGTGGTAACGCACTTGCTTGTGAAACCAAGTAAAGCGAGTTCAAGTCCCGGGTCTCACATCTCTGATATTCTCATGTACGATTTTTTTCAACATGATTACCATTTGCCTTACGGTAAAGGAAAACGTCCTATGTCCTTGAGAATCTAGCAAGTTTTCGAAAGACATCTCCGTCAACCCGCACATGGCCAGATGATGGGCTATAGCCTTATCCCCCTAATATTTAATGAAGGCCCATGCCCAACGGTGAGAGGTAACAATACATACAATTTAATACATCGTTTATTCGATTTCATTTCATCAGAGTCCTTAATAATGTACTATATTAAAATACTTCTGAAGTGAATTTATTGAAAGTATTTGTTTTTCAAACAATACAAAGTTTATTTGAAATAAATATTACAATATTTAGACTCGTCAACAAGTGCCTTTTAGGTCAACTTTTTTTCAGCAGTCTCGGAAAAATATGAATGAGGTGTCATTCGATTCAGAATGGCATGTAGATGATTTTTGAAAAAAAAAGGGTGTTTAGTTTCTTGCAAATATCTCAAAAACGAATTGAGATTTTTCAAATCTAAAAAAATATTCAAAAAGACAAGAATATTTTCTAAAAAATTCTTAACTCCCAGAAGTGTAAGACTAATATTTATGTTATTCTCAGAAGAATGAACATACGGTTTAAAACGGGTGCTCTGGTTTGCGCAAGCCACGCTTACTTCAGACGCTTTGTCAATAAAAATTATTTTAACATATTAAATATAAAATTTAAGCAATGAAAAAATTTAGGGGCTTACTGAATAGATAAAATATGAACAATAATCCGCCGGAAAAAAAATTACCACAATTTTTCAATTAGTTATGCAATAGTGAATTAATAATTAATTACATATTTTCTGCTTGAACATGAACATTGCAAGTGTGATAATTGTTAAACTATAAATTTGAGATTTTTTGGCACTTGTTGACTAGATTAATTGAAGAAAGCGTCAGGAAAATTATTAATACAATTAACAACGAAAATGATATTTTCTTTGAATCCATTGTTCAAATTCATATTTTGGTCCCAACAAACATCTAGTATAAAAAGCGCTAATCATGTTAACATGTAAGTACATATGTATATTGTGTAAATTACAAACATGTCTATAAGATTCTATAAATTTTATAAAATATTTATCAAAGAAAGGAGCACGCTCTTAGCAAATTAAAGGTCAATGAATCACTAAAGCTCCTCTGAGTGCAGCTTTTGATTCAAGTTTATACACAAGATTAGAATTAAAATTTTCATTAACAATAAAAATGTTTCAATATTTAAAATAAACAATAACAATAAAATTTATAAAGTTGCTGAAATAATTTGCTCTAGAAAGGGCTCAAATTAAGAATATTTTGTTTAAAAACACTTAAACGAGCTTAATTCTAAAATTAGTTTTTCACCGATGGCCGGTGTACCATAGGTAAAAATGGATCTTGCGATCATTTTTATTTAGTTTGCATGCACCGATTTCGGTAATTATATACGCGTTGAAAGACAACTATGACCTTTTTACATAATTCGTCATATTTTTATCTGTAAATATCCAGAATTATTGTATAGGGTATATTATATCTTCATCTTTTAAGTGCACTCTACCTCTTCTTATGTGGGAAAATGCGATTATGCATACAACGTGCATACAAATAGGTGGTTAATTGGGACTCAAATCTAGCAAAGTCAGTATTACCCACTAAGACCTAACAGAACCTCCCCCGTCTTAATAGCGCTTAGTAGGATTAATCCTAGTTGGTACTCACTCAAGATACATATGTACAAAATTATTGGATTGTTATATATTCATTCATATTATTTTTACGAAAGTAAATGTTGAGTTTCTCGCCGGTTTTTTGTAGCACAGCTGCCTTCCAAGTACAAAAATATTATATTGTAAGTAATATAGTATACAAAAATATTATTGTTATCAGACCAACTGGTGAATTTCTCTCCGGCTCTTCTTAGCAGGATTGTCTTCTTGATCCTTACGGACTTACAATACTGAAGTTTAATTAAAACGAAATTCAAGTATCTTTATTATTAATTTGAATATCTTTTTATTATCATACTAGCGACTCACCCTCGCTCCGCTCGGGTTCGTCCCTACGCTCGTTTTAACGTTTAGTATAGATTTCTCAGAGATGAGATATTTTCCCTCAGTAAAAAGTATCCTATATATTGACCCGGATAACCAGCTATCATCATACCAAATTTCATCAAAATTTATGCAGTAGTTTTCCTGTGATGCGGTAACAGACAGACAGACAGACAAACAAATATTCTAAAAACTATATATTCGGCTTCAGTATCGATAATAAAGTCTATTTCAATAAGATTTTACAAAAGATATTTAATATATATATTTGGCTTAGTTAGAATTTTATTATATGTATAGCTATTATTTATTTAATTAAAACGCATTCAGGTTATTTAAAGGAAATCAAATATTATTGCCGATTTATTGGTTGAAGGATTTCTAATGTAAACAAGATTGAGTGATGATAATCTGTGAATGTGATGATTGGGCACATCTCACATCTTATCGTAGGTCAAATTGAATTGATTAATTTACAATGTTCTCGATCATCTTGCGATACTCGTGTTACGCTATGCGTAATACAGTAAATAAACTAAACATTAATGTTCCATTTTTAAAATTATTACTGTTTTATTTTTGTTTTTGCAACTGAAACAAGCTTGAAACAATAAAAATAATTAAATTAGCCTTCAACGTTATCAACATAACGTATTTTACAGAGAGACCGATATCTAAGTATGTCAATTAATTATATTCTTTCTATTATTATAAAATATTATATAATGAATACTTGATTATAAGTTAAAAAGTATTTATTAATTTCAGATTGATAAATACCTTCATATAATATGTCATACAAGTATTTGAAAAATCCTATTTTTTATAGTTATCCTCTTTGTCCTTTTTGTTTATCGGCTGTGACGCACAGTATTTTGGGTGTAGGAACTACCAGATGGTGATGCTGATTTAATCTGCATTGGGGCAAATATTTAAAACGTGCAAAAGAGGACGAAGTCTATATGGTATATATTCATTTGTGAGGCAATAGCAATCAGCTCCTTATGGTAACAATATCTACCATAGCCCTATAAAGGTTAAAAGACATTTTAAGATGTCCGTAACATAACATAATATGTAGACTTTAATAAAAATTTATATAATATAATAAATATAATAATACATGTAAAAAATCGTACCAAATTCATTTTATAAATCAGAATATTATATAGGTGATGTATTTAACAACAAGTCGAATACAAGTAGCAACTAGACTATTTTAGAGGTTTGTAATTTAGTCCAAGCCTATGGTTAAGCCCAGAGGATTAAAGTTTAATACTAAACTAACTCCAAATCTCTATAGATCAAAGCTTTAACAACAATGTTCTTGCTTCTTTTAGAGTTTAATTGTGTAATTTACTAATTTAAATACATAATATACTAGCGACTCACCCTTGCTTCGCTCGGGTTTGTCTCTAGGTACGTTTTAACGGTATTTATCTATACTAATATTATAAAGCTGAAGAGTTTGTTTGTTTGGTTGAACGCGCTAATCTCAGGAACTACTGATCCGATTTGAAAATTCTTTTTGCATTGAATAGCCCGTTAACTGAGGAAGGCTAAACGCTATACTGGAAAAATGTACAGTTCCCGTGGGATAAATTTACTTTTGCCTAGGGACGAACCCGAAGCGAAGCGAGGGTGAGCCGCTAGCTCATATATACATAGGTATGATGAGTTGTTGTGGGTTGTATAATAATGTGTTTTCCCGTGGGAATGAGATAATTTCCCGCAGTAAAAAGTAGCCTATGTTACTCTTCAGCCTTTCACACAAAAAATCGCACCAATCCATCACTCTGTTTCGACGTGAAAGAAGGACAAACAAACAAATTGATACATTTTTACATTTATAATATTAGTAGGGATATGTAGACGCAAAGACGCGTGTATTTACAAAGCATCATTGTGTAATTTTTATTATAAAGACAGTTGTTGCTATTTTTGATATAGAAAGTGTAAGGACTGAACTCTTACCAAAGATCGCTATAAAAACCCGTTCGTACTTTACCATATTTATTTCACTTTCACATCACATATCACTTATTTAATACAATCACAATTTATATTATAAGAATTTACGTTATGACACCTTTAACTTTCAGCATTACTTCAACTCACTCCAAAAAATACACTGCCTTTCTTTTTACAAAATACCTCTTTTGTACATACCTTACAATTTTTCCATTTCCACATATTTCAATTGAAAGGCATATATATGTTTTGAATTTATTTTAAAAATCATAATTTACACTAAATACAGTTTTTGGTGTTGCCATCTCTACAAGCTTGGCAGGAAATAAGTATTTCATTTGACTCTAAATAATAATGATAACTACATTTATTGTATTCTCATACTAGTAATAATTAATAATATTTCTAACAAAAGCTATAATAAATATTATATTGTACATATTTATATATTTTAACAACATATTATATTGGCTGCCATATAATGACCCGACCCCCCACCGACTTCGGCCGCGGCAATCTCATTGAGACTAGCCAACTGCGCAGGAGATATTATAGTGCACAAGTGTACGCGCGGACACTAGTGCACTTTCTATTTATGTCACTCTCATACTCCGGTGGGACGACTACTCGACACAACCGGTGAGAGTTAAGGCGCAGGATCGACGGCTTTCTTGCTCTTCGAGGCAAGGGGATGACACACCGCCAGCTTCCCAACTCTGGTTTGTTACTGAGACTTAATAAACAGAAAAACTCAATAACTAAACATTGCCCGACCTAGGACTCTAACCCAGTACCTGCGGATATGCAGCCATACTTGCTAGCCACTATACCACACAAGCCATGTAGACTGTATGACAAACGAGGTATCGTAAATTCGAAAATTAATAAATGTTGTACTTTTCATTTACATAAAATAAATTGCCTAGTTATAAATAACATCAATTTTAAAAATGTGCTAGAAGAAAATATTAAATTGCATGCGTTATTATACATATATAACAATTTTTCAGACGTCTTTTAACCTTATTCTTTGCCGTGACCATGTAAATTGTAAGTCGACAGCAAAAATATAAAATAAAACCACGACAAAATCCGAAAATATCCATAATCTATACTATAATAAAACTGTAGAGATCGAATGTCTGTACATAGAAAAAAAAATGCTAAAAACCGACTCGGGGGGATGTACGAAGAGCAATAGAATAAATCCAGATTTTTTTCAATTTTTTTGTTTTTCTATCTGTCTGTTTGTCTGTTTATCAATATTTTAGATACTTTTCATCTCGGTAAATTAAATATTTCCCGTGGAATAATTAAAAACTATAATAACTTATACAGCTTAGTACACAAAAACTACTGATTGGATTTTAGTGAAATTTTCCAATAATATAGTTCATACATCAGAATAACAAATAGACTACTTTTTATCTTGAAAAAACTACGATTCCCGTGGGATAGATTTTTATTTCTTTGTCTACAGGCGAACCCGAGCGAAGCGAGGATGAGCCGCTAGTATTTAATATATACTTTTACTTAGAGTTACGTTACGTAACTTATCAAATGTTACAAACTCAAGAGCAGATCGCTAGAAACACATACAACCAACACATATGTATAGTACAATTTGGTATTGGGTGTTTAATATATAAGAAACGAGTAATTAATTTCAAATGAATATCGATTCCCCAAGCGTATTTGCTTAAACTGCCAATAAGCTCTAGTCGCTTGACTCTCTTTGGCTATGTGACCTACTTTGTGATTTTTATAGGATGATTGAATCTTATAGTGTATACATTTCAAATTTGAATTTTGCTCTATTCCACAACAAACATTAATTACAAGTATGGTAGGTAGTATTTTTTTCTTTTTTAACTTCATTATGCTATTTTTCTAAGTGTAGATATTTCAAAGAACGATATTATAAATATGTTGCAAATCCAAGGAAAGGAAAAATCGCAGGAATACGTCTTAGAACCTACATGCTTCTTGAATAGCATGACAACTCTCAGAGGTATAAAAGTGAGATTTTTATTGAAAGCGTATTTATTTCAATCAGAAAGCAAATATGTATTTTGCGACTTCAAAGTTTCCTATTATATATAGAGGCAAATTGAATAATTAATATAAATTATAATTTAAGAAATAAGAACATTAAAACCTTAACGTGTGTTAGAGTTTTTAAGTTTTATAATTTATTAAAATATAATTTATTAATTTAACGGTATTAAACAATATTAAATTACAAGTTATTTAAAGTAAAAATTGTAAAATAACAAAAACGTAAGAGTAAATTCAAAGCTAATGAAGAACTGTCTATCTGATAATAATGGTTTAGCTTTAACTACCATTAAACTCTAATCTCTTTTGTACAGGTTACAAATGTATATTCTATTCGCAGTTTCAGAGATCATTTATAATGTAGGAACAGTTACAAGCTTCTAAATCAACTCAAATTAAACTTTTACAAGTACTCATTTTCTAACTTTTTTCATTTGGGCTATACCCAATTAATCATTAGTCGTCGTTAGTGTAGTTCCTTAAACATTGTGGCTAATTGTGAAAAGGGTAAGAAGTATCTACATACAGTCTGACCCAACGTCATGTTCCCTTAGGTTATCTGTATCTAAAAGGAACATTAACCCTTGTGATAGTTTCACCTTTTGTAATTTGGTACTTTTGAAGAAAAACATTATATTATTATTAAATAATCTACTTCTTCTTTACACGAATACTATTCACAACATACACGAAATAGCGAAAATAAATTGCTTTGAAGATTATTTACTTCACTTGGAAAAATCGCAGCTTAAGTTTAACTAATTAATATATATATTAATCTAACATTTTAATTTTCTTCGAGAAGTTACGTGTTTTAAAATAATTGCATTTTTTATACTATGAGGCTCTGTCAGTTATCTTGTAGTGAATAAAAGATTGTAAAAAAAACAGCTCCACCTTCGTGTTTACAGCATCGAATCCTCTTTTTATACTCCCTGAAAACTTTTTTGTATTACCAGAATGTGAGCTAACTTAAATATTGAACCGAGTGGTATCACGTTCTAGCAGAATTTTACAACTTTACAATCTAACAGAGCCTGGTAGTTAATCTTTTTTAATCCAGAATAATAACCATAGATCAAATATCATGAAGATCAGAATTCAATGTACTTGAAATCTTAACAATGGTAAAGGTGTATTCTTAAAGTATATTATTAATGTTTGTAAGGACTTAAAGAGAGAATTAATTTAATATTAAAGGAGTTTGAAATTGAATGCGTAAAATTAAATTTTACGTCTATCATCTATATAGAAATCCTGCTTATCCTGGGCTTTAACGACTGAAATTTTAAAAGCGTATTGAAACAAAGACAATTAAAAAAGTTCAAAAATACGTTTTAAAATTCTCAAAAGGGTTGCAAAGTATGGTAATGTACAAATATGGGACGTAATATTATTCGTGCTTATTTTTTTGTGACATAATTCATGAATCACGTATTTCTTTTTTTTTTTTTTAATTTAACTCCTTAAGAGATATTTCCTATATTTCTGATTAGTTTCGAGAAGTGTCATTTTAACCATAATAATATTATGAGTCGAATCTGTATATTAAATATTTTTTGGAAAATCTTATTGAAATAGTTATTATTATCGATACAAAGACCGAATCTATACTTTTTAAAATTTATATCTGTCTGTCTCTCTGTCTGATTAACATGTTGCGTGCGTTACTAGCTAGTTTTGACTTGTATATGACTTGCAGCCGGTGCGGTGTCTCGGTTTTTCGCCTGGTGCGGGGGGGGGGGGGGGGTCATATTTGTCTGGGTTGCATTAGAAGAATTAATTTGTCGTAAGTGCGGTACAAGACAGATGTGACTTGTGTGAACTTGACTGGTATCGCACCACGGGAATAGACGAAACAGCCTCAGTGCGAGCCAATGCGTTAGGCAAACAAGACGAATATCGATATTTTACTTTTGGATTCATAATAAAAAAGAAAAATTATTGAATTTCGCCGAATCAACGATTTTACTAAAAAAAACATTTATTGATGATAATTCAAATGCGGGATTAAAGAAGAAAGTACACAATTTTCAGAAGGGAAAAAAAAGAAAAAATTGTTCTTTTTGTTACTAAAAAATGCGTAAAGAAATGAACAGTAAAGAGGCTGATAAAAGAGTAAAGACAGAGAAAACTTTTGCGTTGAATGTGAAATAATATTATGTTTAAATATAAAAGTATAATAATTATCAAGTATTTTAAGCATTAGCTTAAAATACTTGATAATTTTGTTGTGTTAACATTTTTTGATTTTTATTAATTAAAGATTTCCAAAGAATTTAATTCGTATGATTCTGATATAAATAAAAAATTATATTTTTCTATCGATCTTTTTATTTTAATTATGTGTCCCATTACTAGTTGTTTATCGATACTTCTTAAGTTGCCAGTTCTGGTGACGCTTTACCGGAAAAAATTAACTGGTATTTACAAACCCTAATTGTATTAATAATAAATGCCACACGCTAAGGCTAATCGAGAGTATAATAGTTTTATTCTTAAATAAACTTCTAAAATTATCAAAATGGTTTTATCTTAATTTATTATGAAAATTTGTTCATTTCAATCAATGTATCTGTACCAGTCATTTATGTTCAGCACCGCATTAGAATTAAGTCACTCTGACCCATTTTACCAGTATAGCACTGCCTGTAAATTAGGAAAATATTGTCCCGCATTCAACGTGTTAATCTATCTGATTTTCATTAAAAATATAGGACACTTTTTATTGCAGAAAAATTTCACATCTCTGAGAACTATAGAATTAGTATAGACTAAACGTTAAAACTTTAAACGTAACTAGGGACGAACCCTAGCGGAGCCAGGATGAGTCACTAGTATTAAAAATAAGAGTCGACTGAAGGCGATGTAAGTTACTAATAGAACGTTATAAAGAGGAATTACGATGTAAACCATAAGCTTTTGATAGGGTAAATGAGGGCAACGGTGCGGTTTCACCCAAGGCGATGATAAAACTTGGCTTAGAGTGACAGCTATTACAGATGGTTTTTATTAGAAACGTTATTTTTTATATAAAAGCCTATCTGAGGCCTAAGCGAAGTATGAGCGTATTAATGTTAATATCTACCAAATCACATATATGTATGTGTATAACACAAATACGAAGTAAGATGTTAACTTAATCATGGTTTTTCAATAAAGATAACACATGCTTTTAAATATCTCAGGACTAAATAATTGATGTAACTATGTATTTATTGATGTCACATCAATTAAATCAATATAAAATCTATATGTGTAATAGAAATTGAAAACAATTGGATATCGCCTCTCTTTAAATGTTTGCTTAAACTTGCAACAAACTCAAGTGGCTCCGCCCTTCACTGATACCTGACCCACTTTAACGTTTCTTCCATACGAGTGCTTTTATTTTCTAATGAATTACGTACCTGAGATTGTATAGGCTGTGAAAATATTACTTTAACTATAATTTTAAAATTCAATTAGCCTGTAAATATGCTTTGTCTAGATGTATGCTGGATAAACAATGTGTTTAAACATTTACCTTTTAATGGTAATTGAAAGATTATCTTTCTAGACTTTAAAGTACAAAATACATTCATCTTAATTTTTTGTGCTACTAAGTACCTAAGTAGTATCTACTATAACTTATAACTACTTCCGCTTACAACGTAGCACTGTCAGGCTACATATTAAAAACTTTGATCTTTATTTATATTAACCAGTGATTTGCCCTAACCTTCGATCGGGTGTACCTGTTAGTGCCTATATTTTTTTCTCCAGATCATATTTCGATCTTGCGATATAAATTATCTTAAAATTTATATTAAATTACTACACATAAAATATTTATAACAAATGATTATTTTACGACGGCTATTATAACCTTAAATATATAATATTAATACTAATCCAAAAATATTTATATAATTATTTTATAAATGAAGAAAGCTTAATATAGTTGTTATGTACGTGAATTGTATTGTCACGAAACAAACGAAACTTTGCAGAAATTACTTTTTGAAAAGGGTTAAAAGAATACATAAAAACAATATATGGTTAGCTGTCCCTTCGTATAAGCTTACAAATATTTCACGATAATATAAGATATTTTACGTAGACTCCCTGAATTTTTCCAACTAGTATCTATTGTATATGTTAGTTTATATGCTAAATATAGCATATAATTTAATAATTTCAAATAATAATAATGTTTAACATTTGCTAGTCATGCTCTAAAAGAAAAATATAAAAATAAATGACCCATAAGCGCAAAATTTATCATACTCGCAATTGTATCAATCATTTAATTAAGCTGCAAGGACAAGCTTAACAAACATAAAAACAAAAATTAAGCCGTTAATTATTATACATACAACCCGTTATTCAGTGGCCTAAAAGTTTTATGCCAGCACTTTTACCTTAAAAAACCTTATATTTACAATATAAAACGTAGTTTTCATCACTCAGCGTTGAATGAGACTACGAAGTACCACACAATGTCTACAGCACCCGCGCATTTTAATTCGTTAAGCTTATAACATTCTCACATGTAATTCAGAACTGTTAAATTAAAAGTTATGGCAACTAAATAAAAAAATACATTAATAAAGATTAACAAGAATGTTTTAAAATAATTCTTGATTAGGTAAAGCTTAAATAACAGTAAAGCAGGTCTTTTACAGTTAACTTCTCAAATATAACAGTAGCTATAGCATCAGTAGATTGACTTTGTCTTAGAACTTATTTATCAGTTCATAAAAAATTACGAAATATTTAGTAGGTATATATATACATATACCAGATATAACTGCTTTCTGTAACCGGCATAATTATAACAAAAGTATACTAATATTATAACGAGAAAAAGTTTGTGAGTTTGCGAATTTGTGAGTTTATGTGGTTGGAGGGGGTAAACTCTGGATCTACAAAACCGATTTAGATGAAATGTTTGTTCCTAGCTTGCTTCCGAATACAAATTTTTATCCCCATTTTTACCCCCTTAAGGGATGATTTCCGGGATAAAAACTATCCTATGTCTTTCCGAGGGTCTCAAACTATCTTCTTACTAAATTTCATCTAAATCGGTTCAGTAGATCCAGAGATTACCCCCTACAACATCACAAACTCACAAACTTTACCTCTTTATAATATTAGTATAGATATGTATACTATACATTTAGCAAGTTCTAATTGATATGGAAAGTTTTCTATTGCAATACCAAACAAAACCAAAGTCCTTTGAAAAGTTTACAGACATACTCGTATGTTATATAAGTACATCAGGAAAATGGACCCGTCACATTCAGTAATAAAGTCAACAAAATCAATGATAAAATTAACCTAACGAATTGATATAGGCAATAAACTTGTGTCTTTATATTTTGTTAGCAGCCTCAGCCCGCCCGAGCTTTTAAGACCCTTTAAGTCTTAAGGTTAAATTTGGAAACGCCGAAATACGTGTTTCATTAAAGGTGTCTAAAACCATTAAGATACAATTGGTCTTACGACACGTATTAAGTCAATAAAACCCTCCGTCCACTAAGAGTGAAACACGTTGACGAATTTTGTTCTTTAATGGGTAAAAAATAAAGCTGAAATTTTCAAAAAAGGTGTCCTATGTACATATGTGTTCAGTTCAGTTCTCTTGTTGATTGTGAATCATTTCATAATGCTGTTATCAAATTATGAAAAATAGCGATTCGCCCTCACTTCGCTACGGGTTCGTCCTTAGGCAAAAACAAATCTATCCCACGGGAACCGAAGATTTTTCATTTAGGTGCATCTCTAGGTTCCCTTGTGTTACTTCAGGTCATAGTACCTGTGTACTAAATTTTCTCCAAATACGCCCAGCCGTTTCAGCATGAAGAAGTAACAAATATGCAGTCATACAAATATTTATTTATATAACAGTAGTCCGATTCGATTCGATTTTTTATGCGAATTGTTCCGCTTTAACTTTTAAAATATCCATTATAAAACTCTGAAAAAACTTGATAGATTTTTTAATTCAGTTACAGTAAAAATTACTTTTTTCGTGTAGTTTTTGAGACATGAGATTTTGCCGGTGCTACGTTTACTAGTAGTATATAGATGAATATCGTGTTAAGTAAATATTTTCAACTGACTTCAAAAAGGAGGAGGTTCTAAATTCTACTATATTTTTTTATGTTTGTTACTTCAGAACTCCGTCATTTATTAACCGATTTGGACAATTTTTGTGTTGTTTGAAAGTGTATACTTCCGTCCCATTAAATTTCAAAAAAAAATACCACCTGTAAGGGTGTTAAAGTAGCTAATGATGAATGTAACCTACTTCTATTTGTTTTATTATTATATTGTATTAATTATATTATATTTATATATAATTATATTATATTATATTGACTTGAAACTTTGCAAGTGTTTCTATTACCGTTGATAGTGCAGTGATTCGGTATCGTCGACCTGAGCTGATGGTAAGGCCAGAAGGTGGATAGGTGGAACTCTTCAACGGCTTATAGTAGATTGAGTTTACGCTTATTTTGTTTGATTTGACAAGCCCAATACATTAGAATTGGATTTTAGTGCCAGATTTTTTAGTGTTACTAATAAAAGCGAATTTTAGTTTGTCAGCTTTCATATAAAAATTGGCATCAAACTATCGTAAACGGCTTAAACGAATATTTTATCAAAATATTTTCTTCTTACTTTGCTCCTACTATATCTACACTAAAAAGGAAAAAATAAAAACTTTTTAAGAAAAAAAAAACAGACTTCAAAAAAAACACTAAAAAGTAAAAAATAACAAATCAAAGCACACCGACTTCGGAAATATCTGATTATGTAGGTATCTATAGTAAATGAAAACTACCAATCAGTTATTTTTTACTTTTTAGTGTTTTTTTTAAGTCGGTTATTTTTCTTAAAAAGTTTTTTACCTTCTCAATTATTTAAAAATAAAGTTATTATATTTAAAATTTTACAAATGAGTTCTCTAGCTCATTTAATAAGTACTGCATTAAAATAAAGTACCTTATCTATACTAATATTATAAAGAGGAAAAATTTTTGTTTCCTTGTTTGCTTGTACTGAATAGGCCCCGAAACTACAAGACTGATTTAGACAAATTTAGTAAGAAGATAATTGGAGACCCTGGGAATAACATAGGATAGTTTTTATCCCAGAAATCGTCCATTACGGGGGTGAAAATGGGGATGTAATTTTGTATAGGGTACCAATCTAGGGACGAACCCGAACGAAGCGAGGGTGAGTCGCTAGTTTTAAATAATTTTTAAAACTTGTTTTTCATCGAGCACCCCTCATATATAGGCTGTCAAAATATATAGGTATACAAACTGCATATAATATATATGAGCAATTACATTTTTATCAACGTATTTACTACTCGAGTGAAGCCGCGGGCAAAGCATAATAAATGATATTGCAAGGTAGATTCGATTAATTACTATTTTTCAGAAGCGAAAAGTAATTTTATGATTTAATATCTTAATGGTAATGTGCAGTATTAAAATTAATGTAATATAATTTAAACAATGAACTTTCCAGCCATACAAATTTCCTGTTTATTGCCAAGAATTTAAAATTTTAAAACATAGTAGGTACGTCATATAATAATCATACATTTTAATTTATGATACTTTAATGTAATCACTAAAACGATTACACATATGCTGTAAACAAACGTCAGATACATAATTTAGGAGGTGTTTTAAACAAATTGAGCTACATTTAGATTGTTTTAGGAGTAGAAATAATATTTGGAATCTTGTACTTGTCTTACTTAGCTAAGTACATCGATGAAATTATTCAAGCATATAATATATAATATGTGATTTCATTACTTAAACCTTTATTCGTTTATGTTAAAATTGTTGTAATCTCCCTTAAAATAGAATAAGTACACATGAAATAAGCACTTTTAATCAAACCGCAAGCAAAGTGCTTGCTATAAGCTCATTTACGTCGCGATCATGAAGTATGTACTTTCATAAATTTACGACTGTATTTTCCTACTTTTGCGAAAATATACAATATTACAATGTAAAGTTTTATGTTACCCGGTTTTACTTTAATAAAATAATTTGTAAACTAAGCTATTCTTTTTATGTTTCATTCAAAAAATTTAAAACTGTTTGGATGGTAAAAATAAGTTATTTTTCAATCAAATCCCTCGTTACTTATGATATATATTAATTCTATACTTATTCTTATTTGTTCACAAACAAACGTACAACTGCGAATACTTCGTAATTAATCAGTATGTAAGTGCTTATAACTCAAATACATACATAATAATATGTAATTTTAAAAATATATAAAAAAAATCACTCTCAAGAGGATTACTTACTGTGTATTTTTCTGTCATTGTTTTTTAAAAGATTGAAAGAAAACCGTCGTATTAGAGACCATTTCCAAGATGCTATTTTGTATGCAATGATCCTAATACTCGGAGATTTAGTTATCAAATTTTATGATGTATAGAAGGGGACAGAAAGATTGAGATTGACAAGACTGTTTATTACGAATTGAAAAGAATAAAAGGTGAATATTATATTTTAATTTTAATAACGTGAAATTGGATTTTAAGATAATTCAGATTATAAAAAGGCTTTTTATCGTTTAAACGTAGCGTGTTAATAATTTTGTAATATATTATTTAAAAGATGCACACTCGTTGCCGTCGGCATATCTTAATAACATATATGTAGGTATACTCTACTTTTAATGGCGAACGTTCAGCTTTTTAAATGTAATCAATTTGGTCACTTTAACATTAAAAGCATTGTTTAATTACCAATATACAAAATAATTGTCCTCTTAATATAATTTATTGTTAAATTGTGTTCTTTTTTAGAATGTTGCTTGGAATTTTTAATGAAATTACTATTCTTTTAATATATTTTCTTTATTATTTCATGTTTTAAAAATAGTAATCATTTGTGTTTGATCCCTAATGTGTCCTTTATCAATATATTTAATTCATTGTAAATGATCGCATTTATATATTAGAAACTTTCTTGTAACACAATCTATATAAAACTTCTTACTTTTATTGGGGTTAGATAAGTAAATGAAAACACAGTAAATATAAGATTTTTGTGGTATAACTAATATCCTAACACGTTTTGCCAACTGCCAAAATAAGTTAACGATACTTAATTTATTAGATTATTTTACTATTAAAAGAGAAACCTGTTAGAAAAAATAGTAAAAAAGTATCTATAGTAAAAAAATATATATTAAAAGCTAGGAAAATAAATGTAGAAATAATTTAGATGTAAGATCCGAGAAGGTATTAACACCCCCAAAAATGTTATAGATTAATTAAAAAATATATTATTAAAAAATGAAAAAACAGCAATGGAACTAATATAATAGAAATAATAGGTAACAAATATCCAGGTGCTCTACTAATTTTAAGTAAATTCAGGAACAACTTACCGGTTGGCACTAAATTAAGTTACACTTGCTTGAGAAGAAAGTTTATAACATTATCTAACAAGAAGTCATTTGTTAGCCATTTAATTTTGCAATAAACACACGATATTTTTTATTCACAAAAACACTTTTCAGTTTTTAAATTATCTATTTTAAATTTTAAATACTTTCTATAAGAAACTTTGACTATTTCACATAAATTTATTTACACTTTAGTGCCCTTTAAATCATATGATTTTTTTTAAAAAGAAATAAAGACTAATTCCCGCCAAAAATTACACAGATAATTAATATTTGGATAGTATTGAAGAACCAGACAGCTTTGCCGCGCTCGTTGTTCATAAGCGTGCGGTCGGAGTGACACTGTTGACCCGACGCTCTCCCATCGCGATTTGAGTTCTGATTCAGAACTTCTGGGCGAGGAATCGCGCAAACGTCAAATGTGTATACAGCCCTATGTTATATGAAAATATTAATGCCTATTTAAAAAGAAAATATAATAATGTAATTACAAAGTTCTTATGGCCAAAATATTTCGTGTATCATTATCTTATTTATATTTTTTAAAGGAATCAAATCTACAAAGTTGCAAACTATGACTTAGTTGAACATTGCCAAACAAACATTATAGCTAAAGATATTTTTTTTTAGATTTTTAATTGTATTTATTTTAGTAAATGATTATATATAAAAAAATAAACATAAGAAAGGAATTAACTAAGATTGTGAAATATTATAAAAACGACGCCCACATCCGTGAATAATCCTTCATAATTTTATATTTCGTTAAGTTAAAATTTATTATCTCATGGGAACACAGACCATGTTGTACTGTTTACAACAACTGTTGACGTCAAAAATGTTCCCAGTATATTATTCTATTCCTAATATCGTCTTTTATTTTTTGGTAAAATGATTGTTTATAAATACTGATTACATTTACGACTATTAATTAAACATGTTTAATTTACTAATAACTTGTAGGATTAGAAATCACACTTTTGTAACATCAAGCTCAACATGTTACTTGTTTAAACTGACTTTTAACAAAATGAAATATAAATATTTTTACATATGTTTTATACGCTTTTCTTCACCATTTTTCATAAAGAGAAGGTATTCAGTGTTTCATGTTAAACACCTATTGGCAAAGGATATAATGCTGTCATGCTATCATGTCCCTTCTACGCCACCACTCTTGACTTCATTGTAAAACAGTTTTAAAAATTACTTCTACATATTATACATATATTCACAAAAGAATAGAAAATATTTAAAAGTATTTTTAATAAAATTCTATTTTTTCTTTATTTTACTCCATATTTCGTTCTTATATTGACATAGATGTTTCACATTTGCCGGGCGTCCTGTGACGGCCGGTTTTTATGTTACATGTACAATGTACATATATTTCAATTTTATGTTACATAAAACAACATTATCTTCACCTATCGAGAACACAAATTGGCTATACATGCGATAGCACCCGCCAGTACAAGTCGTAAAGTTTTTTTTTTTTTTTAATGACTTTATGGTTATTTTTTTGCTAATTAAGATCAATTTTGAGTTATATAAAATTAAATCTACAGTTTTAAATCCATTCTCATGACTCCTAACATCACGTTTTTAACGATCCTTATGTTTCAATATTTAAGAACTATAGATAATATAAATTATACATGCTACAGATATATATATATATATATATTATTATAATTTATAATATATATAAGATAAAGAGAGCTAACACGGGACGTGTTATTATCACGGCTATCACACCAAAAACCTTCACTACTTTTAACCTTTTACTTAGGACCCTAAATAATATATTTTATGTACTAATCGTAAACTATAATATAATATTCATTTAGTCTTTTAAAAATTTTGCTATTTTTACTTCTTTAGATCCACTGGAACAAAAAGAGTCAACAGAGTTCCTCTACTACGAGTATGTACGAAAGATCACAATATTTCTAAAATCTCACTACCAATATGTTGCGGATCTGTTGATTGTTAAAGCCAGGAATTTGTCAACAATTTAACGAGTCCCATACGGTGGCTTCAAAGCATGTTTCTCCATTAATTTTTTAAATCTATAATTTATTGCAAAATTATTTTATCTTTTTTCTTATAGTTTGATACAAGGGGCACATATTACTATCTATTTCTAACATTGGCTGCTTATCTAAGGTAAAGAAAGTTTCTTAGAATAATAGAAAAGTTCATATGGCGACTATTTATAGTGAATTTGTTAAATGATTACAAATGTGGATGTAATACTTAAAGAGTTATGTGTAAATTTTGAGATGAATAATATAACCCATTATTTTCAGAATAGGAAAAGACAGTAGCAAAGTAGCATATTGAAAATATTATCACAAAAAAACTAAACAGTCAATATTCGATGTAATCGTCGAGCTTTCAAGATCTTTAGGTTACATAAACCTACATTGTCGGATGGGTTTTTTTTAGTAGCTGACTCTACACAATGAAGGGTAGAGCTCAAGAATGCTGCCTTATATGGGGATCAGACTGAAAATTTTCCAAGCATAGCGATTTACCATAGACCCATATAAAAGTATGATATATTTCTGATAAATAAATAAAATCTAACTACTTACGTAGTCAAACATAGATTTGGTAAATATAACTTAATTGTGTATATAGCGTTTTAATTTTTAAAATTAAAACCGACCGTAAAATACGAGTAGTGCTATCCCAAATAAATTATATCCGAAGGAAACTTTTCTTTACACAAGTACGGTTCTCCTTATCTCTATCCTTCACATATTACACCTGTGTTATAGACCGTTATAGTACCTACCTTGTTACTTACTTTTGGCTTTATACCAAGTCATAATGAGCGACAAACTTAATAGGAAATGGGTGTAATACAATAAAAAAGATCAATTTACTCTTATAAACTGTACCACTCACTGCAATAAAATCTGCACCTAGTGAAATTTATGACGCTTGATTTCATTTCTTTAATTTATAATTACAATTTATATTAATTCCCTTTATTTTAATCATCGTATAAATAATTTGTAAACGTGAGAAATTATTTAATTGGTTTTCGCTTTAGGGAGCCAAATATATTTGATTACATTTTATATATATATATATATATATATATATATATATATATATATATATTATTAATTGCAAAAATTAGTTCGCGTTTCGTATTATTTTTTAAAGATATTATGCAAAAGAAACAGTTTCGTGATCGTATCTCAAAATATCTAGTATCTGAAAAAATATTTTATATATATTCTGTAAATTTATTTTCGTTTAATGTATTGAGCGAGCTCCACGACCTCTAGTTTTTGCACATTTTCTACTTCATCTTTTAAAGTTACAAGGAAGAGAGTACAATGATACAACTCGCAAATAATGTTTACGAATTAGGAATCATGTAACTCAGCTAATATTGGCTTTAAACTAACATACATATAAGCAGGCTAACAACAACGTTATTTTTAAAGATCCAACATCATGTACACCTGAAACTTGCAGTCTTCTTCTTTTCTTTCCTTTTTTTAGTTACTTTAAAGTGCTATTCTTATTTTGTTAAGCTTTCTGCTCGCGGCACCATCGCTGGACTAAAGAATTTGCTCAGTTTTAATTTCCATTGAATTTATTTATATGTTGTCATATGTATCGAATTTGTAAAATATTAGTCAGGTGAAAATAGACATTTCATATAACAAAAACTCTGACAGAGCTGAATTTTGGTAGAAACCTTGGGTACACCTATAGAAATAAAGTGCCAAAAGTCCCCATGATCCCATGTGTGCTAAAAAAGTTATTCAAGGCCAAACTCAAAATTATAGATTTTTTGGATTTTCCTAGAAAACTTTATGTTTTATAAAAAATATAGTCATATATAGTCTAGACAAAAATTGTATACCTATCATAAAATTATCTACAAAAATAGTCGTAATACTTTTTTTCCTAAATCATCAATCCTAAGATCACCATTCCTAAGATATCGCGATTCAAAAAGTGTAAGGTGTTATAATATTCTACATGATATGCACACATCCACACCACCTGGGAGGTAGTGTACTTGACGCGTACTTATTAATGTGGTTTCCCCGATGGGCCTACTTCACGATCTGCCATTTAATTTTTAAATTACTTTTCACATCAACAATTTTTCATTTTGACTTTAAATATCAATACAATAAATATTAAATAATTTTAAGAAAAATAATTATTAAATTAAATATTAAATAATTTTATATGAACTAGCCAAGTTATTAAATCATAAATAAATCACATCGATTTTGAAAATTAATTAGTCAATGTCGAGAAAAATGTATATTAAAAAAACATAATTGATTCTGAGTCTAATATATTCGTACCTAATATTAAGGAAATAAATATATTTAATATTCACAGAGTCTTACTTTTAGAAGTCACAAAAAATGATCTTGCCGCCCTCGCTTTAGCATATTAATTTAAATCAATTTATTAGATAATCTTTCTAATATCTGAGTGATGAACCACTGAAATATTAGCAGTAGGCACCTATCTATATGTATGTAGATGTAGTACCTTTTTCGTCATTTTATAATTACTCTGTGGATCAAAATTGAAAATAGAACTAGCGTGATTTTGCCTCAAGTGTTTTTCTTTTTATGTAATTAACTTCTATAGTACTTCCAACACTCATCTATACAGATAAATAAAATTGGAGTGTCTGTTTGTAATATTAAAATAACCGCTTTTTAATAAATGCATATGGATTTATACATGGTACATATACCAAAACAATATTTTTTACAATTTTTGTCTGTCTGTCTGTCTGGCTGTTTGTTCCGACTAATCTCCGAAACGGCTGGACCGATTATGACGGGACTTTCACTGGCAGATAGCTGATATTATAGGGAGTAACTTAGGCTACTTTTATTTTAGAAAAAGAATCAGGGTTCCGCAAAAAAAATTAAAAACCCATGAAAATGTGAACAAAATCCGCGTACGACATACACGAGCGAAACGAGGGTAAATCGCTATTTAAATTAAATTAAATAATATTTTAGGAGTAGCAAGCTACTATTTATGTATACCTAAACATAGATAACCGTGAAAACGTACCTAGGGACGAACGCGAGCGAAGCGAGCGTGAGTCGCTAGTAAATGAATATGATGGTACATTAATACACAGCGCCATCTAGTTCCATGGTAAACTACGAGGCCTGTGTTATGGGTACCAGATAGTTAATACACTACATATGTATAACTTTAAATACATACATATTATAAATGTAAATACCCATGACTGGAGTACAACATTCGTGCTCATCACACAAAGGAATGCCCCCAGCGGGACTCGAACCCGTGACCGCTGGCACAGCAAGTAGGGTCACTACAAACTGAGCCATACGTGTCATCAATAAATAAGAGATAAGTAATGAAATAAAGACGTTAAACATAAAACTTTCAATTCGCCTGAAGCACCAAATAAGGCTGGTCAACTTTACATTTTATAGACTAGCGATTCACCCTCGCTTCGCTCGGGTTCGTCCCTGGGTTGCTTCCCAAAACAAACTTTTTTTAAATTTCTGTTGGTTTTAATTTTTTTTCGTGAGAACCTTTTTTTCTTAAATAAAAGTAGCCTAAGTAACTAGTTATTACATCAGCTATCTGCCAGTGAAAGTCCCGTCAAAATCAGCCGTTTTAAAGATTAGCCGGAAGAAACAGACAGACAGACAGATAGAAAGGCAAAAATAGTAAAAAATGTTGTTTTGGTATATGTACCGTGTATACATCCATATGCATTTAGTAAAAAGCGGTTACTTTATTATTACAAACAGACACTCCAATTATATTTATTTGTATAGATTGCATGTTTACACTTCATTACGAATCAGAAATAAGTATGAAAGATTAGATAATTTATGAAGTTTAAAATATTTCCGCCTGAAATGATTGAATAACTCGTTTTTTTCCAAAGAATCGTCATTGCCATTCAACGGTAGAATGCAGAATTCCACGTGGACATGACTTGTTCAATTATAATAATTAAATATACCTATATATTATAGACATTAGTTTTGCATAGTTTTACATTAGTTAGACATTAGTTTTTTAGTTATTAAGTATAGCTGTAATTTCAACGTATTTTTTATCTTATATATTTAAATGAGCAATTCTTGTATATTTATATATTTATTTATTTATTTATACCAGCGATCTCGGAAACGGCTCTAACGATTTTGCTGAAATTTTGTATATGGGGACTTTCGCGGGCGAAAAATTGATCTAGATTAGTCACATGTCTGGGAAAACGCGTGTTTTCGAGTTTTCATGCGTTTTTCTTATGCATTATTCTACGCAAAATTTAATAGCGACATCTATACAATTGTCTCAGTAACACTTAGTCACTTAATGTAAAATTATTTTTAAGCCAAATTAAAAAGAAAATTATTCTTATGGCGACATCTATACAACTGTCTCAGTAACACTTAGTCACTTAATGTAAAATTATTTTTAAGCCAAATTAAAAAGAAAATTGTTCTTATCGCGACATCTATACAACTTTCTCAGTAATCACTTAATGTAAAATTTACAATCTTTCAAGAACTCCGAGCGAAGCTCGGTCGCCCAGGTACTTGTAAATAAATTATAACTAATAAGTAAAATGTAATATTGTATAAACATGACATCTTCTTGAATAGGCAAATGCATATAGTCACTGCGACTTAAGTACTACTTTATTCTCCATTAGCGACTCACCCTCGCTTCACTCGGGTTTGTCCCTAGATGCATACGTTTTAACGGTAAGTACTATGTACATACATACATACATACATAGGTATAGAAAAGAAGGGAAGTGTATTTTACATTTTTTCTCTTTATAGTAAATTTCCGTGTACCTTAAGGAACACGAAAAAAAATATTAGCTGAATTGGTCAAGCCGTTCTCGAGTTTTGCGTTTAGCAACATTCATTTTTATTTATATAGATAGCGACTCACCCTCGCTTCGCTTCGGGTTCGTCCTTAGACAAAAACAAATCTATCCCACAGGAACCGTACATTTTTCTGAGATGATAATATCATATATATTATATAGCCTATAACCTTCCTCACTTAACGGGCTATCTAATGCAAAAAGAATTTTTCAAATCGGATTAGTAGTTCCTGAGATTATCGCGTTCAACCAAACAAACAAACAAACAAACAAACAAACAAACAAACTCTTCAGCTTTATAATATTAGTATAGATGTAGAATAATGCGGTATGTGTGATAAGTGATAACCGTGTTCGCAATGACACGTCTCGACGTAGCCCTAAGCGCAATAAACATCTGCACAGCTTGTATAAACATTCACTCTGTAATACAAAGAACATACATGTGTTACTCCTTATATTGTAAAATATATATTAAAAATCATAAAGTAGAGTATAGTTCATCGACTTCACATTTCAGTCTTCTGAAAAGATATACATGATATTTGAAACATATGCCTGTTTTTGTTTTTTTATAAGAAAGAATGCAAGGCCTGTACTGTTTTTAATACACTTTTGTTAATAGTAGATATATGTTTACTTGCTTAAATAGATTATGAAATTAAATATGAACTATTTTGAAATAATTATAAAAAAATAAAAATTAATAAAGGCAGCAAATTCGTTACCAATAAGATTTTTACCGTTATCTTTTAATCGCTCTCTCAACTTCTTGATATTTTTCGGCTTTTCAATGGAAATTACATTAACAATATAACATATAATCACTTGAGTAATTGATTGAAATATTTCAAATTTTTGCAATAAATTGTCATATTTGCAGTCTAAAAATCAATTATTTTGCCAATCCTACTAATATTATAAACGCGAAATTTTGTAACAATGTATGTATGAATGTATGGATTAGTGATGTAATGAATATAAATTTTTAGACATTCGCGAATACGAATGCGGATGCGAACATCTCCCATCGATATTGGCGAATGCAAATCCGAATGCGAGTATTTCACTTTTGAATTTGGCGCTATCTATGGTTTTATTTTAGCAGCTTCCTTAGCGCGCGAGTCATATGCACACATTTGTCATTGTTTATGTATATTATGTAATATGCTTCCTTATTCAAATATTTCTAAAATAAATAAATGAAATACCACATCTGTATCGACCTCTTTTAAAGATCGATTCCTAATTTTTGTGTCAATAATACGAAAATTTCGTGCATTTGTTACTAAATTAAATATTTAGTAACAATAATTACAATAATAGGCTAGGTATATAATATATTATATATAACGTTTATAATAAAGTTAACAAAAAATATCAACGAGAATGGCGCCATTTTGTCGCGTACAATGGCGGCGATGTTTGTTAAAATCACTATTTCTGTACAAAACCTCATTCAATTGTCCTAACCATGTAAAATAATATTTCCTTGTTTGATTTACCTTTTCGTTATTGACATCTCATTTACTTTTTCCAACGTTCATATTCGCAAAACATCCGTGTAAAATTTACGTATGCAAATGCGAATACGAATGTCAAGAAATATGCGAATATTCGCGAATGCGAATGTGTATATTTGTTACATCACTAGTATGGATGTATGTTTGTTACTCTTTCACGCAAAAACTACTTAATGAATTTTGATGAAACTTTACAAAAATATAGCTTATACACATATAAATGTGACACAGAAATGGATTATAGTCTGGAATAACACATAGGCTACTTTTGTCCCGAAAAAATGAACGATTCCCGTGGGATAGGTTTGTTACTCTTTCATGCCAGAACAGCTGGACGGATCTGGATGAAATTTGGCACAGAGATAGATTACAGTCCGGAATAGCACATAGGTTACTTTTTATCCCGGAAAAATTACGGTTCCCGGGGAACAGATTTGTTTTTGTTTTTCTAGGTGTGAACCCGAGCAAAGAGAGGGTGAGCAGCTAGTAGGCTATAAAAACAATAATGTTTACAACTTACTTGGCTAGCAGGCCTTATCGCAAAACTGCGTAATCGGAGCCTTATTCGGTTGAAATTTAAAAAGTACGTGTAGAGAATGAAAAAAAATAATACGGATGTGAATTACATTTTTTTATATAAGTAGATAATGTGTTATCGATAGTCCAATTATCTTCGGGCAAACTATGGGCTTGCTAAGAATATTTCTTATTTAGTACCGTAAGATGTACCTATTACCATATTTAAAGACAAATAAACATTTGTAAAAAAAACATTTTTAAAAAGAAGCTTTTATTTAAATGCTCTAAAAAAAGAAAATAAGCTTTAAATTAAATCAAACCCATAATGAATTACAATACACAATTTATATGATAAAAAGCTCGTCGCAAGATTAACCTATTTTATAAAAAGCATTAATTTTTAACTTCTTTTTTCTTGTTTATCTTTTTTTTTTTATGACATTCAGTGACAAACGAGCAGACAGACCACCTGATGGAAAGCAGCACCTGTCGCCCATAACACCTACGGTTCATGCACTTAGGTTTTAAGTAACAAAAATGCAGAACCACAGGTGCGTTGTCACTGTGAGGACTAAGATAATATACCTCTTGCCTGTAATTGCGCTGGCTACCTTATCCTTCAAATCGGAACACAACAATGCGATCATTGTTGCTTGGCGGCAGAAATAGATAAGGGGGTGGTACCCATCCAGTCGGACTCCTCAGGCTTGACAGAGTAATACCACCGGTGGAAAAAGATAAGGGGTATATTAGAGAAAAGCCAAGAATTTAAAGAAAATGATGTCATAAAAAACATTTTTTTTTTGCGCTTACATTGCTAACGCTGGCTAAACCTTACGAGATAAATCAAAATAATATACCACGGAATTGTACATCTTAAAAAGGTCTACTGAAAAGTCCACGATGATATATGTCTAATTGCTAAGGATGACCACAGTAACAACTTTTATCTTTTACACATTACTAAAAATAATGAGTTTATATAATGAGAATAAATACAGTATTAATTCTTTCTTATCCAATTAAATAGATTTAGATACGTCGTGCGTTTAATTTAGATCAAATAGCATATCATTAAAAAAATATAGTCCGCCATCTTTTGGAGTCCGCTGTATTAGATTTAGAATGATGTCACTTAGCTAACCATGCATTGTTATTCAAACTTAATTTCAGCTCAATCGGTTCAGAATAACTACTTTAAAATTCAGTTGTAAGATTTGACCCGAACAAACAAACGTTGCATGTTAAAAACAGCTTATAATTAACGCTTGTAATTAATACATTAACAAGGAGGATGCCGTCTCATTAAATGATGTTGTCATTAAACATAACTATCAAATTATAAAACGGACAAGTGCGAGTCTGACTCTCACACCGTCACTCAGGGTTTCGTAGCATGAAAAATAAAAATAAGTTAACAATCGCAAAACATTTTTTTATGGTGTAGGTACCTAACTACAGATTTATGGTTTTCGAATTTTTCTCTTTACTTGTGCCATAAGACATTGCTTCTTACCAAACATGATTATAGGTCAATGGGATGTAACCTATAAGGTTTTGATTCCCTTGCAAATGTCAAAATTTACTGCATAAACGGCCCTATCTTTTGATTGCGTTGATTTAGAAGTTTAATTTTTTCTCAGCTCTAAGGGATTACAGCTGATTATTTAACATCTACCTGGGCGACCGAGCTTTGCTTGGAGTTCTTTTCTGTTATATCGTATTGTTTTAATTAAAAAGAACTAAAAACTTGAATAAATATAAAAAAAGAAAGAAAAGTAAAAACTTTTCATCCGATCGGGATTTGAACTTGGACACCTGTAATTGTTAATAATGCACATTGGTCCCTTGACCACGATGCTTACGCTTGAGTGTAAGAAATTATCGATCAATTTCTGCGTGGAATAATGCGAACGAAAATCATATGAAAACTGAAAACACGCGTTTTCCCAGACTTAAGACTAATCTAGATCAATTTTTCGCCCCCGAAATCCTCCACATACCAAACTTCAGCGAAATCGTTAGAGCCGTTTCCGAGATTGCCGGTATAAATAAATAAACATACAAGAATTGCTCGTTTAAATATATTCGATAATTTCAACTCGATACCTTCATGCGTTCTTGAGAAAAGGTGTCTTGACGGAAGGACAGACAGACAGACAGACGGACAACGAACTGATCCTATAATGGTTCCTATTTTAAAGCAGATATATCTTCTATTAGAACCTTTTCATGTAAAAATGTTTTATTTTTTAATTCAGAATTTTTTTAATAAATGCAGGAGAGGCAATATTTGCTAGCGAAATGCGTATTCTTTTGAAATGAAAGTAAACACTTCAATATTTTTCTTTCACCGTCTTAAACAAATCCAGCCACTTTATTTTATTATTAAATATTCTAACTTCAAAGCTAATGTGAAATCTAAAAAACCTGTGTAAAATGATGATCCTAGCCATCACAAACATTTTACTCTTTTTTTTAACTTATCTGCAAATATCATATACTTAAAATTTGCTATAGATCTTTTATATTTATGTCACATCATACAAAGAAAATATAGAATGTTTTCAAATAATAGATAATAGTTATTATTAACCATTAATATTTTTGATACACATTATCGTATTAATAAAAGCAATACGATATATGTAACAAAAGTAATTTAAATTTATTACCCTAATTAACAAAAAAAATTAGCATTTTAAAATAGAATAGCGCCTACAAGTACCTATGTATAAATAGCTATTTGTCATATATTGCCTTTGAAAAAAATTGTTTTTTAAATGCAAAATAATACTATATATGTAGAAATGTACTAAACCCATATTTCCTTCTCATTCTCTAGAATAGAAAGGTAACTAGAAAATTCTATCTCAGAGTCTTTAAAAATGTAAGAACATTTACAGTGTAAAGCTAAAAAGTTACATTCGTAACAATAAACTCAACTGAAATATAATTTACAATTAAACGGCCGCGTTAGCACAAAAGCAATTTTACAATTATCTTGCAAGCATTTAGTATAATAGGTGCTACAAGATTACTGGACTATTAATTTGTAGACTGGTAATCAACATTTAAATTATTCAAGACGAAAGCCATACATATGTACATCATGAAGGGAAGGTTACATAAAACAGCTCACGTGGTAAATCTAGAAAAATGAATTGTTCGTATGAAATCAAAGATTTTATATTATTCATGGCTGTTATCTTTTTATTCATTAATGAGATAATTTTCTAAATTTAACTTTTGAAGAGGTATATAAAATATACTTTTCAAAAATATAAAAAAAAACTACCGAATATCTAAGATTACTCAATTCGTAAAAATAATTCAGCAGTGATCAAATAAATATTTTTTGCTTACAAAGACTTTTCTTGATACTTGATAGTAGGTAAAATCAAACAGCAAATGCAAAGCGTAAAAAGTAACTTTTACAATGCAGTCGTACTATTTTATATAAACTATACAGCTCAACAATGCACATTTGAAATGATAAAAATCCAGGAATCCATTTTATTTACACATACCTACAAAATGAAATTCAGGTAGTACTTAGAGGTTTTATTTCCATTTACCGCTGTCGGCAAACTGTTAATACAAGAAAAATTATAGTGCGCGTGGGCTTAGCATTGATAAACGATCTATGAATGTAAAAATAAAGTAGACTCTACAAAAAATCAACTTGACGTTTACTTTGTATGTATTTATTTTTCATAAAAACTCAACTGTAATCTAGCCATGGGTTGTCATTTTAATGCAACCAAGTTAACCGGTATCACGATCGCGCTGCAATAAACTGTTTTAAAAATTATTTATCTCAATTGATTTTTGACTAATAATAAATACTTTTCTGATCTTGCGTAAACAGAAAATATGTCGTCAATATCTACTAGAAGCTTGAAAGTGTATTTTCAAATGTAGCACGTTTCTCGCTTCCGAACACAATGTTCGAAAGCCTAGATTTCACATTGTAAAGTCAAACCAACACAAACTACACGTGCTTCAGAAGCCTTAGACAAGCGGAAATCAAAATATCCTAATGACGAAACCTTAAGCATCAATCAAAGAATTGTTTTACTGGCTGCACGTCATTAATCGGCGTATACTTTTTGGTAATTAATTTTTCACTATCGTTTTACGTTGTTTGTTTCTAAGACAAAAAAACTTTTGACCCATGGAATCGAAATGATCTTAAAGACCTTAATCTCTATTTAAAGACCTCGTTTTACCATCTCTAGCAGTGACAAAAAGACTGCTCGGAAGATTCCAAGTTACTTAGATAATTATTACAATAATCAATAAGAATAAATACATTTACTTTTATGTAGTACATTTATTATATGTCCATTTTTTTTTATAACTTTTCTTCTTAAATTATATCTTCGCTTAAAAATATACAAAAGCAATATCGATAACAGTCTTATCTAAAAAGATATCAATCGTACTTGTTCTGAAACGCTAAAATAAATCAATCAATCTCAAGCGCTCTCTGAAAGTAAAAGATTGTACTTGCCAGAAGTAATTTTAAACAAAAGTACTTATGTGCATACGATGCATTATATAAATTACTAACAGAACCCGCGGCTACGCCCGCGTTCAATCTACAAAAAAAAACTCTTTGACTTTATGTTATACAGCGACTCACCCTCTTTTCACTCGGGTTCGTCGTTATGTATTTATATAATATTTTTCATACAAAAATACTACAATCGCGATAAAAAAATGGGGTTGGGGTAGGAGGATAAAAAATATTTCAGGACCTTTTCTCATTCATACCAAATATAGAAAAAAAATCATTAAAATCGGTCGAGCCGAAACAAACACCGTGACATGAGATTTTTATATATTAGACTAGGCTGACTTGAATGATATATTAGGTACTTTTTAGTGAAAAAATGAAACTATTTTTTCGCATTTTTCTCATCTTTATTTAATACTAGCGACTCACCCTCGCTCCGCTCGAGTTCGTCCATACTTACGTTTTAACGTTTAGTATAGATTTTTCAGAGATGAGAAATTTTCCCGCAATAAAAAGTATCCTATATGTTGACCTGGATAATCAGCTATCATCATACCAAATTTCATCAAAATCCCTCCAGTGGTTTTTCCGTGATGCGATAACAGACAGACAGACAGACAAAAATTCTAAAAACTATAGATTCGGCCTCTATATCGATAATAATAGCTATTTCAATAAGATTTTCCAAAAAATATTTGATGTACAGATTCGGATTGGTTACAGTTTTATTATATGTATAGATTTAAAAATATTAGATATAAAATTAAAAAATATACCTTGCACCTTTATATTTATTTAATATTTATATTGTTTTTTTTTGAAATTTCTTGCAATATACTCGTTTTTATTCCCACTAATAATACTTTGAACGCATTTTTATATCAATTGGGTATCGAGTATGAAGCACTTGAAGTATCAATATCGCCCTTATAAGTGCCTAGTGGCGCATAAAATAAACATTACAATATTTATTATTGCGTTGAATGTTATAAGAATGTATTTCATGCTACAAAATATGAAATTACATAACTATTGTTGTGCTATACATAGTACAAATCAATATACAGTGTAACAATTACACGGGTGGTTTCGAAACACGATATAGCCATAGTTTGAATCGAAATTTTAGAAAATAAGACTGAGTTTTCCCTTTTTAGAAATGAAAATGCCCGAAAAATGGAACTCAAGTTATTTACGCGATTAAAAACAGGGGAGAACCGAGAAGTAGTTTGTAGAGCAATTCTTCTGGTTGTTATTTGTTTTCTCCTTGACACGACGTTAAACGTCAGTAATAACAGTAAACGCATATATGGCACATGAGAATATATCCCTACAGAGACAAAGCTTTGTACAACCGCACAACGATTGGTACGCTACTACATAAAGCTGTATGTCCGCTACCTTTTGAGCACCTATGACGCTCGGTCCGATATTACTTCATCATTTGGAGGAATAATTAATAAACCAAAAGGCAGCGCCTATGTCAATTTGTCGATGCATGGTTGTTTGAAAGTTTGTTTCTGTAGAGATACATATTCATATTATGGTGTCTGCGTTTCAATCCTGCGCACAGCTTCAGCACATCACGTCAAGAATCTGTGAGAGGCTAGTACAATGAGTTTTCATAATAAACGAGTCATCCATGTACTGTTTTAATAAATTAATATAAATTAAATAAATTAAAATAGACCTTAAGTTGGATTATAAACGTACAAAGAAACTAAAATACAAGGCCTAATATATTTATTGCAGTGAAGTATCATGGGCTGTAGAAAAATGTTACTGGCAATCTTTAATCTCAAGACGGTAAAGCAACACTAAGTAAATAACTGCACAAGGGATGTTAATACTAAGAAGTATAAAAACATATATATTTTTTCATACTTGCAAGAATCAGTGTGCATTTTCTTATGAAGATAAAAAATCTGATTGGATTGAGTTTTTTTTTTTCGTATATACGAAAGACCCCGCGAAAAGGACTTCCTATTTGCGTAGTAATTTTGAATTCCCGGTAGGTCAAGTTTCTTTAATATTAACTGGAGTCTGGAGTATTAGATTACAATCAAGGTATATCGAAATCCTACGAATATTATAAACGCGAAAGTTTGTAAGAATATATGGATGTATGTTTGTTGCTCTTTCACGCCAGAATGACTGAACGATACTGGATGATATTTGGCATAGATATAGATTATAGTCTGGAATAACACATAGGCTACTTTTCATCCCCGTGGGAAAGGTTTGTTTTTGTTTTGCTAGGGGGGAACTTACAAAACGAAAAAGTTACCGCCCATGAATACTCTTTGCTTTATATTGGTTAAATTAGTCCGAGTTTTTTTTTTAAAATGACCTCAAATAACAGACAAAATAATTTATTATCTTTAATTAACATTACATCACATATCATTAAACATCATAATAATTTCACAAATCTTAACAAACCAACATAATAATTTTATACTCATAACTAAACGCTAATATAATAAAATCAGTCCATCATATAAAAAGCAAAGAGTTGTCTTAGTATTGTGCGATTCCTTACTTGGAAAGCTGCCAACCGTTTGTTAAAGTTAGTTGTACTGCCGTTCGCTTTATCAATACTAACAGCGAGGTTCTGTTTTACTAATCAGATATTTTATAACATAACTTATCTTGTTGAAATATAAAATGATAGATTCATAACTCCTAAACATGATATTTCTTGTTTCTGAAAATAGAAAGAAATTTCATAGAAACTCCATTGCATGATAATTTTGTCAACGCCAGAGTTAGAGCAGAGCAAATCCAGAAGTCTTGAATTTAAGTAATGGTCCAAGTATTCGGAATTAAAGCCTTTTGAACGTGGAATTGGCGAATTATCGGTCTATTTGAATTTGAAAGTAAAAGAAATAGCAAGTGCACATGTGCCTGTCTCCCCATGGACTTGTACTCTATAATATGCCCTACGCAAATGACTAGTCTGAACAAGATTGACCACCGTGTCCGAAATAAGAGGATAATTATTATTATTCTTATTGTAGCCTTCAATACTTAGCTTGAAATAAGTGTAGGTGCATTTATCTTATAAAATACTAGCGACTCACCCTCACTTCACTCGGGTTCATCCCTCAGTACGTTTTCATTTTTTTAAGCGGAACCCTAATTCTTTTTCTAAAATTAAAGTAGCCTTAGTTACTCCTTATAACATCAGCTATCTGGTAGTGAAAGTCCAGTGAAAATCGGTCCAGCCGTTTCGAAGATTAGCCGGAACAAACTGACAGACAGACAGACAAAAAATTTAAAAATTGTCTTTTTCTTATATGTACCGTATATACTTTCATATGCATTTAGTAAAAAGTTGTTACTTTGACATAACAAACAGACTTCAATTTTATTTATCTGTATAGATATATGTCTAATATAATCAGGTCTTAACAGGCACTAATGTATTCACTGGTTAATTATTCCGAAAACAAGCCTTACTGCCAAAAATCACATTAAGCATTCTATATAATGTGTATTTTGTGATATGGCATATGACATTAGGGTAGTAGCAAAGCCCACATTTGATACTTAATCAAATACATTCCCTTGGGATATTAATATATTTAAGGTAAGAGCGGGTACATTAACGAATTTAAATTAATAGTCTGTAGTTCTTACAAAAACGACACACCGTTATTATTAAGAAATGTTTTCATGTTCCAAATAATTCTATACAGATAAATAAAATTGAAGTGTCTGTTTGTAATATTAAAATAACCGCTTTTTACTAAATGCATATGGATGTATACACGGTACATATACCAAAACAACATTTTTTCCAATTTTGGTCTGTATATCTGTCTATCTGTCTGTTTGTTCCGGCTAATTTCTGAAATGGCTGGACCGATTTTGACGGGACTTTCACTGGCAGATAGCTGATGTAATAAAGAGTAACTTAGGATACTTTTATTTTAGAAAAAAACAGGGTCCCACGAAAAAAAAATTAAAACCAAAATTAATTAATTAAATTTGTTTTAAAAAGCAACCTAGAGACGAACCCGAGCGACGCAAGGGTGAGTCGCTAGTAAAAAATATATCTGTTATTCCTCTCGCATTATTTTCCTGCTATTTGTAGCGAAAGTAGTTCAATTGACAATTCTATACATAATGGATACAGCAACCTTTGATATAATAAAAACTGCTATTAAATATGTATGAGAAATATTTTCCTGACAATTACTTATCATAGATACAAATGTAATAATTTAGGATAAACTAGCCGATTCTAGTAGCTTTTCGCGGGTTAATAGCAATCTTTTATTCTCTTAATTCTCTTTTCCAATGCTCTTTTGATTAACCCTTTCAGGGTTGAAATACGAATACTTACCTCTTATCAACCCCTAATTATAGTTATTTGAAGTATATATTAGGGATATTCTTAATCTTCACATCAATTTCTCCTTTAGACAATTTCCAAAACGAAGGGGTAGTTAATTCCAATGTACATTTTCACGTATGCTATACGCGATATCATAGCTAATAGTGAACCAGTTTTTGTCTATCTAATCTATCTAATCTATTATATTTAAACGAGCAATTCTTGTATATTTATTTATGCCGGCGATCTCGGAAACCATTATAATGATTTCGCTGAAATTTGGTATGTGAGGATTTTCGGGGGCGAAAAATCGATCTAGATTAGTCTTATGTCTGGGAAAAAGCGTGTTTTCGAGTTTTCATGCTGTTTTCTTTCGCATTATTCCACGCAAAATATAGTCGATAATTTCGCACGCTCTGGCATAATCATCGTAGTTAAGCAGCCAAGGCGCAAGATTGACAATCATATGTATCCGGGTTCGAATCCCGGTCGAATACGAAGTTTTTACTTTTGTTTGTTTTTTGTATTTATTCAAGTTTATAGTTTTTCTTAAAAAAAAGTACCTTTAGGCAAAAACTCCGAGCAAAGCTCGGTCGCCCAGGTACTAGTAATATTATACCTCAAGGAAGTATCATAAATGTTAAGAATTCCACCACTATGGGTGAAGACTAAAAAGCATTCAAACTAAAGATCTTAAAGACTTTTTTAATTAAAAAGTAATTACAAAGGATTTCTGACGAAAATACACAACCGTTATAGGATTACCGCTATCTGTGCGTCCATATATGTGTACCCATCTAACATCTACTTTTCCGTATAGTGTAAATAAAATAACTAAATAACACACCCTTCCCTAACTCTCTCGCATCACTCAATCACATAGATCTCTTGCTCCGTTGCTGCGTGAAATAAGAACAATCCAACAAACATATTCGTATCTATATCGACAGACCTGTAAGAGTACAAGTCATGCGTAAAATATCTAACAACGTATAGTAATTTATCTTGTAAGTATTAATGAAAGATTTACGATCATGAAGATTACAGCGAGGTTAAAAATTGATTTATTTAAAGCCAAACTTCATAGAATTTTTAAATTTCCTTACATCTAATCCAATATATAAATATCTCGTGTCACGGTGTTTCTGGTCGCATTCCTCCGAAACGGTTCAACCGGTTTTAAGGATTTTTTTTAATATTTGGTAGGCATAAAATATATTACCCTCTCCTACCCCCATCCCCTGGTTTTTTATCGCGATTTTTGTAGTTTTCTATGAATTATATAAATACATAGCGACGAACCCGAGCGAAGCGAGGGTAAGTCGCTGTATAACATTAAGGCAAATTTTTTTTTTCTAATTATTTTTTCATTAAAATGTTATAAGGATTAGTACTTAATAATAATTTACAAATGATAACGTAAAAACAAGTAGTATTTAACAAAAATGTTATGAAAAATAAAAGGAAAACGTAAATCGTATTATTTTTTGATTAATGAACTGTTGACTGTTTTTATTTATAAAGTAAACTAGGACGAAATTTACATTACATTTACATCTAATTGGTGACCTATGATATGATTATTTATTACCTTTTAAGCTTAAACATCATCTGGTGTAGGTAAAATATAGCGTCACATGCTATTTTTATATACCATTGTTTAGTTTATAAAGCAGGTTTAGTTTGTTTGCGTTACTTTGTTTTAGGTCAGCTTAACCTGCAGCGTTAATTGAGGAGTTAGAGTCTAACAACTAATTATAAAATCTACGCAAAATACCTACATTCAGAAAGTACTTGAAAACCAATGCGTCATGGATTGAATGAGAAAATATTATACCCTTAACCCTTTTTTAATACAAACTTTAGAAAGCAAAATCTTTGCTTAAAAGCAATAAAACTATTTCAAATCCGTTTAAACTATAATAGTAAGTATTGCACCATCAAAATTGACAAACTCGTAGTAGCAAAACACACAGTAAGTCTCCGACTACGAATTACTGTTTTTCTTCGTAAACTTGTTCCCTTCTTTTAAGTTTGCTTTTACGCAGTCGGGTTTTTTATTTTTATAATTTAGTTTCTTATTTATCTTTTTAGTTTTGCTAGTTACTTGTACATTTGGAGTTTTATTTAACATTTTTTTATTTAAAATTATTATTCAAACCTTTTGAAAACCTTTATTTTGATACCCCACTCGTGTTTGGTTTGGGAGAAACAAATATGCGACAGACGCCTGAAACAAAAATTGGCGTCTGAAATCCGCAACTTTGATTTTTAATAATATCAATTTAACATTCTTACATAAGGCAGTGGTAGCCCAGTGGTAACGCGCTCGCTTGGGAAACCGATGGTTGGTTGAGTTGGGATGGGTTCAAATCCCGGGTCTCGCACCTCTGATATTTTTATTATATGATTACCACTTGCCTTCCGGTGAAGGAAAACATCGTGAGGAAACCTGCATGTCTGAGAAAATCTAGCAAGTTTTCGAAAGACATGTTAAGTCCTCCAATCCGCACTTGGCCAGCGTGGTGGACTATGGCCTGATTCCCCTCGTATTGAAGGGAGGCCCGTGCCCAGCAGTGGGGCGTTAAAAAGGGCTGAATACAATACGATACAACATTCTTGTTATCAATTCAAATCTAACGACGTATGAATCATTAAAATCGGTTAAGCCGTTCAGTAATTACGAGGGAACATAGAAACGGATATACAAACAGATAAAACACATAACCCTCCTTTAAGCTTCGCCGCAGTCGAATAAAAAATTACATTAAGAACAAGTACGAGAGAAGTAAGAGACATTTTTTTTAAAGTCTTCTAAAATTCCAAAACAGCAATATAGCATTAAAGGATACTATATGTAACAATCAATTATATAACAAAATTATATAAATTAATCATTCACTAATGTAAATTACAACATTTCAATGAAGTCATGGCTAATTAAGTCAAGGCTAAGATGATATTAAAGAAATGCCGCGACGAACCTTTATCTAAATGATTATCTTCTAATTAACAACAAAGTGTTCCTAAAATCAAGGGTGGATCGTATTTTAGTTTGAATAAGAAATTATAATTTAATTATAATTTTACCCAAATTTAAACTAAAATATATATATTTTGTTTATAATAATACAAACAAAAAATATACATAATAAGCATTTATCTCTTTTATGAAAACTTATTAAAATGTATGCATTTTGCTTAAAAAAAATCATTCTTATTTTTGGTAGTATTTGCTACCAATGCTGAGTAATACGAGTAATAGTGTAAGCTTTTTTGTGGGCATGCCACGACATACTTTCACCTTTTGAGAACCATTATTGCGAAACACATTATTGCAAAATAAAAAAAAATATATAATAATAAGGCTGTATTTTATAATGCTATTCGATACGACTTACGAGGATGAAACAATAGTATTAATGCTGTACTTTATTAATATTTGAAATATTTATACTAAGACTAGTGATTCACTCTCGCTTCGCTCGGATTCGTCCCTAGGGTGGACCACCCTAATCACTTAGGGGTATGAAAAACAGTTTACGTCCTATTCTCAGACCTACTGAATAGGTACCTATATACACAAAATTTCATAAGAATCTGTCAAGCCGTTTCAAAGAAGTTTTGTTACAAACACTGTGACACGAGAATTTTATATATTAGAAGTACATTTAAAACCATAATTCACTTCGATTTAAATTGTCCAAGTGGACCCAAAGGTACAACTATAGCCGTAGTAACACAAATCAGAGGTCTGACCTCTGTTGCTAGATAATTACGTCCTAAATAGATAACAGACTTATAAAAAAAACACTTGAACAAGCTAGATATAAAAGGACTTATCACGTAATAATACTAGGTATTGAAAATCTAAATATCAAGGATATGAGTAATTTATGCTAGATCAAAAAATGAGTGTTCTTCTATGCGTGTTTCTCAGGTGCGTTTTCATTTTTTTGAGGGGAACCCTAATTCTTTTTTTGGAATTAAAGTAAAGTAAGGTCGTCATGATCAGTCCAGCCGTTTCGGAAATTAACCGAAACAAACAGACAGGCAGATCAGCAGACAGACAGACAGACAAAAAAATTTTAAATGTGTTTTTATTATAAGTACCGTATATTATTTCATATACATTTTCTTAACTAACTAAAGTGCCTTGCCGTGAAAGAAATCATTGTGAAGAATTAAAATTCAAAATACAATATATAACTAAAATATCTTGTCCTAACTGAACCATTATCGCTCAGACCAAACCACTGTACATTGAGGTGCACTTAAAAAATTATTTATTTGTCCCCAAATTGACAGATTAAACGCAAAACTATTTTTTAACTTTACAATAAAAAGCACTTAAAAATTAACCTTAAGCATTTCAAGATGTAACTGTTTAGAAACTATGTCAAACCAAATATATTTAAAGATTTATAAACATGTAAAAACTACAACGTGGCAGATGGACGTGATTGAGCTCTGATGGTTTGTTTTTCTTTTCGTTTGGCTACTAAAATTTAAATATTTAATATTTCCGGGTTCTAATAATAGCCATGATTTTTATTTAAGAATTGGAAAGTCATCATATGAGTGAAGAAAATTAAGATAACTTAGACTATGACTATTAAACATACCATAAGTTGAAAAAAATATTAAATATAATAAAATATTATAGATGAACTTATTTGTTAATCGTATTTTTAATATTCAGTATAAATATTACATTATATTATAAAAGCATTCGATATACTTCTATCCCTAAATTTAGAGTATAATAAAAGAAAACAACGTATGAAACCTTTTACCGTAAAGCTTATTTTATGTGAAGCTCTCCGACATTCCCAATAAAAATGCGCTACGTCGGGAAAATCATTTTAAAACCACCTTGACAGTAGCTAGTGTTCAAGGTAAAGCCACGGTTTATCAGATTAATTTCGATGAGAAATTCCTTTTTACTTCACTAACATTATATTTTTTTACTTCTATACTGTACATATTATGTAGGAAATTGTTTCGAAAAAATCATATTCATATATTTTTCATTTTGGTATCGTAAGCAAGTTTGTATTTTTGATACAAAAATTTAATTTTGAACATTTTAAATGAGTCAAATCAAACGATCAAAATGTTTTTCTAAAAAAGAAAATACTTTTCACGCGAACAAAGCTGCGAGTAGAAATTAGTAGCATAACACAGTGAAGAACTTGTCATGAAATTTCTTCAGGTATTTTTTAATTAAGACAAGCAATTATTAGGTCCACGTGAATACATAAAAGAATGTCAAAATTTCGCTCCCTAGCAGGAATATTGAATTTTTCATCAATACTTGCCATTATATCTAGCCTTTATATGAAATACATGTGCCGCGTTTGTTTTATCGGTATGATAAACGTTTTATCTACGCTTTTCGTTTACCTTACAGGTATAATGACATCATATCAGCTTTTCTTCATTCTCTTCCTAAATCATGGAAATGCGTACTAGATAGCGGTTTTAAACAGTCAATTTTGTCTTAATTGACTAGCACGACTTTTGTGTACCTCTGGCTTTATCGGTGAATTATACTTTTTTTTATGAGATTCAGTGACAAACGAGCAGACAGACCACCTGATGGAAAGCAGTACCTGTCGCCCATAACACCTACGGTTCATGCACTTAGGTTTTAAGTAACAAAAATGCAGAATCACAGTTGCGTTGTCACTGTGAGGACTACGATGATATGCCTCTTGTCTGTAATTGCGCTGGCTACCTTATCCTTCATACCGGAACACAACAATGCAATCATTGTTGCTTGGCGGCAGAAATAGATAAGGGGGTGGTACCCGGATGGGTACCACCCCCTGGATAGTCGGACTCCTCAGGCTTGACAGAGTCCTACCACCTACTTAGTGATTATTTAAATTAACGTCATGGGAACTAGAATGATTGAATACATATAGGCGGACTGATATATTTTGTTAGCCATAGTAAACTGTAATATTTGTATGGTGAATACAAATATTCCCTCCTAGGAAATATCCCATACATATATGTATTATGTATGTAGTAATAGCAGGATCATTCAATGTAACGCTATTTTGCTTAGATTTGTACCTTTTTCTTAATTATTACTTTCTTATTAAAAGATTATTTAATTTTTTGGAATCGTTCTTAGAGAATAGCCTCTTCATTTAAAAACTGAATTATTAAACTCTTTTCTTTAAGGTTAAAAAATGCATTTAACTTTTAGATAGATATATAGTGATATATAGATATACACATGTTTCATGTACTTATGCAACAAATATACTATGACACTAAATATTTGGTAAAAAACCATAACAGAAAATTTCAAACAAACGAATTATGTGAGAAAAGAGAACAATATAAATCGATTGAGAGAAGCTTGACTTTATAATATTCTCCATTCAAATGAATCACAATACGGATATTTAATTGGATCCCAATTCGATAGAAGTTGATAGCAAATCAGCACACATTAGCCAATCCAATTTATATAATCCGTCTTCATTCCTTTGATCATGCATTAAATTACGATAAATGAATTCGAACCTAAATATTTTTAAATTTTCAATTACAGATCTAAATGGACCTGAATAAACACTTTGTTACCTAGATATAAGCACTAGATTATAAGTCACTAACAATTACCTTTACAAAAAAAAACTGAGCAAAATTATAAAAAAAAACAACAAAAACATGTTCATCAATAACCAGTCAGTGTCGGACCACGAAATGTATAAAAAGGGCACGGGCAATTAAAACCTGTGGATGTAATGTTATTATAAAAAAAAAAAAGAAGAATAAACACTTTGTAGGGTACTTCACAATGCTTGTAAACTTATTATTTCAATGCAATTCCTTGTTTATGGCTGTTCTTTATATTTTAATTTGGTAACAATCATCTATATTCGCAGAGGTAAATGTCGTCGTAAATAATTATTACTTTTTTATTTGGCAAATAAACCAAAAAATCTATGTTCCAAAAAATAATATCAAAAAAAAAAAAACAAAAAGCTACCTGTCTTTAGTTAGTCAGCTGCTTTACTGAAAGTAAAGTACTCTTGACATGTCTTTATATCTATTTAGCCTGCGACCACAAACGTCCTCACAAGAAGGGTTACTTATAAAGAAAGCGCAGAACAACGCAATATGCATCTTTGGTCCTTTGTGAATTTAAAAACATTTATAGTAGTACTCGTAGATGCAACAATAGCCATGTTTGTCAAATAGACAGAACACTTCTTGGAACGAAAACATTATTTCAATAAATTTTTCAATAGTTCTATTTTATTAAAATATCCTTTGTTTTATTTAGATTTTCTTTTAGTATTACACATTCGAAGTTAAGTAAAGAGTATATTTGTGTATTATAAGCTTCATGTATTGTAAATGACCAACTTCCACTGTTTTTTATGATATGATAATGATGTGATAATGATTTCTATGTAAGAAATGTGTCAATAATAGACACTCTCCGTCTACTTAAAATTAAATTAATGTTAATTTTATCAAATAATTTTATGTAAGTACCGGTAATGAAATATTCTTGAACTGAACTGTCTTGTTGGTCTAGAGGCTAACATATTATACTGCTTGAAATCACACGCGCCTTTATCAATAAATGATAGTAGCAGCCCAGAATCAGGAAAATGGTTACAGTGGCATACCTAATATAGTGCTCGGAAAAGCATGTACAGCCATATGTGCAGAGTCTGATCTCTGTATGTATCGTGTCGGATATAGCTATAGACAGACAATGTTAGTGAGTTTGGTCGCCGTTATAATATTATCAATCGTAGAATTCATAATAGAGTCGTTAGAATGTAATATAAAATTACATTTCACCTCAATAACTAGACCGGAGCTTTTTTAGTTCCTGAAATATGAATAGCAAGCGCTAATCAAAACCATTTTAATTAGAGGTTTTGCGAAACAGAGGCACTTCATCTACTAAGCCACGACTTTCACGAGCTTAGTGAGTTTATAATTATAATTTAACTTGTGTATGACATCTCGTGGAGCTACTTTTAACAAAGTAAAGCGAATAAAACTGATTATTGTATCCTCGTGTATATATGTTTTAGAAGTTTTTACAATAAAGTCTTTTTCACTTTGAAATATTATAAAAAATTCTTTTAATTAAGTATTATCTACGAAATAACTAAAACTTTACCCACTGTCAACGTTGTAACCATATTAATCAAAATCATTTGTATTATATTTAAAAAACTTCACTTTAGCTACTCTATCGAAAACAAATCATGGCAGACAGCTAATAAATATAGACAGAGAATGTAAATTGATATTGTTTATATTGGCTAAACGTTAAAAACAAGACCCAATATAAAAAGTAGTTACATAAATCCCATTATTATATAATATTACTAGCGGCTCACCCTCACTTCGCTAGGGTTTGCCTCTAGAAAAACACAAACAAATCTATCCCACGGGAACCGTATATTTTTCCAGAATAAAAAGTAGTCTATGTGCTATTCCACACTAGGTATAATCTATCTCTGTGCCCAATTTCATCCAGATCCGTTCAACCGTTTTAGCGTGATTGAGTAATATGCATTCATCCAAACATCTAAACTTTCATATTTATAATATTAATTAGTAAGATATAAAAAATAAATGCGAAAGTTTGGATGGATGTTTATTACTCAATTACGCCAGAACGGCTAAACGGATCTGGACGAAATTTGGCACAGAGATATATTAAAGTCTGGAATAGCACATAGGTTACTTTTTATCCCGGAAAAACGTATGGTTCCCATGGAATAAGAGAAGGTGATTTGCTAGTTTGATATACATATATTTTAGTCAACAATACAATTGCTATCATGCACAATTCTTATTTCATACGACCTTATTTATCTTACTGCTTGCGTACCCAATTAAGTATAAAAACTTAAAAAAAAAACCGACTTCCAGGCACTGAAAAGTAAAAAATAACTAAACGGGGGTTTTCATTTAGAATAGATACTTAATCAGATTTTTCGAAGTCGGTGTGCTTTGATTTGTATTGGCTGGCACCGACTTCGAAAAAATCTGATTAAGTCTTATATATTTAAACGAGCAATTCTTGTATATTTATTTATTTATTTATACCGACGATCTTGAAAACGGCTCTAACGATTTTGCTGAAATTTGGTATATGGGGGCTTTCGCGGGCGAAAAATTGATCTAGATTAGTCACATGTCTGGGAAAACGCGTGTTTTCGAGTTTTCATGCGTTTTTCTTATGCATTATTCTACGCAAAATTAAATAGCGACATCTATACAATTGTCTCAGTATCACTTAGTCACTTAATGTCAAATTATTTTTAAGCCAAATTAAAAAGAAAATTATTCTTATCGCGACATCTATACAACTGTCTCAGTAACACTTAGTCACTTAATGTTAAATTATTTTTAAGCCAAATTAAAAAGAAAATTGTTCTTATCGCGACATCTATACAACTTTCTCAGTAACACTTAGTCACTTAATGTAAAATATACAATCTTTCAAGAACTCCGAGCGAAGCTCGGTCGCCCAGGTACTATCTATTCTAAATGAAAACCCCCGTTTAGTTATTTTTTACTTTTCAGTGCCTGGAAGTCGGTTTTTATTTTTTTTTTTAAAGTTTTTCTTTCTCCATTTTTAGTGTAGACGTATCATCAATACAAATTAATCAAGCCCAAACACCAGGTAATTGCTGTAAATCGTTGAGAAGTTCCCTCGACTGTCTTTCGGGTCCATCATCAGATCGACTCCAGACCTTCATTAAATAGTAGTGATTTAAAATACCTAATGAAAATATTAACAAACGCACTAGTCGCCGCTACAATTTTCGAAAGTTCCCCTCGATTTCTCTGGGATCCCATCATCAAATCCTGGTTTCCTTATCATGGTACCACTCTTGGGATATCTCCTTTCAAACAAAAAAAAGAATTATCAAAATCGGTTCATAAACGACGAAAAAATGCCCGAACAAACATTAAAAAAAAATATATATACGGTCGAATTGAGAACCTCCTCCATTTTTTTGGAAGTCGGTTAATAACGCCCGCGAATTTTAATGCCCTCGTAAATCGCTCTGTTATAAAGGTTAAGCAGCACATACTAAGCAGATTCCTAGTCGCGCCGCCTGGGACGTTTAACATTTCAGCCCAAATTTTAGTTGGCAAAACTTTTCTACTAAATATAATTATTAAGGAAAAAATCCTTCTCATAGAGGTGATTTTTTTAAATTAAAATGTAACTACTCTTGAGATTCAACCTATTCAAAAAAAATAATGATCTAAGTCGATTCATAAAATTGGTGAAGATATTAATGTAACACACGTACGATTATACATACAAAAATAAATAAAAATTAAATCCGAATTGAGTTCCACTTCCCTCTGCAAATTAATTAACATCTGCGTCTAATTATGTCAAATAAAAATATATAAGCTTGTGTTTTGTTCTCCCGTACCCATATTTTAAGTTTTATGGTATTAAAGAAAAACATATATGAAATATATATGAAATATATATATGAAATAAAATAAAAATGTAACTGTTTCCATTTTTTTTTATTTATAACACTAAAGCTCGTCAATAGCAACTTAACAAAAAAAGAAGAAAATTGGTGGATAAACAGTAAAGAAAAAGAGTACTAATCTGTTTTGTCTTTGCCTATATAAATAGGCAAGATCTTAAAATGCGAAAAGCATTGTCTACTTATATTTAGTACCTACCCATTATTTAGATTTATCTCACGACAATTAAAAGCAACATAAATACGTGCCCCATTTAAATTTATTAAAAATATATCATAAAACAAAATGGCGTTAAAAAATTAATAGCATGAAAAAAATAGTAATTCATTGACAGTTCAACAATCAATTCTGCTTTAGTCATAATAAGTGAGTCGTCGTCAAATGGCCATTAAAAATTAAACATAAAGATTTTATAATATAAAACTGTTTATCATTCATATAAAAGTATAGCTTTGGGCATCTACTATTTTATGCAGTGAATAGTGGAAGCTTCCGGCAAGTTAAGCTCCGTCTTGAATACATTTTACAACTGAACGCCAACGCGTAAACAATATTAAATACTCTTAAGCTTAATGTACTAAGTCTTGGAAAAAGTCTAGCCTGATCTATGCATCTTAAATAAGAATTTTCAGTATAAGCTCATTCTTGTGGAAAATTGAGTAATTGACTTTAATGCTGAAATAAAGTTACCTAAACTGTTACAAGATAAAGAAAATAAAATGAACAAATAAAGTCTCTTGGCTATTAATTTTGTTAATATAAATAACTCAAAAATGCATATAAAAGTCTGTTTGAATAAGTTATAATTTATGTTTGAATAAACCTCAAGAAAAATAGAGTCACGTATCAGTCCGCCGCTTTCTCATATATACAATATACATATATATAACGGAGGAGGATTTAGTTATTTTTATCTACTATAAAACCTTATTATTATTTAAAGTCACTATGTTATTTAGTTTAGTTTTTATTGCTTTAAAAATGATTTTAAATTTAGAGCAGACTACGTCTCGAGCGGTGTCAAGGCGCAATCATGACATTCATTGGAGGTGCGTGGCTTAGTAACGTTGGTTGATCATGGTGGTTCATAGAGAGTTATGTTTTGATATTGTAGTTGAAAGTCTGATCGGTGTCTGTGAATCCGCTGTTGCTCTAAATTATTAGAATTACCGTTTCAAGTTTAGAACATTGTGATTTTCCTGATTAAACTATGTACTGAGCATTAAATACTTTATTATTTGAACTCTGATAACACTCACAAGATTAGTAACCACTAAAGATGATGATCGTAGTATATGTATAACAACACGTCATATGTATATGGAGTGCCACTCCGATTGTTTTTATCTTTCCTTATTTAAATAGGTCGTAGCTGCTGCGGTAATCTTGATAAAATGTAAAATAATAAAATATTTTTTGTTTTGTATGCACAGCACCTGTTAAATTAGCACATCTTAACCTTATATAAAGCAATAAATTGAATGCACAACTAAATAATACTTGCTTTAATATATTTAAAATTATTCAAATTTAAAATATGTATATATAGCGTTTTATTAATTTAAATTTTGTTTATATGTATTTTTTTATGTACTACAATGTCAAAGGTAACGCCGCCACTTGAATTTTATTTACAATCTTGTTCTCATAGGTCATTAAGTTTTATAAAAAATCCGGAAGCTCTAATTTTTATAACTAGTTGACATTCACACTGCAGAAGTCACAAGACAATTTCTTATAGTGTGGCAGATAACACAATACTTTACTCGTTCAGATACCCCTGCAATACAAAGAAATTTGACCAGACCGTCTATAAAATCAATACCATCCATTGTGATTAGTTAATGAGGACCTTTATGTAGTTTCATATAAATAAATGAAAGTTCAATAAAAGTAGATTTATTATTTACTAGCAAACCCGCGGCTTCGCTCGCGCTAAAACTACAACAAAAAACTTTAAAAAGGTAGGTTACATACAAATTTTCATCCCTTATTTTATCTCCTTATGGAATGAATTTCAAAATACGCTAAAACACGTATTTATTTAATTGTATTGAAGAGCATTTATACCAGGTTTCAAGAAATTCTGATCATAAATATTTTTTGGGTTGTATTGTAACGTGTACTCCCGTGGGAAAGAGATAATCTCCCGCGGTAAAAAGTATATGTTGACCCGGATATCCAGCTATCATCATACCAAATTTCATCAAAATCCCTCCAGTGGTTTTTCTGTGATGCATGTAACAGACAGACAGACAGACAAAAATTCTAAAAACTATAGATTCGGCGTCTGTATCGATAATAATGTCTATTTCAATCAGATTTTCCAAAAAATATTTTATGTACAAATTCGGCTTAGTTAGAATTTTATTATATGTATAGACTAGCGACTTACCCTCGCTTCGCTTGGGTTCGTCCCTCGTTACGTTTTAACGTCTAGATTTTTCAGACATGAGATATTTTCCCGCAGCAAAAAGTAACGTATATATTGCCCGAATAACCACCTATCATCATACCAAATTTCAGCAAAATTTGTCCAATGGTTTTCTCGTGATGCGGTCATAGACAGACAGATAAAAATTCTAAAAACTATGGATTCAGCCTCTCTATCGATAATAAAGAGTAAGAAATGAATGGAATCTAATTCTGCCCTTGTGACATAATCCTGGGACATATCATTTGCATATATACATTTTTTTAACAGTTGTAGAATGTCATCTTGTAGCGACCCTGATCCGATTGCATTATATTAAATCATCTATTAATAAGCCTACGTAATATATTTTTTAACCAACATTCAAAAAGGAGGAGGTTCTATGTTCGTCTGTATGTAATAAGTATGTTTTTTTACTTTTATGTATGTTCATCATGTGTATTGTATTAAAGTTACCTTAATAATAATAGTTTGAGCTTATTTGGTTTCATTTAACAAACCCAATACAATAGAATCAGATTTTAGAGCCTGATTTTTAATGTTACTAATAAAAGTGCGTTTTTAGTATGTTAGACTTTATATAAAATTTGGCAGCATACTAACATAAATGCTTTAATCGAATATATTCAAAAAAAACTATCGTCTTAAAAATTACCTGCTCATTACGTCACACTAAAAATAGAAAAATAAAAACTTTAAAAAACCCGACTTTCAGGCACTAAAAAGTAAAAAATAACTGAACGTTTTAATCTGTGCACATCAATTGGCATGTTCTTGTGTAGGGATTTATGTACATGCACAGTTACAGGTCCTATTAATCTGGATTTGAATCCCGAGGATGCCAAGAAAAGGTTTTTTTTGTCAACAAATTGTCAGTACGAAGGACCTAGGAAACTTTAGAATGTATGAATGATATATGATGTACAGTCTGGAATAAATGAATGCGACATAGAAGAAAAATGCCTTAAATGTTGAAAGTATCAAATTTTACTCAAAGAAAACATTCCCTTATTTTAAAAACTTTTATGTTAAAATTTTTAAAGTTTACTCAAAGTAAACACACTCCTTGAGAAAGGAAATGTAACACTTAAGAACTATCAGTTAATTCTTAAAACTACTCTTATATGATTTATCACGTATATGTTTCTTTCTGGGTATAAGTTAATATTGAAGTTAACTACTAACATTGTACTTTACTCTGAAGTTTTTCTTTAGGTTAGGGAAATAAATATTTATTTCTCTTTTTTACATTTATTTTTCTTTTCGGAACCCTTTTTTTTAAAAAAAAAACACTGGTACATTAAAAGAATTTATTATTAATTGAATGTAAATTCAGTTAAAAAGCTCTTGTAGTATACTAGACGATCTATTAAATGAATAACAAAGATTGTTAAACAATAAACAATTGTGTGTAAATAACTACCGAGTTTTAATTTTTTTCTACCCAAACAAGTAAAAATATTTTTTGTCTAAGTAGCTGTTAAATTTTCATATGAAAATAATAACGACGGTTTCAAGCAAGCAAAAGCATTCAACTTTGCATTTGGTGATGCTGTTATTTTTTACCCAGGTAATACATAATCAAGGCATAACATTTAGGATAGTTTTTTGTCTCACAAAAAAATAAAGGCAAAAGATTAAAAATCCTAAAAATGCCTTGATTTGCATTCCATAAAACTTAAGTTTTCCTGCGAGATATTCGGTAAAATTTTATGCTCCGTTTTTCCCATAAAAAATATTTTTACGTCATGAAAATTTCTTTTATATTAAATTATAGGACTTCTTTTATAATCTTCCATTCGCTATCTACGCGAACTAAATCGCGCGCATAGTAAATAAATTAAAATAGTTTATAATAAAACACGTAATAAAATACGTAACTACAATATATTTTATTTACAGCTAGTAACTTTGAAATAAAAGTTTTAACAATTTAAAAATACTTTTTTCGAAAACATAACAAATTATAACAATAATAAATAATTACGGTATGCGAGTCCCTTTGGCTATATAACCACGCTCGTCAGCTGTGTAATCCACCCTGTAGGTAACTCCGTCGGGAGCGACAAATTGGTAGAATCCCCTAGCCCTCATACCACTTCTTTCATTATCAATCTTTTCTATATGTCCTTCTTCTTCAGCAAGAATTTTGTTTTCAGTTTCGTAAAGGTAGTGGTAGCCTTCTAGGTGGTCATAGTCGTTCTCATAGCGGATGAGCCCGAATTTGTAATCATAATTTCCAGGGTTAACTTTTGCTACCGGTGGTATGACTGGAGCAGATGATGGTTTTATGTATACTGTTGGAGAGGTGAAGATAATAGGTGCGGCAGTACTTGGGGCTGAGGTAATAACAGTTGGGGCCGCGGTGGAAGTCGGTTCAGTGCTTACTGGCTCAACAACGCTTACGATTTCAGCAACACTCACTGGTTCGACAGAGCTTACCGGCGCAACAGTACTTACTCTGAAAAAAATATTAAAATTAATTACATTTGTCTTTCAAACTAAACTACGTAAAGGTTTTTTTACAGTTTTTTATTTATTCATATAAAATAAAAAATTAAAAAATGTTTTTTAAAACTTACTCTCCAAAAGCAGCACCATTTTGCCCATTTTGATTGTTGGCATCGTTATCGCCATAGAATGAGCCACCTGGGCTGCCGGGGCCACCGGGACCACCGGGACCACCGGGACCAGAACCGCCTTCATAGAAGCCACCAGGACCACCTTTATCAAATGAGCCGGTGTAGAAACCTCCGGCACCCCCACGGTCTCCTCTGTCACCACTAAAATATTATCACAAATTAATTAAATACATAAATATTTCCTAAGTTGTGCATATAATAGGGATTATGAGATTATAGTTTTTTGGAGTTGGATAATTTATTTTTTCAATTATATAACAATGTAAGATATCGTATAAAAAATTTACGAAAAAAATCACGCCTATTCTTAACATTAAAAACTTACTTATATTGGCCAGATTTGTCAGGGATGTAACGTCCAGAAGCGTCGTACTTCCCGGGGTTGTAACGACCTGGGTCATAACGGCCTGGGTCGTAACGGCCTGGGTCGTAACGACCAGCGTCGTATTTACCGGGGTCGTATTTACCGGGATCGTAGCGGCCTGAAGTTTCAACCTTTGCTGGTTGGTACTTAGCAGTGTAGTACTTATACGGGTTGAAAGTTGTAGGTGATGGTGTAGAGGTGAAGTACTGGAGCAGTGGCTTGATTGGCGCTCTACGGGAAAAATAATTAAAACTGTCATTAAAAATATGTTATCTTTTTTTCTAACTTGCTTTTAAATATTTAATACTGTTATTGTGAATATTTATATTTATATGTTATATATAATATTTCAATTGAATTTGTATGAAGAAACATTAAACCCTACTATATACTTACACTTCTTTTTCAGCCGCAAATGCAACCGCCACCAAACCAACGACCTGGCAGTAAAATAAAATGATTTAAAATGAAATTTTAACCTTGAGCTTTAAAGAAAAAAAATTACTTTTTTGAACTAAAAAATATACATTTTACTCAATTTAAAAAGTACTTTTAAAAATTAAAAAAATATAAAATTTAAATATCCTATATTACTATAAAATTTATAAAATAATATATATAAATTAATTTTAAAAAGATGTGTGCTTACCAACAGAAGAAACCGCATTGTCTTAGTTTTCCTAAGCTTATCTATGCCAATGAAGATTCTTCAAAGTTGAGCGCATATATATACCATTTTCGTTCTAATTTCAATGTGAATCATCTCCCGCTTTTATTTTTTATACCTACTTAACATGCTTTTAATTTTATTTGTAACATATTTTGTTTTCATAATTAAACTTAATTATTTTATAATTTGAAGATATTCAGAATATAGTTTTACTTACTATGTGCTAAGTACCTATAGATAAATTGTGAATGTGGTTGTGTATTGTGAAGTTGAATTCATTTTTACCTAGCCAGTTATCCTCGCTTTTCTCGGATGCGTCTCTAGGGATAAATGGTTTATGCATTGCATGCATGCAAAAGAAATATATACAAATTTTTTTTTTGTATATTTCTTTTTTTTTGGTCTAGGAACCTTTACCGCTTAAGGCGACTGCTGAATAATCCACAAAATTTCATCGCAATTACTTGAATGAATTAAAGAGCATACAAATATATAAATCAATCATTTTTATTTATATAGACTTATTATTATACCAGCGACTCACGCTCACTTTGCTCGCGTTCGTCCCTAGGTACGTTTTCACGGTTAGCTATGTTTAGGTATACATAAATAGTAGCTTGCTACTCCTAAGATATTCATTTAAATTATATAGCGATTTACCCTCGTTTTGCTCAGGTGCGTGCGCCGTACGCGGATTTTGTTCACAATTTTATGGGTTTTAATTTTTTCGCGGAACCCTAATTCTTTTTCTAAAATAAAAATAGCCTAAGTTACTTCCTATAACATCAACTATCTGCCAGTGAAAGTTCCGTCAAAATCGATCTAGCCGTTTCGGAGATTAGCCGGAACAAACAGGCAGACAGACAAAAATTGTAAAAAATGTTGTTTTGATGTATATACCGTGTATACATCCATATGCATTTAGTAAAAAGCGGTTATTTTAATATTACAAACAGACACTCCAATTTTATTTATCTGTATAGATATACACACAAACATTGACAAAACAGCAATACTCTAACTTTAATTAAATCAGCGAAATTTATAACTAATCCAAGGAATGAATAAATTGAGTAGATATTTAAAAAAAAACACATTTTTAAAATAACTTTAAGTATTTAAAAGGAAAGAGCCCTTCATCACTAGTATATTAAGTCATTTTTGAAATATCTAATATACTTATACTTACTTGTTATTATTTTCATAGACTATTTTTTATTTATAAGATGTAAAATTGTAAATCTTTAAGGTACTTTTTCTTTAATATTCTAAATGTTTATTATATTCTAATTTATAATATTCTAATTGTTTGCCTTTACATATACCATTTTCTTAAATGTCGTTATCACCTATAATTAAGGTACTACTCTATCTGTTCTATTTTCTGTGTATGTTATAATGTGTTTAGTTTGTACTTTGTTGGTGGTCTAATTAAATAAATAAATAAAATAAATACTTTTAAATTTTTGGATATAATTATCAAATAAAAAAAAATATTTTAATGTATTTACTCTTAGATTTTCGTTATTTTATTCGCGCGAGATAAAACTTCTGCCTTTTCAATAAAAATTAACTATTGAATTCAGACAGCCCCACACCTCTCCATCAAGAAAACCTTAATGACATGTATCATTGTGTTATAATGTTAAACATAGCTTTAAAAAAACTTCATATATGAACCTATGATATTCTATATATAAACGTGTCAACTTTCTTCCTATTTACGCTTAAAAATTAAAGTAGCAGTATTCAACATCCGCCATCCGGATACAATTCATTCTTGAATACTCCTTGACAAAAGTATTATTTTATTAACAAAAAATGATAATAAAATGCAAATAAATCACAGGCCATTCATTTTATATTGCTTTAGATACATAACTTTGCATAATTCATAATTTTAGGCAAAAAAAGCTCATTTCCTATTCGGCTTCGAAATGTCATAGTCATGAATGACGTTATATGTTATAGCAGATCTATACATCTATACATATAATAAAATTATGAGTCGAATCTTTAAATTAAATATTTTTTGGAATATCTTATTGAAATAGTCATTATTATAGATAAATATGTATAGTTTTTAGATTTTTAGTCTGTTTGTCTGACTGTCCGTCTGTGACTGCATCATGAAAAAACCACTGAACAGATTTTGATGAAATTTGGTTATCTGGGTATAGAGGTCTGGGTATAGGGTATTTGGTTATCTGGATATGATAATAAGACAGACGGAGCATGTAAAAGTAATATTAGATGAAAATAATTAAAGTCTAATCCATCTGGGAACGAAATATTTATTGTAATATCATTTTTAATATTTCCCGATCAATTTTTTATTTCACTATAATATGCAATATAATATTGTGCTTTTGTTTTCGCAATACCTACACTCTCGATCGCGGCCCTTGAAACTGCGGCGGGCTGCATTATAATTTATAAACAGCTAAATTATAATATAATTTCAGCCTTCAGTCATTTTCTTGCGTTCCCGGCTTATCTTATATTTTTAGTTAGTAAGTGAAATAGTATGTATCTGTGTATATAGGATACTTTTTACTGCAGGAAAATATCTCACCTGTGAGAAATATAATATACTAAACGTTAAAATGTAACTATAGTTCATTCAGGTTAAGAAAATAGTGAGTCAACGTTTTCCACCGGCCTAGCCATGCCCCCGAACCAATTAGGTTGCATAAAATTATAAAGTCAATTTCACAATGACCAGTTGAAGGCAGACTTTTGTACGAAACAGTTTTGTCCTTTGTGCGTTATCTACAATAAATTTTAAAAATGAATACCTCACTTATTTTTGTAAGAATAAAAGTGGATCGATAATTCATAGCAGAGAAAGATCAGTAGTTTATAATGTTTTTAAGTACTTTAAACTGTGCGATTTAAATGATTTTGATTCTTCTATAATAAATAAAAACGAAGATTCTAGTAATACTGAATAAATTGTAGTAACGTAATATGATTATATATTAGTATGTAAGCGTATATCTTATATATTTAAACGAGCAATTCTTGTATATTTATATCTTTATTTATTTATTTATACCGGCGATCTCGGAAACGGCTCTAACGATTTTGCTGAAATTTGGTATATGGGAGCTTTCGGGGGCGAAAAATTGATCTAGATTAGTCACATGTCTGGGAAAACGCGTGTTTTCGAGTTTTCATGCGTTTTTCTTATGCATTATTCTACGCAAAATTTAATCGCGACATCTATACAATTCTCTCAGTAACACTTAGTCACTTAATGTAAAATAATTTTTAAGCCAAATTAAAAAGAAAATTGTTCTTATCGCGACATCTATACAACTTTCTCAGTAATGTAAAATATAAATTATATTATATAATTATATTATATTATATATATAATATTCACTTAATGTAAAATATACAATCTTTCAAGAACTCCGAGCGAAGCTCGGTCGCCCAGGTACTTAGTATGTAAGCGTATAATATAATAATCATATTACATTACAACATTTCACCTAATTCCCGTCACCACAAAATACATTATTAATAACTATTTTGATTTGAGATAATTAAGTTGATTTTTCCATTAAACTTAATCTTTTGGAAATATATTTGAATTGAATTTTTACTCCACTATGAAAACACCGTTACCCTACAGTTGCACTTACGACTCATTATTTTCTTAACGCAAATGGACTATAGTGACGAACCTGAGCAGAGGGATGATGAGTCGCTAGTATTACAATAAATTGATCAAATATAAACGTAATCAGATCTCAGTGTAAATATTTATTTAATCGGTTAATACCAAATCTACACTGAATCTTCTCTATTCTTCACAACGGTAGGTAAACCGAACTAACCGAAATAGTGCTTAATCGGCACGCTTAACCGCCACAAGACAAAAAATATAATTGAATTGAATTTATTTGTGATATAGTTTCTCTGATAGAGTCTAACAGAGTCGTATTCTCATAATGTAACAAAGTATAGGGATAACAATACTCATTATTATATTGCAAGAACTAATAGGTTCAAGATTTGCTGTTCTTATCCGCGTAACCACTTTTAATTGACATTGACCTTTATTAATTGGCCGACAGAATAGTGTAAAACACTGAATTTGTGGCTGCTGCTAGCATTTATTTCATTTATTTAACAATATTGAGTATCGAATAAAGAATTAATATATTATCGAATAAATAATATCGATATAATTTAATATTTAATAATAATATATATAAATAATATATAATATCGATAATATTAATATTATCGAAAAAAGATTATTAAGAATGTAGTTCTTTATTTTTGAAATACATCTTCTTTAGGCGTGACTGAGGGGTCAATACATTGGAAAAATGAGTGTCGCGGAAATGAGAGTTAAAATTATTATTAATAATCGAAAAATATAAGAATTATTATTTATAAAAATATATATTTATTATTAATAATTTTATAAAAAATATTTAATTTATATTTTGATTTGTTTTAATTTTATTGCGGTATCTGGCACAGCGCCAAAGAAGTTTAACTTTAACCGCGCGTAAAAATTACGCGCACCCACTTTTTTTTATCAATGAATAAGTCAACTGGCAAGGATGTGTGGAAATAGTATAGCTACGTTTTCCGGTAACATTTACCTACAGAATGTTATTACAACAGATTGTGTTGGAACCCATGTAACAACACCCTCACTGACATTCTTTCTGTTCAATCGTCCCGTTTTCTTCACTGCTCCACAACCAATGGGAACTGCCGACTCCGCCAATTCCTCCATTGACCAGTCTACTGGGACACCTTTAATAAGACTCATTCTTGTGACGTTATATGTTGGGATAATTGCTACATGTTTTGCCATAGATAAAAAGGGGTTCCTTATGAACTCATTTGCTGCCTGAGCAGAGGAATTGGACAGAGATTTTGTTGCCGCGAACATTTTTAACCCCATCATTAACTATAGACTGAATCTTGTTGTGGTGTAAAGACTGACCAAAAATAGTCCGCAGCCCGTTCCTGCTGCTGGGTCTGCAACTTCCCGTGAGATATGAACAATGTAAGGACCTCTGTCGTTATTGGAATAGGATTTGGGACCGTAACATACTAGGGTGGACATAAACATGTTATATGGAAGGATTGACTGAAGTAATATCAGTGATTGTTTTTTTTTTGTATTTATTGATAAATTGTCATTAATTTCACCTGGCCTCTTAAGCGTAACAAGCCTTGCCACTAAACTTTCATGTTCACTTCCAGTGTCCGGTAGATCCGGAGAAGGGTCACCGTCCATTATGACAACCTAAATCTACAACTTAGTATAAAATACACTCAACACACACAATAAAACTACTTACAAGGTACAAATACACACAAAACCAACTATTTCAATACTTTATAATACAGAAATCCTTATAAGAAAGGCCTAAAATCTCACTACACCTGTGTCAACCACAACAAACGGAAGCGAAAAATACGGGACCAAAGCCCCGATAGCCTTCAGATAGGTAAGATGACACTTGAAGTGATACTGTACTCATTGGTAATATTTATTTATGCCAATGATATTTGCTTTGAGAGATAAAGAAAAAATATAATCACAGTTATTTTTCACTCAAATTCGTCTAACTCGTCTGAGGTAAATCATAACGGGTCATGTGGGAGACAGTGAAACAAGAAAGTCATGTAAGTACGAGTATATTTTCAGACGGCTTACTCTCACTTCGCTCGGGTTCGCCTCTAGGAAAACAAAAACAAACCTATCCCACGGAAACCGTACATTTTCCGGGATAAAAAGTAGCCTTTGTGTTATTCCAGACTATAATCTATCTCTGTGCCAAATTTGAAATTTCATCCAGATCCGTTCATCCGTTCTGGCGTGAAAGAGTAACAAATATACATCCATACATTCATACTCACAAATTTTCACATTTCACATCTATACAGATAAATAAAATTGGAGTGTCTGTTTGTAATATTAGAATAACCGCTTTTTACTAAATGCATATGGATGTATGCACGGTACATATACCAAAACACATTTTTTACAATTTTTGTCTGTCTGTCTGTCTGTCTCTCTGTCTGTCTGTCTGTCTGTTTGTTCCGGCTAATCTCCGAAACGGCTGGACTGATTTTGACGGGACTTTCACTGGCATATAGCTGATGTTATAGGGAGTAACTTAGGCTACTTTTATTTTAGAAAAAGAATCAGGGTTCCGCGAAAAAAAATTAAAACCCATGAAATTATGAACAAAATCCGCGTACGGCCTACGCACCCGAGCAAAACGAGGGTAAATCGCTATATAATTTAAATGAATATCTTAGGAGTAGCAAGCTACTGTTTATGTCTACCTAAACTTTTTTTTTTTGTAGTTGGGGAATGCATTTACGCATACCACCTATCCCCCAGGTGGTTATGTGGGGCTCACCGGCTAGAAGAGCCGGTACTACCCACTAAACCCCAACTTTCCCCTCCCCTCCGCCTTAGTGGGACGCCACGGGATCGCTTACGCATAACTACCGCGACGCCCCGGCGGTAGGCCTGACGGCCACCAAACCAATGAGGCTGCTCCACAGTCCACTCTGCTGAACCAGAGAAGGACCCGGAGCAGCCCCATTAAACCACACCGCCCACCGAAGTGGGCACCTTTCAATCGGCTGCAGAGGACAGGGAGAGCAGCAATGACACACCGACACTCCTCTTCCCCTGCAGCCCCACCGCGTCTGCCATCTAAGACGGTGGCAGCCCCGTCAAGGCCGCGGGGGGCAGGGAGAACGGCGTACCGAAATACCGGCACTCCTCTCCCACCGCGGTCTTCCCCTCTACCGGTTACGAGCCTGTTTTCACAGTCCCGCAACCGGTCCCCACCCTCCGGTCGCGAGACCGCCGAAGCGGCCCCGCTCCCGGTGGCCGCAACTCCGGAAGCCGAAGCCTCAACGGAGAGCAGCCCCGTCCTGCCTTGGTCCGCGCCGGATTTCTCCGGTACCACCCGCCCCTGTGCTAAGCGGGTGGCGTTCCCCGATCCACCACCTGGGGACGCGCCCGGTAGGAGTTGGCTCTCCCCCGGGATGTCTACCTAAACATAGCTAACCGTGAAACGTACCGTTTTTAAACGTACCGAATTTATAATATTAGTGTAGATAAATCAACCTTCCTATTAATTAGGCTTAAAATAATATAATAATATAACAATTTTACTTAGAAACAATGTACTTATTTTTTTAGGTTTCTGAGCTATATATATATATATATATATATATATATATATATATATATATATATATATATATATATCATAATTAGAACAGAAAATGTGATGGCATGACAGTATTATGTCCTTTACCAATAGATGTTTAACGTGAAACATTGAATACCTTCTCTTTATGACAATTGGTGAAAAAAAAGTATAAAACACATGTATCTAAAGCTCAATATTATCTACTACGACGGTAGCAAGAATCCATTGTGAAGGAAAATAAAACACATTATTAACTTTATTACAATCATGTTCACGGGAGAGAGATAGTTTTATTTAAAATGTCGAATATTCGCGTAAATCTAAAAAAGTATTATTTATACTTACATACTTTTGCGTAGATTATAATTGACGTACCCATTTCAGTGTACTCCTTACCCTACAGTTTAAAAAATCCGTTAAAATTTTATCGGTTAGAAATTGCAATAACCTTTGTTTACTATGTAAATACCAACTAATTGCAGATTAAATTATTACGAGCATTCTTCCCATTTACCTAAAAACTTGAGGTCCGATAATAGCTGTTTAAGACGGCAACACATGAGATTAACAAAAAATGTAAGGAGACTCTATAGACAAATTAGAAAAGTAAAGAGCTAATCTCTGATGTTAATCTGTGCCCCCTGATGTACTATCCCTCACTTGACCTTATTTTTTGCTCTTTTCACATTTCTTAAGCTTTTATTTTTTACGACATAGTTCAGTCTACATTAAGAAGGTTTTTCTCTACCTTATTTCTAACATTCACTTTTTTAACAACATCCCGCACAATGTGAAAATTATATGTGACTAGTACTTAAATTTACATTCTCATATCTTATTCACAGTGCAATTCAATATTATAGAAAAATAATCTGTTTATAATTTTTATATAAATACTAGCAAAACCCGCGGCTTCGTTGCGATCAAACGACAAAAAATACGAAATTTCATGCAAATATGTCCAAGGAATAAAAGTTTCACACAAACTTTTATCACCTATTTCACTCCCTTGGGGGTTGAATTTTGAAAAATCCTTCCTTAGTGGATGCTTCCATCATATGAGGAATACGTGTGCCAAATTTCAATTTTCTAGCCTTAAGGGTTTGGCCTATACGTTGATACATCAGTCAATCACTTTTGCCTTTTATATATATAGATTATTCGTGATTGTTTTCGTAAATGAATTGAATACACGCCCACATGTGTTTAATAGCTTATTCGTATACATATAAAAAATAAATTACTTGTTAATTCGCTAATGTTATTTAGATCATTTTTATAGTTACAAAAATTGCGTAAAATCTGCCATATGGCTGAAGTAGAAACGAAGGTCATATACACAAACATATTTAATACATTCCCCTGAAACAAATATAGTATAATAGAAACATTTTATCATTATATTGCGTTACAAGAAATTCCTAGACATAATGACTCATACACCCGTCAAATCGATGTACAAGTAAATTTTTAAAAGCATTTTCAATGAAGTTATTAGTTTCACTTCTACTATAATATAGTATAATATAGTTTTCATATTTTTTATATCTTTTGCTAAATACACAGAATGAAGTTCGATTTTGTCAATAAAACATGTATTTTAAGTCCTGACAAAAACAATATTATATTAAAATAATTTTAATCTATATATTTATGTTAATTTGAACGATACCGCAAATATATCGTAAGATTGAGAAATATGGGCCGCAATGTCCGGCATAATGTAATTTGTTTATAATTTATCTCTAACATTTAAAATTGTATGTTTTTACAACTTTACTACGTGTTTTCCGCGACCTAGAGCTTTTGAATGCTGCTATCTTAAATCATAGCTATAAGCTTTATAGTTTTAATAAATTTTTAAAATAGCTAATCTAAGCAAAACTATTATAAAACGCCAACGTAGGGCAACAGGATGACCGGTAACTGCCGACTCTATATTTATGCATAATATTAGTCCCGAAAGCAAAGAATGAATGATTTCATATAAATTATTTATTTTTAAATATAATAGCAAACTTTTATGGTCATTACGCTAGCTGTTGGATATAAGATTTTCCCCCTAATACAATTGGCAATTTCTAAAAGCAATATTGGGCGGCAAAATTGCTAAATGGGTCTGAAAATTTCATAAAAAGATAGGTACAATTTTGTAAACACAATTATTAAATAAGCCCACGTCGTAAAGATTGAGGGTCTATAAATTCCAATAGAAGAGCTACACTCTAATAATATGAAAGGTATTATAGACCTGCGGTAATGTAGTTTTCTGTTTTTTTTACAAATTTAAATTCTTAACAAGTTATCTGCACGCACACGCGGAAGTTGAATCCACAACTTACGTATAACAACAACAAAAATCTGCTCATATCATCTATACAGATAAATAAAATTGGAGTGTCTGTTTGTAATATTAAAATAACCGCTTTTTACTAAATACATATGGATGTATACACGGTACATATACCAAAACAACATTTTTTACAATTTTTGTCTGTCTGTCTGTCTGTTTGTTCCGGCTAATCTCCGAAACGGCTGGACCGATTTTGACGGGACTTTCACTGGCAGATAGCTGCTGTTATAAGGAGTAACTTAGGCTACTTTTATTTTAGAAAAAGAATCAGGGTTCTGCGAAAAAAAATTAAAACCCATGAAATAGTGAACAAAATCCGCGAACGCCGTACGCGATAATGTACATACGTAACGTAAATTGCTATATAATTTAAATGAATATCTTAGAAGTAGCAAGCTACTATTTATGTATAAACATAGCTAACCCTGAAAACGTACCTAGGAACGAACGCGAGCGAAGCGAGCGTGAGTCGCTAGTAGATCATAATATATAAGCATTTAATACACCACGATAAAAAAAGTTGCTAAGTCATTCCGTAAATATCTATGCAAAAAATGTCAAACCGTTGAGTGGCCGAGCATATATTTTTCTTAGAACTGACATGTTATTAAAATAAGATTTTATGTTATATCTGATAAAATTTCTTTTAGGGGATATCCAACTTTTCATATCCGAATTTAAATCTAATTTTTTTATGGTTGTTTTCAAGTTCATTAAATAATACAACAAAATATGTACAAATGTGCTCAGTAATAAGCTCGTTTGTTTATTAATTTCTTGTCATAAATAAACAAAAAATTGAAAAGATTTCATAATTAAATAATAGTATAATAATGTTTTTTAAATTATAATGAATATTATTTAATTATTCGAAGTATAGAGCAACAATAGGATGCATAACAAATTGCATCGCAAACACATTTAAATTAATATATTCCTAGATAAACTACCGTTTTATTACTAGATAGAGTTAGATAGATAGATTCAGTCTAGTATTTCAAATTTAATGTGACCCTCATTAGTATGAGAACATTTAAATGTTATATATTAAAAATCTACTATGACATTTAGGAACATGTATCAAACATAAGATTTTGAAATGTTAATTGTTCATAATTTAAGACTATCAATTTTAAGATGTATACGGCATAGGTATACATAAATAAATAAATAAATATGCTGGGACATTAACACACAGCACCATCTAGTTCCATGGTAAGCTTCAAAGCCTGTGTTATGGATACCAGATAGTTGATATACTACACATATATAACTTTAAATACATACATATTATAAATATAAACACCCATGACTGGAGTACAAACATTCGTTCTCATCACGCAAATGAATGCCCCCAGCGGGACTCGAACCCGCGACCACTGGCGCAGAAAGTAGGGTCACTACAAACTGAGCCAAACGTGCCGTCATACATGCATTATAGCGGTCTTCACAGTTGGGTATCATAAATAAATATTATTTTGTAAATAGGTATGTATACACAAACAATATACATATTTATTTACTTTCATGCAGAATAGATTTATTATGAAGGATGAAGAATACAATAAGTTACGTATGTCATTAAGATTTTTTTGTTTTAAAAATTGTTAGGTGTCCCGATTTAGTAATTAGCAATTAATATGGTAATTTGCGATAGAATATAAAAATGTCAAAATCTAGGAGCGATATTTTGTATTTCAACAATGGTCAAAATATTAAAAATTATTTAAAAATACGTTACGATATCCGAGTATGTATGTACATACGTTAAAAACTACGCCTTTTTTATTACATGTAATTTTCTCTAGTGTGTAATTAATTTTATAAATCAATCGTCTTAGTTTTAATTATACCCAACTGGCACGCATAAAAGACATACAAGAAACTGAGTTAGATCCTTTTGCCTTATATAAGATTATAACGTCTAGCTTATTTACTTCTTAGCATATCTATAGTCCGCTGTAAGCAATTCATCACCTGTAGAGCTTTATTAAGCAAATACAACAATGTGAACTTTGAAAGAATATCATGAATAATGTAAAAGCTCTGCGAACAGTCTTAGCTTTAAATTGTTAAAAGGTCATCCAGACTGGTGCATGTTTTACCCTGTGTATACATACGAAGAAAGACTTTGTGCATACAGATGAAGTCTGCATTTAATCAGACTTTAAGTCTTATTTGCGCAAGCATACAATAAATCTAGAACATCACAATCCTATACTTTGAGTTTATATACATTTTATATACTATAAAAAATGTAATATAATTCGTTTATTAAGCAACCGATTATTATTAAGACTAACCTCTGGTATGAAGTTCTGTAGTTTTAATTTTTCCTCGACTAATGTACAGGAACATTCTTTTTTCATTGTTTTTAGTCGAATTATTATTTATACGAAATTATTTTACAAGTGTACACTATCATATGCTTGAACAATTTATAACATAAAGTTAGACCTGTAAACATACTAAAGTATATAATGCATATATATTAAGATTTAAGTAAACTAATTTCATCTTACGAATTATGGATTCGTAATATTGCGACGATTGAGATATTAAAATGTTAAACACAGACGTAAAATACGCGTTAATTTAAATGACAATAACAATAAACTATTATGATAATTATTCATATTTGAAAACCGTTTCGATATAAATATTTTATCTATTAAAGTGTCATTTAAATTATGAAAAATTGAATTTATACATAAATATTATATTAACTTATTAACACTTTTGAAATAGTTTAATTTTGAATAAAATACTAAATTATTAAGTACAACAAACATGTAATTGCTGTCTTAACCGAGAGTAAAGCACTATGATGGTCGTCTTATTTTTTATGGTATTGTATCAAATCATACATTTCCTTCTTTGGAGGACTATATCTAAAACTATCCATCTTTACTTATTAGTCTCATATTTACGAATACTAGATCAGTTACATCTATTTTAAAGCAAACTTTTTGAAGGATTGGTGTGACAATATACCGATCGTACCTACCTGTGTATCTGAGCAGATCTGCAGGCACTTGAAGCCCCACGCGTAACGTTACATATTTTTTGTAATTGCCCAAATTTAGACTTGTCCAAAATAAACAGTGTGAAAATAAACGTGTGTTAGAAGATTTCACATAAATATAAATATATTATATCCTAGACCTAAAGGCAGTGGTAGCCCAGTGGTAACGCGCTCGCTTGGGAAACCGAGTGAAGCGGGTTTAAATCCCGGGTCTCGCACCTCTGATATTTTCATGTACGAATCATTTTCTAACTTGATTACCACTTGCCTTACGGTGAAGGAAAACATCGTGAGGAAACCTGCATACATTTCCACAGTTATTAAGAGTTAGGTACACGTAATAACTGTGGAATTATATTTGTTTTATATTATGGAATTGTATTTGTTATATTTAAGTATAGTTAATTTTACGTTCATTACAATGTTTTCTTTTAAATACTGAAAAAGGCACATTCAAATGCATGGCATGTAGCCTTAAAACACAACAGAATTAAGAACCTTCTTATATTTAGAAAGAACAATGCCACAGTTAATTTCACGTAATTTACATATTAAACTCAAACTTAAATAAGAACTTGTAGAAAAAAGGTTTAACGCAATTGAAAAAAGAAAAATACCTAATGATTTATATTTTTTATTTATTATTTAATAAACATTTCTCTGGTGTAAAAGGTTCCAATCAAAATAAGGGTTCACGTGCTCAGACACTCGATAGCTTAAAGATAATAACTGCTTAAATAAAATGTATTATTTAAGGAGGAGTTTGAGTATAAAAGAATTTATATGGTGAGGTCGCTATAGGTTTAATCTTCAGACTACATACAAGAATAGGTATTCGTATTCTTCGGCATATAGAACAATAATTTGAAGCTACACAAAATTTTCTACATCAGAAAGAAGGTATTTCAATCTAATAATGTCTAATTAATTTATGTACCTATATCTACTACACATATAATAAAATTCTGAGTCAAATCTGCACATTAAATACTTTTTTGAAAAATCTAATTGAAGTAGTCATTATTATTAATACAGAGGCCGAATGTATAGTTTTTAGAATTTTTGTCTGTCTGTCTGGGAACGCATCACGAGAAAACCACTGGACAGATTTTGATGAAATTTGATACGATGATAGCTGGGTATCCGGGTCAACATATAGGATACTTTTCACTGCGGGAAAATATCTCACTTGTGAGAAATCTATTCTGACCGTTAAAACGTTCTATATAAATAAAATTAATGCTCGTATGTTTGTCTCCTATGTGTTCCTCAATCATTGATCCGATTGTGATGAAACTTTGGTAGGTTAACCTGTATACAACTGCAAAGGTTTCTGGCACAAAAAAAGAAAATTATTCTTTGTACGGTTGTTTTCTATACGTTCCTACACCATTCAAGCTTACGTACTAGTTTTAAGATACAAATGGTTGTATGGTTTAGGTATACCCGGTACACTCGGTGAATAAGAACTAGACAGAAAAAAGTGTAATATTTCGACTGTCACGACACTTTTTAATAAAAGCACCCTATGTGGCGTAATCATAGGCGTTAAGAAATGTATGATGTAAGGAATTCGTGTGCACTCTGTGCACAATATGTACAATATCCGTTACTTAATATTTATTATACCCTAGTACTCGTGACAATTTATAACCGAATTTTGAGCCATGGGCAGATAGCGACAGGAACTTCGTTCCTACCGGGTGTCGCACGACGCCTCAAGACTTCTTTTTGCTTCTTATTGCATATACTGACGTGACGGCACGCCTATATTTTTATTTTTGTTACTATCCTATAATATCATATAATATCAGGCATTTTTTCTCTGTTAGCGTCTCTTAATTACTGGTTAATAAATATGGAGGCTGGCGTCGACCTTTCATAGAATTAATCAAGCTTAGTCACGCCCGCACGTTCACACGTATTTCACTTATCTGTACGCATTTTACACATTAACTGACCTTTTGTACCACATCAAATCAACAATATGAATTTCTATAATTCATTTTTAATAATTTTAAAATTAAATTATAACATTTGAATGGCTTCTATCAACTTCAGACTTTTCATATCAAAAAACAGATTTTAAATAACAATGTTTTAGATTAAATATGAGAATAATTGTGTTTAAATTAAAATGTTTTTAAGTAATATAAATTTTCTTATTAGGAAAACTTTGTAATTGTCTACAAAACTTGGTTTCAAAGACATTTTTAAATGGAATCTTTTTAACAAACTAAAAATCTGTTTGTCTTCTGTGTCAAACATTCACCTCTACATCGTAATTTAAACATTAGTTTAAATGAATATAAACACAAAAATGTAGTGGCAAAGCCAATGATGCCTATGTTGAATAAAGTAATTTCAAAGTTTTTGAATAATCCTTATCGGTAGGTATTACACATGACATGGAGAATGTTAGATAGTAAAAATTAAACTAATCTATACTTATAATATTAAGCTGAAGAGTTTGTTTGTTTGTTTGTTTGGTTGAACGCGATCTTTTTGCATTTGATAGCCTGTTAATTGAGGAAGGCTATAGGCTATATTGTATTATCCCGGAAAAGTGTACGGATCCCATGGGATAGATTGGTTTATGTCTAGGGACGAACCCGAAGCGAAGCGAGGGTGAGTCGCTAGTATATATATATATATATATATATATATATATATATATATATATATATATATATATATATATATATATCGCCTCATACCTCATCCCACAATGTTTGAACATATGTATGAGATATGTACATATATAAAAAGTAAGAAAATGAAAATCGAAGTGCAAGCGACTAAACTAAAGCTCAGTTTTATATAAATATAAATATATGGTATATTATATGTTTCACTGAGTACAATATTTTTCTTATACAATAAATATTGTCTTAATGTCTTTTACATTACTAAAAGTCCTACTAAAGGACTAATAAAGTCCCAAAAGAACACACATTGCTTTTATTATTTTACTTGTTTTCTCACACTTTTATACTTAAACTGAATATTAAACAAAGCAAAATTACGAAGTTTGTTGAGCTAAAGAATTTTCCTTTATTGCGAGATTAACGTATTTTAGTATAGCTATAGCAAATAAGCAGAAAGTTTTTACTTTCAGTAGGTCTATAAAACTAAGGAGACCTCAATAAATTGCTACAATTGAAAGCGGTCGAGCATGTCATTGGACTTAGATAAAGTTAAAACTGGGTGCCGAGTCTAAATCATTTTATATATTAGGTTACTGTTATAATTTTTTTTTTCTTTATTTAGTCATATGATTACCTGTCTTTATGTACACTAATATTATAGAGAGGAAAGATTTGTATTTTCGTATGCTTGTAACGAATAAACTCAAAAACTACTGGACCGATTCAGATGAAATTTGATAAAAAGATAGTTAAAGATTGGAAAGGACATAAGATATTTTTTATTCCAAAAGTTATCCCTTAAGGGGGTGGATATAGGGATGAATGTTTGTATGGGGAAACAACCTAGGGAAGATCCCGAACGAAGCGAGGATGAGTCGCTAGTTAATTAAAAGAGCGTACATAGTTAAGTTTTCGTCAATACAATTTGTGGTGAATGACTTCGTGGCGTGCTACTTGATAATAATAATATTAGATAAGTTGATGATAAAGGTCATCACGATGTAATATCAACATCTTTATTTATTTTTATAAATATGTTAAGACATTAACACACAGCACCATCTAGTTCCATGGTAAGCTACGAGGCTTGTGTTATGGATACTAGTTGGTACACTACACATATAAAACTTTAAATACATACATGCTCTAAATATAAACACCCATGACTGGAGTACATGTACATTCCTGCTCATCACACAAATAAATGCCCGCCCCCAGTAGGACTCGAACCCGTGACTGCTGGCACACCAAATAGGTCACTACAAACTGAGCCAAACGTTTCGACTTATAACTAGTTGCTTATATAACATAAGGGTCTTTCTGTTTTACTTTACTTACTGTATTTTTTATTTTAACACAAATACACAGATGCAGCCTTTATCGTATGTCGATAATAATAAAAATGTGTATATTTTTTCATACAATTGTAATAAGGCTAATCGAATAATATACTTTGTTTCTATCTCATGGCATGCAAAAATATTAAATTCAAGCATTTTTACTTAGAACATTTATACTCTTCTAAAGATGTACGTTTACTTGCCTCTAAAACTTTATCCTTGCCAACGTTAAAATCTCTCGAGAATGTCACTGTACTTATAAAATTTTAGTAGGTACATTTATTTATCTAGATAGCGGTTGTATAAATGAAAGTTGTTTCCATTCTTGTTGTATTAGACAGCTATAGCTCTGATTCACATTAGAAATGCTAATTACATATACTTTTTCTGAGTATATACTATAGGAATAATTATAGACGCTTATCAAACTAAAAATTTAAGATTTATTGCCACAAAGAAAGAATATTAAATTTTTTAGATATTAAAAAGGAAAATATTATGATATCATATTTAGATTTGGAAAGTATACCTAATAATATTAAAGAAACTTCGATCCTAAATTAATATAAAACTAATTTTATTACTTTTAAAATAAAACAAGAAAATGCTTAAAACCGTCTCTGATCTCAGCTCTAACCAAAGATTTACTCAATACTCATGAATAGTGACGAATTCTTTAGTATTAAAGAATTTTCTTTAAATAAAGCTAGTTTTATAGCTGGCTTAGTTACGTGTAGTTAGTTTAGATTTAATTCGCTGTAAGTCCATTTTATATCTGTTAAATTAAACCTTTTTTAGGGTTCCGTACCTCAAAAGACCTTATAAGATCACTCTCTTGTCCGTCTGTCTGTCCGTGTGCCACCATCGATTTTCTCAGAAAAAGGTGGACCTAACAAGTTAAAATTTATACCAAAGAATGATACTATTAAAGGGTGTCCCCATACATACGTAGTTGACGCCAATTATTATAGTCCTCTTTTAAGTTGTATGGGCGCTCATACAATTTATTTGTAATATAAACCTACAAATTTGTACGGAACCCTCGGTGAGGGAGTCCGACTCGCAATTGTCCGGTTTTTTTAAGTTAGGAAATGCGTTCACGCATACCTCCTGAGTCCTGGTAGCTATCATACATACAAGTGTTTGCAATAAAAACAATTACAAGAACAAATACAAAATTTGCAAAACGACTTAAGCTTTTTAATTTAAACTCTGTAAGAGATTTAAATGAATTGGCAGCAAGCCTGCTCCTTTTGTAGTGCACTTAGGTAACTGTTCTTCCTGGCGGCACGACCATATGTATCAATAACACCATTCCTTGTATAGTTCGTTCATATCCATCAAAATGGTCAGCTGTCTAGCAGACTAATAAAACTAGTGCCAAAGTTCTACTTCGACATACCTCGCTACTGATGGCATTAGAGCTAAATTACAGCTAGACTTCGGAGGATAGATAAGTGTTTAGCAATGAGCACTATTTTACATTTCTAATTTTTCTTGCACTATCACTCCGCTTTACTTTACTTTTTGTGCTTATTCGTATCTTCGTTAAACTCTGAACTTAAACTGGTCAGGCTACGCACTCCTCTTCTTAAGCATGCATCAGGCATGCTATTTTGAAAAAACGACACACTCGACTACGCAACAATATCAAATTATATAAATAATATTTAACTATATTACATACAAAAGAAAATGTTATATGCACTGAGTATTTCTATTATTTATCAATTATTAGCGACTCACCCTCGCTTCGCTTCGGGTTAGTTCCTAGATAAAAACACATCTGTCCCACGGGAACCGTACATTTTTATAGGATAAAAAGTAACGCTTATTCTATCTCTGTGCCAAATTTCATTCAGATCCGTTAAGCCTGGTGTAAAAATATCCATCTATCCATCGATCCTCACAAACCTTTATATTTATAATATTAGTATGTGTTGAAAAAAACACAATAACAAGGATTTATTATGTAAACTAGCTTTAGAGGCTTTTACTTCAACAGCACATAAAGCAAAGTGTCATCACTTACAGAATAATCCTTTCATATTTCCGAGAGGAGTTGGATGCGATTTACGTGTTCTCAATTTGCTAGCGTAGATAAAGTTCTCCATCTTGAAAATGCAACAAGCTCTTATCTAGTTTCATATAATTTATCTATCTAATATATTTAAACGAGCAATTCTTGTATATTTATTTATTTATACCGGCGATCTCGGAAACGGTTCTAACGAGTTCGCATTTTTCCACGCAAAATATGGTCCATAATTTCTTCCGCTCGGGCATAAGATCGTTCCTCGGACTAATATGACCGGGCTGTTCTGTGACATGTTGTCTTTTTTGTGTGTGTATGCTAAACTGAGACATTTATATAAAACACTTGACCGATATACTTGTTTATTATAATTGGTATGGTCATATATCCTAGAAATATGTTGATTTTGAACTTGAAATATCTACTTCAATGAATTCAATTTGCATATAACCTAGACAAACATTTTGTGGAAACAAAATACAGTGAAATTACGAATATGTATATTGTATATACAAAACAAATGTACACTCAATAATGTATACAAGTAATGTCCGCATGGAACTGTGGTACCTAATAATGCCGCTGAATTGTAAGTCCGATTCCTTGGAAGAAAGACAAGCCAGCTCTCTTTTCACCGATAGAGACAATTGGACGAGGAGCTTATATCTTTTAAAAAGTACAGTATTATTTAACTTCTAATAAGTTATATGGTCAGAGGGGACGTGAGTTCCATGTTGTATGCTTATTTTAAAATCCATTTGAATTTTAAATAAAAATATAAAGTACTTGTGAAACTGCAAAAAGAAGAAAATATTTAAATATTCGTTCTGAAGGTGTTAAGCTATTTTACTATTAGGTTCTTCATATAGAAAGTAACAAAGGAGGGATTAATTTATCACATTTCACTCAACACGTCACAAATTCACTCATAACTCATTTATCAAGGGCGCCTAAGCTTAGCGCTTTCAAAGGAATATAGAGTTCCAAATACGCATTACACAGAAATATAGTTTCACCCACGCTTAGTGAAAGCAAGAAAATAAAATTGTAATTCCCAGCCCCTTAAGGCTTTAAAATTTTAATTTTCCTGTCATAAGGGTATAAATCTACGTATAAAAACTCTGAGCAACAGTCTAACAAGCGGCTCAACGTGCATCTTTAATTCATAGCGAGACCGCTCAAACCTTTGTTCTGTGAAATATCGCATCCATATAAACTAAAACTAAAACTACTAAACTGACGCTGGATTGTGCACAGCTTTTGAGAACGTTGCATAGTAGTTAGCTAATCCTTTGCAAATTTATAACGTCAATACATTTCAGATATGAGCAGATTTTGCATAAATACTAACGACTCCCGCTTGCTCCGCTCGGGATCTTTTAACGTTTTAACAGTCAATATAGATTTCTCACAGAGATAAGATATTTTTTCGTAATAAAAAGTATCCTTAATGTTGACCCAAATACCCAGCTATCATCATACCAAATTTCATTAAAATCTCTCCAGTGGTTTTCTCGTGATGCGTTTCCAGACACACAGACAAAAATTCTAAAAATTATAGATTCGGCTTCTGTATTGATTATAATGACTATTTCAATAAGATTTTCCAAAAAATATTTAATGTACAGATTTAACTCAGAATTTTATTATATGTATAGATAGATATGTGCATGTTTTTACTTAATTGTTTTACAAATATTTAAAATATATACTCTCTCTATGGCTTAGAGTTGCGTTAACAGACGCAATACATTCTGCCAGTGTCACGTTTTGTGAGGAAGACACAAATGAGATTGAACGGTAATTTTGAAATTTAGTCGCTTTAATATGAAATTAAAACTATAAATGAATGATCGGTCTACAGGAGAAACCTACAACAATAGAAAATAATTACGTAATACAAAAATGGCACAATGATTGAAAATGAAAATATATTATAAATTAATTTTATTATCTACTATAAATTTAACTAATCGAATTTACGATCTTTTAACACGCCCATATTTTATAAATGGAATCACCTGAGAACTTCATACGCCTACGACGCTTCCACTAAACGATATGTACTTTTTTTGTAACATAATCTTTGTTCATATATTTTTGAAATTACCAGAATAAAAATATTACTATAATCTTCCAACCTGTAATATAATCCACCGAAACAGGATATCATTTAAAAGATAAATATTTACGTTGTGACTTTTTCACAGGTCGCTGCCACATTACGCCTAAAGATTTACATACATAAAATTTAAATCTTAAAGCAGCTTTGTATAAATCAACACAGCATATTCTTGTTTCATTCTCAGATTTGTATATTTGTGTGTGTATACATAAATATTTGTAGAAGATTTTAGTACATTGTAATAAAATAATTGATTTTTATTTAAGCTTCATAAGCAAGAATGATTAAATCTTATTAAATTTCTTTATTTCAAGATATCTAAATAAAGGTATTATTGTAAAAAAAAATAATTTTCATATGCACTTTAAATACATCAAGTCATTTGCTAATATAATAATTAATTGATGACGAAAATATAACGTTCACGCGGCTACAGACTGTTCATGTTTTTTATCGAATACAGCAGATGCTTCCTAACAATAACATATTAAATAAAACTTCTCTTCGGATCAACATGTTATAAATAATAATTAAACTACACTTAACTATTTTTATTAATTTTCTTAATCACCTACAATGATATTATAAAGTGTTACAGTTTATAAGTTTGGATGTAGGCACTGCAATCTGTGAAACTACTGAACCGATTCTGAAATTTCTTTCAAGTGTTAGAGGCCATTTCTTATACCGATAAAAACGTGATTACTGCCAAAAATCATAGTGAATTTAATTAAAGTAAAAATGCGCGGCCTAAATCTAATATATTTAAAAGAGCAATTCTTGTGTATTTATTTATTTATACCGGCGATCTCGGAAACGGCTATAACGATTTCGCTGAAATTTGGTATGTGGAAGATTTCGGGGGCGAAAAATCGATCTAGATTAGTCTTATCTCTGGGAAAACGCGTATTTTTAAGTTTTCATGCGGTTTTATGTCAACCTAACCTCTGGCACAAGCATCGTTGTGAAGCGGCTAAGGCGCAAGATTGACTATCACAGATGTCCGTGATGCAAAGTTTTTACTTTTGTTTTTTTTTTGTATTTATTCAAGCTTTTAGTTTTTTTATCTAAAAAATACGATATAACAAAAAAGAACTCCGAGCGAAGCTCGGTCGCCCAGATAAGGGTATGAAATAAAGCAATTTCATGTTTGGCAAAAAGACTGGCACTTAGGAATGAACCCGTATGAAGCGAAGGTAAATTGTTAGTTAGTATTAAAACAAAACGCAAGAAAAAACAAAGACCAGAAATATAAAATTCATATTTACGTTAAGTAAATGTAAATCAAATAAAACTTTGAACATCAGCAGTTTCTTTAATAATTCAATACAATACAAAGTAAACTAGCTTAAAGGCTTATATACAAAATGTTTGAGATTTCTTGAGCTACAACAATTCAAATGCAAATCCACTTTCCCGTCATGTATACATTCAGCAGCGCTTGGACCAGTCACTCTGAACAGGTGCATCGAATATACCAAATGGTTCAATTTATATTCCTTTAACCCTCTTCTTACCCTTTCGACTCGACGACTCAATCATTTCGATCTAAGGATTAGAGTACGGACTGACCGTTACGCTGAAGCCTTTGAGCTTTTGGAGAGTCCAATGTATTCACTGTGAAGTAAACGTTAAGATATTTTACAGAGTTAAACAAAAATTATTTATTGGAAAAAATCTATATAATTCATAATCAATATTTTAATAATGTTATTTTCATCAACAAACTTATTATTTACTAGCGACTCACCTTTACTCCGCACAAAGTTCGTTCCTACTTACTTTTTAACGTTTACTATGGATTTCTCAGAGATGAATATTTTCCCGCAGTTAAAAGTATCTTATATGTTGACCCGGATAAAGAGCTATTATCATACCAAATTTCATCAAAATCTGTCCAGTGGTTTTCTCGCGATTCGTTCCCAGACAGACAGACAAAAATTCTAAAAACTATAGATACGACCTTTTGTATCGATAATAATGACTATTTCAATAAGATTTTCCAAAAAATATTTAATGTACAGATTCGACTTAGAATTTTATCTATATCTATATATATAAAATTCTCGTGTCACAGTTTTCGTTGCCATACTCCTCCGAAACGGCTTGACCGATTTTGATGAAATTTTTTGTGCTTATCCGGTATCTATGAGAATCGGCCAACATCTATTTTTCATCCCCCCAAATGTTAAGGGTGGACCACCCCTAAATTTTTTTTTTTTATTTTTCAGACAAAATTTTTTGTTTTAATTTTTTTATGATACAGCATACAAAAATACCTACAACCCTAAATTTTCACCCCTCTACGATCAACCCTTATTTTTTAATAGCAATTTTAGTTATTTAATCATAATAGGATACTTTTTACTGTGGGAAAAACTCTCCTCTGAGAAATCTATACTAAACGTTAAAACGTAACTAGGGACGAACCCGAGCGGAGCGAGGGTGAGTCGCTAGTTATATGTATAAACAAGTGAACGTAAGACCCCATGTTCATAGTATAGATAAAAAGCAAGAACGCAAGGAGCAAAATAACAAAGTGTACATGATATATATATATACTAAGCATTTAGATTACATAAAATTATTAAACATAATTTTACAAATGAATATAATTATAATAGTAAGCATTGTACGCAATTTTAAGGGAATCCTAGATAATGTCATAATACTTGTTTATTTAAATTACCTAGTTGTCTTTAAATTAGACGCATGAGATATTTTTAACGAAATTGTCTCTTAATCGCACCTCTGAGACTTTCATGTACGAAACTCATTTTTCAACATGATTACCGTTCTCTAATGCGATAAAGGAAAAAATCGTGAGCAAAATATGGATGTCTGAGAGCGCCTAAGTAGTTTTGGAAAGATGTGTGGAGTCCGTCAAACCGTATTTGGTCAGCGTGATGGAATATGGCCTAATCCCCTTAACGACACTACTATTCTTCTCATTCCGAATCTATCTATCTATGCATATAATAAAATAGTAGCGAAATGTACTTATAATATTTTTTAAAAACAATCACTGTTTCTTATTGTGTACAGAATATATCCCCAAAACAACAGATGTGGATATTTTTGTCTGTTTGTCTGCATTTCACGCAAAAAGCACTTACCCGATTTTAACTAAATTTATCCTATTACTGCAGAAAAAGCTTTCATTCTTATGAGAAACACAATAATTATTTATTAAACAAAAACTTTTAGCAGCAGGGTTGTATTTAACATATTTAACAATTTAGTGCGAATCTTTTATTTTCATAGGAAAATGCTAAATTTAATTCGAGCGCAAGTCATTCATCTATAATAGGGGAACCCAAGAGGGGATTTTGGGATTTACTCAAGCGCGGCAGATTAACAAAAGGGGGGATACCTTGCACTCTTTTGAGTACCTCCACCATAATATAAGCCCTCTTTGTAAGGCCCCGCGTCTAGATCAGCCGATCAAAATATTAAAAAAAAATTATATAAGGTAGAAATACTTGGAACAGTCTGATTAAGGCTTGGTGGGTTAATTACATCCTGAAAAGTGTGTAAATCAATAATCTACTGATTTCTACAAGCCGAAGAGGCAAAAATCGACTATAAAGTTTATATGCTTGTAGTGTAGGCTTGTAGAAATTGGCAGATTAATGATTTACACACTTTTCAGGATGTAATTAACCAACCATGCCTTAATCTGACGGTTCCAAGTATTTTTACCTTATCAAAATATTTTTTAAATATTTTGATCGGCTGCCCTAGACGCGTGGCCTTATTTAGAGGACTTATATTATGGTGGAGGTATTCAACAGAGTGCAAGGTATCTCCCCTTATGTTAATCTGCCGCGCTTGAGTAAATCCCAAAATCCCCTCTTGGGCTCCCCTACTACTACATATATGTATAGTCAATAGTCTATACCTATGTAGAGTATAAAACAAAGTCGCTGTCTGCCTCTGTCTATTTCTCCGCTTACTTCCTCTGAACCACGCAGCGTATAAAGATAAAGGCTTCTGTACATAATTTCTAAACTTTTTGTACAAGATGACTAAACTATCACGTATTTCTGTTCGTACGCTTACATGGCTAAAGATAGCAAAACCCTAAGAGATACAAAAACAACACAACAAGACAATGTACTAGGAAATTGTAGGTCTTAAAAAAACTACAGAAAAGTCCGAGATAGCATGTGTGTATCTCTTAAGGTACACTCACAATAACTATTTTCGCACCCAAGCAAAGTTAGTTAGGTATGCACTATGTACATATATATAAAATTTATAAAACGCATATACAATATAATTTTAATTCAAATATGAAAACGAGCTTAAAGGCTAAGCTATCCTAAGCTATCTGTATATTACGATATGGTATAAAATGGAAAAACACATAGACGAGCAAGGCCAGAGCCGAAAGCTAGTATAAAACAGCTATATTCTAATTCAATTCATTATATACATTAATAAATCATTAACTTTATTTTAATACTCAATTAGTAAAGTACTCAACTGATCGTAATTGCTCGATGATTGCAACCAAATGCATTTGCATGGTTATTACTGGTAGCAGCGCTTTCCAATTTTTATGACTGGAGATTTTTATGTCATACTAGCGACTTCACCTTGCTTCGCTCGGATAGGTCACTGCGCGCCTAACAGTAGCCTATGTATTACTCCAGATCACAATCTATTTAGGTAGATCTACATCCGTCGAGTCGTTTGAGCGTAAAGGAATAACAAATAACCAAACGCAGACAGACCTACCTACATTATAATATTTGGATTAGAGCAGAAATAATACGCCATGTTTGTAAATCATAGCAACGTTCATTAGTGAAAAGGGACGGTTTGACAAATGTCTCCCGCACCATGCTACATTGAAAATACAATAGGTGTATTTCTGTGATACCAAGATTGAATAAAATTTTAAATTAAAGTTATGCCTAAAAAAATATATAAACTAAATTTTACCTTCCTGTGGTTGAAGCTTATTTTTTACCTTTTGTTCCCCGCTACTCGATCCAAAAAGAAATATAGCTTACAACGTATCCGGATGATTAAAGTTATTTTATACTAGCGGTTCAACCTCGCTTCGCACGACTTCGCCTCTAGACAAACAAAAACAAATCTATCCCACGGGAACCGTACATTTTTCCGGGATAAAAAGTACCTATTTGTTATTCTGATGTGTAAACTATATTAAAGTTCATTCAAATCCAATCTGTAGTTTTTGTGTACTAAGCTGTATAAGTTACTATATTTTTTTAACTATCCCACGGGAACTTTTTAATTTTCCGGGATGAAAAGTATCTAAGATTGACCGGGGATATAAGGTACCACCATGCAAGATTTCATTTAAATCGATCCAACAGTTTCGGAGATTAGTCCGTACAAACAGACAAACAGGCAGACAGAGAAACAAAAAAATCTAGGTTTGTTCTATTTCTCTTCTTACATCCCACTGATTCGGTTTTTAGCATTTTTTTTCTATGTACAGCCATTCGACCTCTAGAGTTTTATTATATTTATGACTTTAATTATTTTAGAGTTGTTCAAATTTTCTTCTTGATCGTCCTTTATATAAAAACAAATGTTTCAGCACTTAACGTTTCAAGATATAGAGTACATGTTGCTAGTGTACCTAACAATAAGATATTTTTGAATAAATATATTTGTATTAAAATATTAAAAGCATCTGTATTTCACAACCACTTTGCGTGTTTTCGTGTGATCACGAGAGCTATTCACGGGAATTATAAAAACGGCGCCTTTTGAAAAATACTTCATTACCGTTACTGCTAACAAAAGTTTACTTTTGAACAAAGAGTACAATGAAAGTTCCACTCAGTTCAACATTCAATTTAGATATAGATTTAATTGAGGTTTAAATGGGTCATTAAGTTTTTTTACGTCTTCGTCTTTCCTAATCGTCCCAATGAAGTTAAAGGTTGGCTTTATACGAGTAGAATCGTAATAGTAAGTATTGTTGTGTAGTGGTAATTAGATCAGCGTTGCTTTGTATGTAATAATAATACTCGAATTCACGTTTAAAGTCTATAAATTAGAAGATTTTTTTAGTTTTATAATAATACGTTTTAACGGTTAATATAAATTTCTCAGAGATGAGATATTTTCCCGCAGTAAAAAGTATTCTATATGTTGACCCGGATAACCAGCTATCATGATACCAAATTTTATCAAAATCTCTTCAGTGATTTTCTCTTGGTGCGGTCACAGACAGACAGACATAAATTCTAAAAACTATAGATTCGGCCTTTTTATCGATAAAAATGACTATTTCAATAAGACTTTCGAAAAAATATTTAACGTATAGATTCGACTCACTTAGAATCTTATTATAGTAAGTATGTGTAGATGTAGGTACATTTATTACTAGTCTTGTAGCATCTTATAATTTCTTTGCAACAAGGAATTAAAACATACAGTGAAAATATCATATAGGTAGATATCATAGAGGTATTTTTTGCGATCTAAATAATTTTGATATTATTTTTAGGAAATGTAAAAAATCAAAGTTATTCCCGTACCGGGAATCGAACCCGAGCCTCCTGGGTGAAAGCCAGGTATCCTAGCCACTAGACCATACGGGATTGCCGTTAAGTGGTAAAATACGCATTAGATAATCAAACCCCATCGAAATTATTTTGGCAGTATACAAAAATACACTATAACAGCCTAGAATAAAAACGCACAAATTGCTTATTCTCCAATAAATATGAATCATGTCTTGAAAAAATGTTCAACGAAAGCATAAGTAGCTGCCTAGTACAGTTAATCTAGTAATCTATACAGATAAATAAAATTAGAGTGTCTGTTTGTAATATTAAAATAACCGCTTCTTACTAAATGCATATGGATGTATACACGGTACGTATACCAACACAACATTTTTACAATTTTTGTCTGTCTGTCTGTTTGTTCCGGCTAATCTCTGAAATGGCTGGATCGATTTTGATGGGACTTTCACTAGCAGATAGCTGATGTAATAGGGAGTAACTTAAGACTTACTTTTATTTAAAAAAAGAGTTGAATGAGTGTTTACACAGAAATCCGCGGATGTGTTTAATAATGGCGCGGATTCTCGGGATGCTGATTACGAAAATGATATTTTTTCAACATTTTCAAATTCAAAATGGCGTACCTCCGTTTTTATCTCAATAATGATATGGATGTCATTTTCGAGGTTTCTCAGAGTGCTGATTACGAAAATGACATCCATTTTCAAATCCAACATGGCCGAAATTTTTTTTTTTTTTCAATAATGACATGGGCGTCATTTTCGCGGTTTCTTGGGGTACTGATTACGAAAATGACATCCATTTTCAAAATCTAAGATGGCGCACATTCGATTTTTTCTCAATAATGACATGGATGTCATTATCGAGGTTTCTCAGGGTGCTGATTACGAAAATGACATCCATTTTCAAATCCAAGGTGGCGGACATCCGTTTTTTCAAAAATTCTATGGGTGTCAATTTCAAGGTTTCTAGAGGGTGCTGATTATGAAAACGGCATCCATTTTCAATTCTAAGATAGCGGACATTAATTTTGTTAGTAAAATGATATGGGTGTTTAAATATAAAATAAAAGTAATAGTTATAAGATGGCTGATATTAATTGTATTAATAAAATGATATGGATGTTGGAATATAAGCTTATAGTTATATTTTCGCATTTACGAGTATAAGACTATATATCAAGCACGTAGAAATTTCAAATCCAGTAATTCTAGAAACCGAAAATATTTGTCCGTTGCCCCTTTATTTATTTTGTAGATCTTGAAAACGGCTTTAACGATATGGATAAAATTCTGTATTTAGATAAGCTTTAGCTTTTTAAGTTTATCTGTATAGGTATAGCTTTTGAGACATAATTTTTTACATAAAAAGACTTTTTATAACTAGTTATAATTATTAGATTCTTATTCTAATTGCTCTCACGGTGATAATGTCGTAAAGCACCATCTCGTATTTTTTGTGGTACTTGCAACGTACAAAACAAGCGCCTTCGCCGAGTGAAACTCGGTCGCCCAGATACTACATATTTATAATGGCTACACAATAATTATAATAAAATAATTAGTAAAAGTAGTAGTAGCATTTTGTTTTTTTTTTTTAATTACAATTCTTTTCCAAAAATTTAAAAAAAAAGAAGAGGTTCTCAATTTGGTTGTATTTTTTATGTTACCTACTACATCACTAACCGATGCTACTAACCGATTTCGAAAAGTCTTTTTACTTTAAAAGTACATATGTACTTCCCGTTTGATACCATTTAAATTTGAAGAAAAAATACCACTCCTAAGGGTGGAATATTTTTCCAGTCGCAAAAGCAATGCTATTCCGATTTGTATAAATACATCACAAATTGATTGATTGATATTTTAACTATAATTAAAGTTCATTCCTCGTTATATTCTATTAAATATTCTTATCACAGATCATATAATACTATACTAGAATTCATATCTTAAAGCATTGTCGGCTGGCATCGACTTCGAAAATATCTGATTATGTATCTGTAGTAAATTAAAACTACCAATCAGTATTTTTTTAATCTTTTAGTGTCTGGAAGTCGGTTTTTTTATTTAATTTTTATAAATATAAATATTCTGAGACGATCTTATTATTGTTATTTGTTGATGTTGTTATTATTCAAATGTTTCACATATACTACGTAATTGTTAAACTACATAATTATAATATCATATTACCTATATTTGGTTACTTGTGTTTAAACAAACTTAATTAATTTCCCTTAAGTAATAATATCATACCTACTTTATTCTGACATCTGTTTTTGAAATCATACTTCTCTTAGGACGTTTGGAAAGAAATATGAGAGTAAAATATATTTAGATAAAATACGAAGCGCGCGTACACCGACAACCAAAAAGCGACATGATGAAGTTAGCTGATAAGTGATAACTATTTATTGACATGGTAACCGTTGTTATTGTCTGACAAATGATAATATATAATATTAGATTCTTTCCTTGATAATCATATCATGATATCCTATAAATATATGATTGTGATATTCCTTATATGTCTTATTTAATTAATTATTTTATTAATCTCTAATTCCTTTAACAAACAGAGAGTTGTGACATACGGGATGAAATCTTTAGCTATTTTTGTTCTGTTACGTCAAGAAGTATAACTTCTTACGTGCGTATAAGGTACACACATAGGTTTGTTTTTCTTCTATTTAGCATAAGGGCCAAATAATATACTAACATTCGATGATAAAGTATCGTACCGAATTCAAGTGTTTTTAGTGTGTAATACACTAAAAACACTACTATATTACAACGTATTATATTCGCCAATTATTGTATTTTTTTTTGTAGACTAGAGGTTATACCTCAACAGGCTCCATAGAAATTTCTAGAAAAGCTCCCACCCCTTAGGGTGGAAAAATCTATACTAATATTATAAAGAAACAGGGTTTGTTTCTTTGAATGCGCTAATCTCAAGCACTAGGTACTAATTTGAAAAATTCTTTTATTTTTCTTCGCATTAGGTAGCCCGTTTATTGAGGAAAGCTATAGACTTCTAAAGGGTTTTACTAAGTACAAACTTTTTTTTCTAGAGAAACAGATGCTAGCCCCAGCTATCGCCAAGTTTTCCAATATATTACTTCGAAACTAATAAATTATTGTTTTTAAAATATACTCTATTTAAAAATAAAATAGACTTTTACAAGAACTTTGTTATCTTTCTTAATATTCAATCACGCTCAGTTCAAAACTCAGATCCTAATTTAATTAAAAAAACCTAACCTACTACATTATGATACAGATACAAATCTATAACAAGGTGTATAGGCACATACTATGTACAACCATAAAGCATTCTCAACACACATATTATCTCTTATATTTATATCTGACTGTAGTAACTCACCCTCGCTTCGCTAGGGTTCATCCATAAGTACGTCTTAACGGTTAGTATGGATATCCTACAGAAACCGTGCATTTTTCCGAGATAAAACTACTCCAGACTACAATCAGAATACAATCTATCTTTGTGCCAAATTTCATCCAGGTCCGTTAAACCGTTCCGGCGTGATTGAGTAACAAACATACATTCATCCATCCAAATTGCCGCATTTATAATATTATAATGGGCTTAGTAAGAACTAAAAAGTAGGTAAGTACTTTCTCTAATGTCTTTTTTTTTGCTTAATATCCAATCCAATTCTATTATTTTAATACTTTTGAATATTTGACATTTCAATAAAACTATCTTTTCGGATTTTTACAGCAATCATGGTCACGGGAGAGACTGATCATGGTCTCTCCCGTGACCATGCTGTAAAGCAATCGAAACGTTGGGAACCAAAACTTAAAATGAATCCGCGAAAAAATCCGAAAAGATAGTTCTATTATTTTGTTTATGACTTTACGAAGGACCAGTTTGGTCACTAATTTTAAATAAGTTTATGCTAAACCAAAAAGAATTATTACCTTAAATAAAGAAATATTGTTGTAAAGCCAATTATAATATGCATTAAGTTTAATTCTTGACAAAAAATTCTCCTTTCATATATTATGTAATGGTATACTGCAGGCGTTTACCATTTAAATATGTACTTCTAACTCTTTATTGTTTTCGGATTGCAGGTTTTCTGTATATCCCTAAGTTTTAGATTAAATTGTTACTTCATACATATTTGTAGATTTAAAAATAAGGAATATATATATAGCATATATCTGCTAAAAGAGGAGCTATCTTTATTTACTCACTTTTTTATTCTATCATCCCCTCATATTCAACTATAAATTGTTTATAACGTTCCATGACGAAAAATTATACGGTTTATGTTTATGATCGACACAGGGGGCATATTGTCACCAGCAAGTTGGAACCTAATTATTGAAGTTGTCTCATTGCAAAAAGGAATGAATTATGGAAAAATAAGAATGAATTATAAAGGGCAGTGGTAGCTCAGTGGTAACTCGCATGCTTGGGAAACCGAGTGAAGCGGGTTCAAATCCCGGGTCTCGCACCTCTGATATTTCATGTGTGAATCATTTCTAACATGATTACCACTTGCCTTACGGTGAAGGAAAATATCGTGAGGAAACCTGCATGTCTGAGAAAATCTAGCAAGTTTTCGAAAGACATGTGAAGTCCGCCAATCCGCACTTGGCCAGCATGGTGGACTATGGCCAGATTCCCCTCGTATTGAAGGGAGGCCCGTGCCCAGCCCAGCAGTGGGACGTTAAAAAGGGCTGAATACAATGGAAAAGTAGTTTTTTCAGCACTTCCATAGCAGCGAAAACAGTGCTCACAAGTCAAAAATAATTCTTAATATTATTACACTTATGTATCTATTTCTTATTAAATATTATTATTCTTTCCTTTTTACATATTAGTATCGATTTTTATAGGTAAAAATCGACACTAGGTACGATAATTTATAGGATATACAATATACATACATACTACATAGGTATATTCTATTTATTGTACCTCGATTACATTGTACCTCTTACGCTCCATTCAGTAGAGTTCCCAGATTATTAACCTGACCTTTGAGTATATAAACGCTTGATCTTCAAAAGTCCTTTGAGATCTCCCCCTACTTTCTCATGCTTTAACCCTTCTACGATATATTTTTTTGGCTATGCTTTCATAACCAGTTTTTTCTGTGTCCAAATTATTGTCTTTTTTGTGTTTAAAACACAGTTTCAAATTTGCCATACTGAGTATCTTTTTACTTCTAATTTGATCCCTGAAACGTGCTCAGACTACCCACATCTGAAGACATCCCATTTCCACTCTCTTTAACACACTTCTTACAATTATACCTCTTTGCTACAACCACGTTTTGCTATCGTATAGTAAGTAGTCCTCTTTTATTATAATTATTTTTTTATTTAATTAATTTATTTTTTTCAGGCAAACAAAACTAAATATTAGTAGGTCTGTTTTTACAGATTTAAGAGTAGGTAGGTACTTGTACAGGCTTACTTAAATAATATTTTGAGATAAAGTTTCTTAACAATAACACTGAAATCGAATTGCTAATTTACACTAAAACAAAATTTTAAGACTAAAATAATATCTCATTATAATTTGTTAAATAATATAAAGTACCTGGGCGGCCGAGCTCCGAGTTCTTTTTTGTTATATCGTTTTTTTAGATTAAAAAAACGCATAAAAACTTAAAAACACGCATTTTCCCAAACATGAAACTAATCTAGATCGATTTTTCGCCCCCGAAAGCCCCCGCATACCAAATTTCAGCGAATTCGTTAGAACCGTTTTCAAGATCGCTGGTATAAATAAAGATATAAATATATAAGAATTGCTAGTTTCAATATATTAGATTAGATGTACTTATACCTACAAATCTTACTTTCTGATTTTTAAAAGTTAATCATTATAAAGGAATTAAGTTCTCTCAAAAGTTAAATTAAAATGATCGCAATGGTTTATTCTGGAATGTAGCAAGATTAATGAGGCGAATTGTTAGCAAAGTTAGGAGACTAAACTCGCAAGTAACGCTATACTTAATTTCATTTTGGTTGTTTCGTTTATATAATTTGATTAATTTTCTTTTATCAATATCAATTCGTTTTTATTATTGATAAGAAAAATAAGCACATACTATCGCTTTAATTAATTATTACTAAACCACTTCATGAATCACACCATTCTCGTATCTTACTTGAAAAGCTAAAATTAATTTACTGATAATAATACTTATTTATCATTTTCTAGTATTCTGACTACCTTATGAATTATTAACCATTAGTATAGATTTTTCAGAGATGAGATATTTTCCTAGAGTAAAAAATATTCTAAATGTTGACCCAGATAACCAGCTGTTGTCATACCAAATTTCATCAAAATCTATCCAGTGGATTTCTCGTGATGCGTTCCCGGACAGACAGACAGAGAAAAATTCTAAAAACTATACATTCGACCTTTGTATCGGCAAAAATGACTATTTCAATAAGATTTTCCAAAAAAATATTTAATGTACAGATTCGACTCAGTTAGATTTTTTTTATTTTGTTATATGTGTAGATAAAGATAATAATGCTTTTCGTCCTTATTAATCCATCCTTTTTTACTCTATATTTATATGCATTGTCTTTAGTTACTTGAACGTAGATAAGGTGGGTTTCTACATAGGTATTATTACTATCCACGCAACTAATAAAAATATTTCTGTTTTTTAAAATGCCACTAGTTTCAGTTGACGGCATAATTAAATGTTATTAATTATTATTAATATTTTGTCCAAATTCTGCGTAAAATAATATAAATTATAAAGGTTTTGTTTTAAAGTGCAATACTAGGCACATACTTACTCTATTCTGCTTGAATTTTGATAGTGACGTTTATGGAAAAAAGTTAAACGAGCGAAAACTAGAAGTTTTTAGTTTAAAAAAAAATCAAAATAGGCATTGATGGGGGCTACCGATAGAATGAAAAATTATAATAACTTTGGAATATCTCTGTTATTTTTTTTTTTTTAATTTTTAAATTAATTATAAGTAAGTAAAAGTATAAATAATTAGAATTTCATAAATTGTAAATTGAAAATATTATTAGTCTGTTTTTAACATCCATTGGCACTCCGAGCAATAATTATTTACATTTTGATATAAATAGTATATTTATTAATCAATACATAATAAAGACACTGTGCGTTGCCAGTCTGCGCCAGCCACACTGCGTTGGCACGTCAATGTCACACGTACCCATAGGTTTTACAGATTTGCAACTAAAAAAGTTTTCACTTCAAAAATACGCTTTTGATGTCTACCTTCTTGAAGTATTTTCAGATCAGCTAGTTACTATCTAATAATTATATTGTCATCTAGGTTTTATATAATATGTACTTATGTTACTACAAAGTTTCAAATAATTTACATAAAAAATATATAAAAGCATTTATTAAAAACATGTCTTTATTTTTAAAACACAATAAATTAATCTACACAAAGTCGAAAAATTTCTCGATTACATAAAGGAGTAAGGCGAGGGTAAAGCGATATTTAAGTACATTCTTTTCCATTAAATTGTTTGATGAGGTGACACGACGCGAATATCATGGACTTAAGGGCGAAATAATTGTAAAATATAATACGTAATTCAGATGAGAGGGGAAATTTGATGTCAAAAAAAAATACTATAAACGGAATATTTTGACGAAACATGAGCAATTTTTTATGTATTTAATACATCGGGCCATGTCTAACAGTATCTTAATGGAAAATTACAATAACAGAGTTGAAATTAAAATGGGTAAACTTGCAAAAATACAGTGACATTTAAGTCATATAATACTTCTTTTTTTTAACATTTGATATTTCCTCATTGAGAGACTTTAAGATTAAGATAGTTTGGAGTAGTGTAAATTAATTTAGGGGTCTACCGTCGAGAAAACAAATACATATAAGGAAATAAAATGATTTAATTATGAATAACACAAATTATAAGAAAATCTCAAGTTGTAGATCATTATGTTAAAGGTATATGACAGTTAGATACATCACTCCTACTGAAAAACCCCAATAGCATCTCATCAAAAGCGACAAAAGCCACATAGAATAGTTTTTAAATAGGGACATGTTGAGCGTAAATTAGTTAATTAATAAATACTAGCTAGTTACCCCCGCTTGCCTCAAGTGCATCCCATTTGTATAAATTGCTATAGCAAATATTTCTTAGGAGATAGACATAATATGCTATTGTGGACTTTTCTGTAGGTTTTTTAGTTTGTTGTTTTGATGTATCTTTTAAGGTACGGTCGCTATTTTCATTATTTTATCGTGCATTTTATATTATAAGTAAGCTAAGTAATATTCACAATGAAGTATTTAACAATTTATAATGGACCTTAAATTTATAATTATTACTCTACCGATAATTTCTAAATTTATTTTTATTACTTACAATTTCCAAATATAACAATTATCTAGAAGTAATTTTTCGATTTAAATGTAGAGTGTCGGGTGACCTTTAACTTAATTAGTTTATTAAAATTTTATTTTCCATTGAAATGTTGAATCCTCTATAATTAATATACAGGAATCGAATCTTTACTTTTGTCTATAGTCAATATTCATAGCCTCTACGACGTAAGTCACACGTTCGATTTGCAAAAGTTAGGAATCTTTAAAAGGAATGTTGAAAGTGATTGATTTTTGTCGCACTCTGGATGAAAGATGATCTCTTTCATTTATTCCATCTCTTTTGTTACAAGAAAACATTGTCTCATCGCCGATTGAAAGTTAATTAGGCAGTGTAATTGAGTTGATTAAGGCGTATATAGTAGTTATATACCTCACCCCCCCCCCCCCCCCTAACGTGCGTTCACCTTGTCGTAGTGGGTGAGCTCAGTAATGCCCGGCAATCTAGCCGGGCCTGAAGCCAAGAAACGGACTAAGAGGCGGTCCACCTCAGTGGGCAGTGTGCTATGCGGGTTGCTCCTGGTACTTGTCTGATAGTAGAGTAGACTGTGGAGCAACCCCATAGTTGTTTTGGTCTGCTTCGGCAAACCTACCATCGGGGCGTCGTGGTTGAAGGTGTAAGCGATCCTGCGACGCTCCATTAAGACGGGGGAGGTTCCTTTGGGTTTTAGTGGGTAGTATAGGCTTTTCTTACCGGGTCTCTCATGACCACCTGAATGTCTACAAGTGGTATGCGTAAATGCATTTCCCAACGTTAAAAAAAAGTCGTTATATACCTCCTCTGCATAGGTATAATTTTTCCCCCAGTGTTTACAGACAATAATAATTTGTCGCATCGTATGGAAAATGGAATCAATTAACATTATCAGAAGGAATTGAATTTATTGCAATACAGCAGTACCTAGACACATATTATTTATTTATTAGTAGTTACATCAACGTATGCAAATTGGAGAATACTGATTTCTAATACCGCCGGATATTCCATGTTTCCTTACGAGTGAGGAAATTGAATGCAATCTGATTTGGCCTCTAGACTCTGTCGTATCATATTTTTAGCTTTCAGTAGCTTTATTATATTCTGTCACGCTACAATATTCCTTAAACAATAACATTTTAAAATGCAATTGACATCAGAAATTCTTTTGTATTATAAATATGCAACTTTCAAAAAATCATTCTACTCTTGCCTGGCCTGTCCATGTAAGTCAATGAAAACGCCTGAGATAAAATACGAGCAATATATTTAATAAGCATTATTATAAACGATGCTATTTTCAAATAATCTCTATCGATATAAAACGGAATAAAAGAAACTGGGGAAAAAGATGCTTCATTTTCCTCTAGTTTCCGGGGTGCCTTCCATTTCAGACCAAATAACTAATGTTAAATCAAGTGAATTTATAACAAACGTGTATGGGATATTGAATATAGTCAATAGATATTATATTAAATATCCCATTTATAAGGTATTGCTCAATATGAATATGAATTTCTTTAAAAAATATTTTTGTTCTAATATTTTATGCACCTTCACACGTGACGGATGAGAAGAGGCTATTAGTCATCATTTCCATTTTTCCATTGTAGGTACCTAATATAGAGTTTTCACTGAAAGAATTGTCGTGTCAGACTAAAACTTTAATTTTTGATTTATATTAGATGCAGAGTTTTATGGTTGTTATATAAAGATATAAGTACCTGGGCGACCGAGCTTCGCTCAGGGTTCTTTTTTGTTATATCCTATTTTTTAGATAAAAAAAACTAAAAACTTGATACAAATAAATACAAAAGTAAAACTTTGTATTCCGACCGGGACTCGATCCCGAGCATATGTGTTGTCTAACTTGCGCCTTGACCGCTTGACCAAAATGCTTATGTATAAAAATACAAGAATTGCTCGTTTAAATATATAAGATAGATATATAAAATACTTATGGTATTTTTAAAAATAATAAAGAGAGAGGACTTTTTTATTCAATTGTCTAGGCAAACTTATCTTTTTAAATTAATGCTCCTGGTACTTCTCTAATAGCAGAGTGGATTTTGGAACCCAACCCTTTGATTGTTGTGGTCTGCTCCGGCGGGTCTACCATCGCGTCGAGACGTCGTGGTTAAATGCGTAAGCGATCCCGTGGCGTCCTATTAAGACGGTAGGGTTCCTTTGGGTTTTAGTGGGTAGTATAGGCTTTTCTTACCGGTCTCTCATGACCACCTGAATGTATGCAGATGGTATGCTTGAATGCATTTTCCAAAGTTAAAAAAGTGTAATGCAGCGAGCACGATGCTCGGAGTCTTATTTTCAACATTAGTGAAAAAAAAACTATAGACGGATTTGGGTAGAGCCATCATTATTCGGAATAGTCCTCCTTTTTAAGAATCGTATTTTTATATATCTCTAACGTTTTTAGTTTTCAAGTAATTTGAAATAAAAACAAACAAGTGATTCTTCAATTTGTATACATTTAGTATAAATAGACCATCAGATTTCGTTTAACGCTGAATCAAATTTTTCAAGAATAATTAATCCGTTATTCATTACTCACGCCAGATAGACACGACGAATGTTCATTACATTATTTAAAAGATTAGTATGCATGTAAGGTGAATCGTCTTTTACGGGGGAACAGTTAAATAACAGTTCAAGAATTCACCAGAATGGCGCTAGTGTAGGAGCGGAGTATAAAATGAATTTAACAGTTGTGGATGGAGTGAAATGTGCCGAATTAAATAGGTAATTTAATATTTTTGGTGATTAGAGTAGTTAATGAAAGGGCAGTATGCAAAACTTCGTCATAGATAAATGTAGTCCAAAATAATTCTTTCCTTGTAACTTGTTTAGTTTTCTATCCTACTTTAATAATTTATAGCGCTTTCTTTAAAATATGCCCACTTGCTACAATAGCGCCATCTTTAGTTAACGCCTTTCGTTGAATATTTTTTCATACACAAATGGTTCTCGTTATTTCTACTCTCTATACCTACTGTTAATATTACAGTTTGTGATGTGTACAATCACATAATATACCAAGTATGTTTATACCAAGTATGTGTATGCAATTTCATTTTAAACAATGATGTAATCGTATTTAAGTTAAGCTTTATTAAGTGTTAAGCTTTATTGTTATTTCAAAAATAAAGAAAGATATTTATAGTCCCTCAAGAGTTTTTTTCACCAGTTTTTCCAAGGACTAAGACATTTCATATCCGAACTTGTGATAAATGACTACAATACTCATTACTAAAATATTTTATGCGCTGCATACATTAATTAAACAATTTTCTTTAGTTTCTAATTGTACCATAAGGCAAAAAGAATAGTTGTCATGTGTAATTCAAGCTTTAAAGATAATTTTACTCTATGCTTACGCACACACGCATGATAATTGACAACATTACACAATAAATTCAACATGGCTGTCTACTACGAATGGGGTTCTTCGCGGCTATTTTTTCTCAATTTCTGTTTATTCTAAGCGTTTTGATTAATGGAAATACATTGCCTTATTTTAAATAATGTAAGTCAATGTGTATAATATAGTTTTCGGCGTAAGTATGCTGTATATAGTTATTTATTTTCTCCAATATCCTTGACCGATCTAAGAAGGCGAAGTAGTTGCTACTTTCGTATATTATACTTGTTATTGGATGTCTCTTACAGGTATTCTGAAGATGCCAGTTAATCCTCTCTCGGAAATAAAAAAAGGTGTCGAGAAAACTAAATTTTCACTGTCACTTAATAGAAATAATGCTACACATCTAAGCAAAGAAAATATAGCTGCCAATACAAATAAGGAAAACTCTTCATCAGGACCTAACGACGATAAAGAGAATAAACCTGTGAAAAGACCTTTAAAAAGCACTTATTACAACACATTGAATGCGGCTAAGAAGTTAAAACCATTGACAGAATTAGTTAGAGCTAAAGGTATTTTCTGACATTTGTTTATTAAATTTTTACCTGTCATTTTTAGTGCTTCATTATTTAATTAAATGTCTTAATAATACGCTACGCTAGACCTAAAAATAGCGTAAATAGTGGTTTTTCAATCACTATTGAATAGTTATGTATTTAGTGTTAACTTAAATTAGAGTAAAGGGAAAAGCAACTTTCATGATGGTGTTTTCTGTGTAATTGCAGAAATATCAACAGAATCAGAGCTAGTTGTTTTGGAGCAGTCTCAAAGTAACACTGCCATGTTGAATGGCCATCATTCAGACAACCAGTATGGAGGGAGCACCCAATGGAAAACACCCATTGCAACTCTCTCCAATCTTGGAAACACCTGTTTTTTAAATAGTGTCCTATATACTTTGAGGTTAGTAAGATATAAATGTAGTATCAATCTTTAATTCATAAAGATTTAATAATCAATTCAGAACCTGCTACTTTTCTCGAAATTGGATGTAGTATAGCTTGATGAAGATATTTTAATAATTTTTTAACTATTCTATTGAACTATCAGTATTATATTGACATAAATATTCAGAAAAATTAAGTAATAATTGATATAATAGTGAAATTTATCAATTGATTTGATCATTTTGATTACAATTATATCACATTAACAATAATATTAGTGTTGGACAATTTCTAGTATGGTTGATTATTTAATGTTTTTAGAATATAGTGTTGTTACTGCTACATTTAAAAATAAAATGTACAAACTATTAAATTAGTTGTGAAAAATAATGAATTTTCTTATTAGCTTTCATATTATTTAATAATAGAAAAGAATATAGTATTTTAAATATGTTTTCCAACAAACTTATGTATTATAATCTTCCAGATATGCCCCCCAATTTGTTCATAACCTACATCATCTGGTATCCGATCTCAGCCGAGTGGAACAAAAATTAGGCAGTATTAGATTGAAGAGTTCCTCTCTGGGTAGAAGTGCAGCAGGTCTTGCTTCATCAGGAACCAGATCCTGGAGTAGCAAGGATCTCCTTTCATTAGGACAGTCAGATAATAGCTCGGGAAAGAGTAAAATACAAGTAAGAGAATTTAAAATTAATACATATTCTTCAGTTTTCTCAAAACTAACATTTTCTTATGAAATTTAATCAATTATTTATAAATTTATAATTAAGACATATAAATTAAGTTATCTATAGTAATAAGTGAGCCTGCATTTTCTTTTATCTATCTATAATTTTCTAAGACCATTATAAGCCTTCGTAAAGTGAAGATCCATCTTAAGACCTCTGACCAAACAGACACCCAAAATATCAAAATTTTAGTTAAATATAAATTATAACATAAGTAAAATGTTGAAATAAAGTATAAAGATTTTTACTACTAATCTTATCTTAAAATTCTCGTGAAGCTTGTGTCAATGAAATTTAAACCATATGATGCAACACTGTATATGTGTTTATGTTATTATCATTGTCTTGATTATATAATGAAAACTTGTTTCATATTAGAAGCCATGGCATTCTTAGACAAAACGTAGACAATTCAGTGTTGAATAATTAATAGTCACATTTACATACAATAATAATGATCAAGGTTGAGATGTACCATTCTTAATCATATATAAATTAAAACACAAATCCTATTTTTCTACAAATAGCTTCTAAGTATTGGTTGTAGTTTCTTTAAAAATTAAAAAAATATAAAATAAAAATAAATAAATTAATAAAGAAATTTTAGAAGATAATTTTGTAAGCTCTATTTTGATATGTCTAATACTAGCTGTTGCCTAGCATTATGATAAGATCTTAATTCACAACCTTTTTCTTTACTAAAATACTTTATTTAAATGTTTTATAATATATTTTTTTAAATTTCTAATACTAATTTACTAAAATTGTAATAGTTTGCTTAAGTATGACCCTATGTGTCTAAAAGTGGCCTATATGCACCTCAAGGCTCAAAATCACAATCTATCTCGGTACTAAATTACAACCAAATTTGTCCAGCCATTTCAGTGTAACAACAACAAACTTACATACACATACAAAATTTCACAATTTTTATAATAATCTTACATTGATAAAAAAAGTACTAGATACACAATCCCATGCAAAAGTTCTCTTAAAACTGTTACCAATTGTGTTAAATATACAACAATGTAAATTGGACCTTAAATGCAATGCTTAAAGTTGTTTTCACAAAAAAAAAGCACGCTGAATGTCCAAATGAGAGCTCATTTGGTGAGGGCATTTTTTGTCGCTGATTTGATTTTTATTTTAATAATTGATTATATATATAATAAGAATATAATCATTTCCAGATAGCGACAGAGAAACTTCACGAGACATACTTAAGTCTTCGTGCGGCGGAAAGTAAATGTATCAACAGCGGGGCCGATGTGAGCCCTGAGCCGTACGCGGCGGACGCCTTCCTCGCGGCTTTGAGAGAAGTCAACTCTACCTTTGAAGGTACAGCTTAACCAATGGGATCTGATTTTACATGTTTCTTTTTTTTTATAAATGTTGACTACTCAAGATATCTGGTGATATTGCAGAATGTGCTATAACTACAAAAATGAAATGTTAAATTACAATTCATTTAACACTAATATTAGAAATATGAAAGTTTGAGAGAGAGTGTGTCTTCGTTCACACTAATAGCTCATTAAATTTGAATGCAATTTAAAATGAATGAAATAAAATGAAAAACTGTTTTGTAAAATTACAACATGTGTATTGTTTATACATAAGATTTGTAAAATCAAATTTTTTATGATTTTCTTTACATGTATTGGAAAATTACTTGATCTGGGTAGCAATATAACAGTAGTACATAAAATTGTCAGGTAACAGACAGCAAGATGCGCACGAGCTACTGGTGTGCATACTCGATAGTATTCGTGAGACGTGTCGAGCGTTGAGCGCGCGAGCCTCGCGCTTGCAGCTGCAGGAGAATGGGGATAGGTGAGGATTGTTTACTAATATTATTATTACTTAATTCACTATTTTATATACTCGCTAGTGACTTACCCTCTTTTCACTCGGGTGTGTCCTTAGACACGCTTTAAATAGATGTGTGAATTCTTTGTTATATGTGATGGAACATCACATCAAAAAAGCCGAAACAACGAGTACCAGCGGAAAAGTTTTTCTTTACAAAAAAAATGCCATTGTGCAAACCTTTTACGATTTGCAATACTAATGGCTATGTAATAGATATTTTGGGGCCAGTTTTAGCTAACTAATGATGCCAGCATTTTAAAATCAGTCATGGAAGGTCCTAGTGGTATTTCTCAATTCATGAAACCGGGGGTTTGAAATAATTTTAAAATAAATATTACTCAAAAATATAATGATTTTTTAAGAATATTTTCTAACTAGTAAGAAAATCCTTCCACCCAGGTAAAAATTTAGATATATATGTTGTAGGTTATGATTGAGGTGTTTTTTTAGTGAAAATTTCGTAGGTGTATCATGCTTAGAAATTAGAATACATGAAATTAATTTTTCAAAAATTTCAAAAAAATTTTTTTTTACAATTATCTCGAGATTTTTTGACATAAATATCATGATATGTTATCTCTCTAAGTTATGTACAACATATATCATGGACATTGATGTATTCATAACTATTAACGAAAAAAAATATTTTTTCATAAAAAATATTTTTTTGATTTTCTCGAAAAGTAATGTATATTTTTAAGTAATATTTTACTGGTAAGTTGTACTCCGTAAGATCATCGTACACAAATATTGGTAGTTGAAATTACCGCTGGGGCCGCTACCCCATGCTTATCCCGCCACCCTCTTTATAATTAATAGAACTTTTTCTTCAAAGATATTTAAGAATAGTATATAAATTAAGAATAGTAGTCATTGAAAATGGACATCTAGAACGTATGTTTTTAAATTAAACTATTTTTTGCAGTTTTATCTAATATATTTTTTCCCCATGCTGTTTATACTGTGTGTTGTAGTGTATGCAGTATGTCAGTAAGTGGATGCAATAGAAATAATGTATAAAATGTATACAGCAACGGGATCGGTCGGCACGGGGCGAACATAGACAGCGACGGCGGCAAGACGCTGGGGCACCTGCGCAAGTCGTGGAAGAAGCGCAAGGAGGTGAAGGCGAGCGACAAGCGCCACTCGCCGTCCGACGAGCGCGCGCCCTCGCCCGACCCGGAGCGCGACGAGCGCTCGCGCCCCGGCTGGGACTTTGTAGCTGATGATTTTGAAGGTAAACTACTTAATATTATTATTTACTAGCGACTCACCCTCGCTTCGCTTCGGGTTCGTTACTCGACAAAAACAAAACTATACCACGGGAACCGTACATTTTTTCCGGGATGATATATAACCTATAGCCTTCCTCAGTTAACGGGCTATCTGATGCAAAAAGAATTTTTCAAATCGGATTAATAGTTCCTGAGATTAGTGTGTTGAACCAAACAAATAAACAAATATATTCTTCAGCTTTATAATATTAGTATAGATTATTAATGCGAGTTTGTGAGGATCTATTGATGTATTATAAATGTTTCTTGTTACTTTTTTTACGCTAAAACCACTAAACGAATAAAACTTTCTTAGATTTACACGAATATTTGACACTTTAAATACAACTATCTTTTCGATTTTTTTCGGTAATTTATTATGATTTTTTGTTCCTGACGTTATAGTCATATTAAAGACGTATTGTCTCTCCCGTGATCATGATTACTGTAAAGCATTCGAAACGTCGAGAACCAAAAATCAAAATAAATCCGCGAAAAAATCCGAAAAGATAGTTTTATCAGTATTTAACTAATGAACAAATTTTGATGAAGTTTACGGCGATTGATGTACTCTCTGATGCTTGGGGAATATATCGTAATAAACACTAAAGCAGTCAAAATATACTTTTATCAAATATTTATTTATTTAATTAATTAAAAAAAGTAAACTAACAACACATTAAAACATTCATATACATTTAGAAAACAATCAGTAATCAGATATGTAGGTTTTTACGAGTGTACATAAAATTCGCTATAATTACATAATCGAACTATACATAAAATCATAATAAATCCATAATATATAATTAACAAATACAATTCACATACAACAACAATGATTCATAATAAGTCAACACCTGTCAGCTAAAATAATTAATTTAAATAATGTAAAAAAATAAAGAAAAGTCAAATAATATACCTAAGTCAAATTAAAAATCGATCAAATAATAACTACATGTCCAATTAATCGGGTGAGTCAAATAAGCTTTTGCAAGTACTTTTGAATCATCAATTGTACGTTTTAAATTTAAATTTAATGTTAGTAAAGTCAGTCCGTGAGGAATCTATTATCGATACCACCGATCTATAATTGGAAAATTAAGTGAAGTGAGTTTTGCTCTATGTCTAGCACTGATGATATTTTCATGTGTGAATATTTTTAACATAATAACCCACTCGTCTTATGACGAAAGAAAAGATCGTGAAGAAAACTACTTCTCTGAGAGCACTTAACTAATTTTTCAAGGAATAAGTGTGAAGTCAGCCAAACTGAATTTGGATTAAATATTTCTCGTTTTATAGGCAGTGGTAGCCCAGTGGTAACGCGCTCGCTTGGGAAACCGAGTGAAGCGGGTTCAAATCCCGGGTCTCGCACCTCTGATAATTTCATGTGCGAATCATTTATAACTTGATTACCACTTGCCTAACGGTGAAGGAAAACATCGTGAGGAAATCTACATGTCTGAGAGAACCTAGCAAGTTTTCGAAAGACATGTGAAGTCCGCCAACTCGCACTTGGCCAGCGTGGTGGACTATGGCCTGATTCCCCTCGTACTGACACGGGCACGCCCGTGCCCAGCAGTGGGACGTTAAAAAAGGCTGAATACACATTTCTCGTTTTGTGTGAAAGTTCTACTTATTAAATAACGCTTTTTCTGTACTTTCCCCAGGCACGATGGTGGTACGCACGATGTGCCTAGAATGCGAGGCGGTGACGGAGAAGGCGCAGGCGGTGTGCGAGCTGTGCGTGCCGGTGGGCGACGACGACGCGCCCGACGAGCCCTTCCGAGCCGCCTGTCTCTCCAGCGAGTACTTGCGAGATCAGAATAAGGTGTGTGTTGATTAAACATATTAAATACTAAACGAGTTGCCTTCGCTTCGCTCATGCATCCTTAAATACTAAATTTCATCCAAATCCATCCAATCGTTTCAGTGTGAAAAAGTGACATTCACACACATACAAACTTTCATATTTGTAATAATAATGTGATTTAATATATACTTCTGGAATATTAATTTTGATAATGCCTGATATTGAATAAAAACTATTTTTGAAGTTATATTTCTTTTGGAACATTTGGAAAAAATTATGAGAGTAAAATTTTTACGATGCGCGCGCACATCGATAGCCAAAAAGCGAAATGTCATCATTTTTCAGCTGTTTTCAGCTAACTTCATAGTTAGCTGAAAACTGTTTGTTGCTATGGTAACCATTGTTATTGTCTGACAATTAACATATAGTATTATATTCATTCTTTAGACGATATTCTATGAATATGTATATGATTTTAATATCTCTATGAATATTATAAATGTGAAAGTTTGTGAGTATGGATGGATGATTGTTACTCTTTCACGCCAGAACGGATCTGGAATAACACATAGGCTACTTTTTATCCCGGAAAAATGTACGGTTGGGATAGGTTTGTTTTTGTTTTCCTAGAGGCGAACCCGAGCGAAGTGAGGATGATCCGCTAGTGCCTAATATACCTTATTTAATTATTAATTTGTTTTAATTTAATTGCCAAAAAAGTTTTACTTCAAGCGCGCGTAAACTTTACACACACCAATTTTTTTCTTATTTACTGTGACCGTAATACATATTTCTTATAATTCATAGCCATAGCATTGAAAGAGACACATTGCTCTGAATTGGCACTGTAACTACCTAACTGGACCGTTTTTAAGCCTCGTAATCATGGTAAACTTTTGTTTATAAACAAAGTTACAAAGAACAGTACATTTTGAAAGAGACTGGCGTGTGGACAGGAAATATTAATTTAGATAATGTTGCCATCAATTTTGTGATTGTTGATCAACTGTTGCTTAACAAATGTTTACCATATATAAGGGAATTTAAGATATCTTTATTCTAATATAAAAATAGAAAGTAATAAAAACACCACAATTCTTGAGCCGACCTGAAACTACCCCAGGATATTAGGTTCAGCAATCGTACACGTTAGAGCAAAAGCCAACGACGCAGTAGTCGCTGTAGATAAAAATATTATCATCAAATTAAATAAAAATATTATTTATCTAGGCAGTGGTATCCCAGTGATAACGCGCTCGCTTGGAAAACCAAGTGAAGTAGGTTCAAATCCCGGACCTCGCACCACTGACATTTTCATACACTAATCATTTCCAATATGATTACCACATGTACTACAGTAAAGAAAAATATCATGTGGAAACCTGCATGTCTGAGAGAAGCTAGCAAGTTTTTAAAAGACTAGTGAAGTCCACCAACCCGCACTTGGTGCACCTTCGCAGTTAGTGGGGCGTTAAAAAGGGCGGAATGCAATATGTATCTATTTTATTTTCCAGTATTGGTGTGAAAGATGTCTCCGTTACAACGAGGCGAGGCGGAGTGTCGCTTACTCTCGACTGCCGCGGCTTCTCGTGCTACAGTTGAAGCGGTTCAGTGGCGGTATGGAGAAGATCACCCGACACGCGCCCACCCCCCTCCTCATGCCGTGCTTCTGCGAGCCCTGCGCTAAGCGACCGCCGGAACATCCGCCTACTCATAGGTATCACTAGTTGCTATTGTTTTTATTGTATTTATCGCAGTTTTAAATATTAGTTTTGAAAAAGGAGACCACTTTCATTGGTTGATTTAAAAATATAATCTATACTATAATAATATATAATTTTACCGGTGGTAGGACTCTGTCAAGCCTGAGGAGTCCCGACTGGATAGGTACCACCCCTTTTTTTTTTAATTTTTTTTTTCTCTGTCTGTTTGTACGGGCTAATCTCCGAAACTGTTGGACTGATTTAAATGAAATTTAGCATGGTGGTACCTTATATCCCCGTTCACCATTTATGATACTTTTTATCCCGGAAAATCAAATAGTTCCCGTGGGATAGTCAAAAAAATTTAGTAACTTATACAGCTTAGTACACAAAAACTACTAATTGGATTTTAATGAAACTTTACAATAATATAGTTTATGAACTATATTATTGTAAAGTTAGCCTATTTGTTATTCCTATGTATGCATCAGAATAACAAATAGGCTACTTTTTATCCCAGCAAATGTACGGTTCCCGTGGAATAGATTTGTATTTGTTTGTCGATAATATAAAGTAACGGTTATTTTGACATTATGCCTAAAATTTATAATAGAACATGGATTTAGTATAGTAATTAATTGTGTTAACACCTTATTTGTAGAGTAAATATGTTATAATTCCAGATATATATTATGGGCGGTAATAATGCATCTCGGGCAGACGCTCACCGGCGGCCATTATGTGGCGTATGCACGAGACAGCTCGCACGAAACCAAGTGCGAGCGCGAAGGCGGCGGTGACATCACTACCAACAGCGGTTCTAGCTTCATGAGGACCCTGTTCAACCGACCCAGGCCCGCCCCCTCCGGCTGTACTGCAAATGAATGCTGTGTACCCCGACCGAGGCCAGAAGCTTGTTGGCTCGCCTGCGATGACGACCTCGTCAAACCTATATCGAATGAAGAGTTTGAAGATCTCCTATCAGCAGAACCCAAGATGAGATCTGCTGCAACGCCGTATCTATTGTTTTATGTCAAAAGCGAAGCCGGCTAGATGTGTGAAAATATCCAATGAAACCCAGGAAAATGTAAATCCTACCTCCTGTTCTTTGTTGAATGTGAAGTTTGCTATCCTTCGTGCCCATTAGTGTTATGTCCCTTTAAAGTATAAAATTTTATGAATTAAAGGTGTTTACACTGACGCCGAAACTCCACTTTTATAATGGGAGCGTATTTATTTAATAGATAATACACTTGAAATTGGCCTCACTGAATTACATACCATATTCTTATATGGTGTTTAAATACAAGCGACTCTACTTTGCATTTTGCGGAGATTTTAAAAACAAATGTTAAATAAGGAGTTGTTATTATAGGTTCTGTAGATCATTTTTAGTAGTACCAACACCAGTGATCACAATAGGGAATATGCGTGTGATTTAAATAAAGGTGTTTTTTTTTTTTTTTTAAATCTCTATTGCTTCTGAAATAAGCGTATATCAATATTTTTAATTGCTTTTTGATTAAGATAATAGTGCAAAAATAGATTGGAAATTCAAAATAGTTGAAACGCAACACCATTGGTCAGACTAAATGTGATGTCAAAGTCTATCTTAACAGAGTGTTGTTGTTTGGTGTATATATATATAATTTTTACACTAAATTTTCGTTTTTTGGAGCTGGATATTTTTTTTCAATTTTATAACGATGTAATCTATTGTATAAAAATAAAAACACGCATATTCCCTAGTGTGTGTTGTCCCTTTTCCAGTCCATGCCTACGCGACAGGCAGCTCTGAACAAAGTAGTCATTTAGTTGATCAGTATGTTGGTATATTACCAATAGTTACATCACTCGAGTCAAGAAATAATAAATGTTATGTATATCGCTACATTGGTTTGATTTTATTCGTAACAATAAAATAAGACATTGTTGTAATGTATTGAGTTAATATATTTAAGCTTAAAAAGACATTTGAGGGGTGACATTGCTGCAGTGGTGTTGATGTGGCCCGACGTGATATTATGGAGTTAGCGAAAATGTATTAAACCTAGGGTATTACGAATTCTATCAATAGGTGTATAGTAAAATATAGAATATGAAGCAGTTTTCGCGCTATTTCCACATGTTACAATCTGACAATATATTATAAAATATAAAAATTGAATATTATAATTTTTTATACTTGTACCTTTCATTGTATCGATTGTTCAATATGCTATATATTATATTCCTTATTGTTTACATCAAATATAGCAAAATGTACTTTTATACGCTAATATATATAAATGACAATATTGGCCTAATTATAGAAAAAAGGAAATATAACTCGATCACTATGTTTAATCATTAATAAAAAGTAATGTTTATTAGCGACAGACTGACGGACAGGCTCCATGTAAAGCTTGTTTATTTGTTATTACTTGGCCTTAAATCATTAATTACTGGAAAAATAGTTCAAAAACAGAACAATATTTAAGAATAAAAGAATTTATATATAAATACAGTATTACCACGAATATTATAAGTGCACCTTGTCCTTAGAGAAATTTTTAAATTAGAGTATATTGTTAAAAAAATTAGTCCTAACTACCTGAGTATAGTGATGTCCCTATCGCCACTTGTTTTCGTGGTAGCACTGTTTTGTCGAACACCAAAAATGTTCAATTTATCACATTGTTATTCTTCACATCAAAATTCTATTGCATATTTTTCGGAAATGCTCTTTTGGTTGATTAAAGATTATTATTACAACGACATAATACTTGCTTGCTTCTAATATGACTGCTTTATTCATACAATTTTAACAATATACGAAATAGCTATTGTTTAAGATGTTGCCTTTCCTACGACTACTTGACTACAACTATTTTTCTACTTGAAATGTAAATATTCTCTTTTTGAAGACTCTTAAACGCAGACTTGATTTTCATATTCTACTTCTCGAAAATTATTATAGTTAAGATGACCTAGGCATGTTGTAAATGTTAAACAGTAAACTTCTCTAGAAAAATGACAGTTTTTATGTAAGTTTTGCCATTTCATATACTGAGATCTATATTTTTAATGAAATAGAGTTCTATGAGTTACAATTTTAGCATTGGTTTTATGATTAATAAGTTTGCAAATGAAATTTAAAAAGAAAGTATTAGCATAACCGATTTATTTCCAACATATGAAATATTAATTATATATTGTACCAATTGTAAATGGGAATCAATAATAAGGACTCGAGATAAATCATAGATCTTTAAATATATTTTTATTGTTTGTGTAGGTACTTCTTTATTCATACCATTTTAACTCTTTATACAGTTTAGAAATATAATCGAAAATAAGCAATTTGAAAATGTACACCTTAAATTGTATGTAAACACTATACATAACAAGTGGAAATTTTGTTTTGGAATTAGTAAGTCATTGCTTTTCGTATGTATATTTGTTGCGGATGCCATTCCAAAAAACCTTTAAAAAAGGTAAAAATTCTTGTCAGTAGTTATACATAATGAGTTATTTTTATGAAACGAAATATGTTATGAATAATTTTCATTGTAAATTGGATTGGAATAAATTTAAATTCATTAAATTTCTTTTTCTTCCCCTGCATTACACGAGAAAATATATGGGTGTTCTAAATTAAAATGTCATTGACCATCATAGTTCATTGACTTTGAAATATACCAAACTTGATTGAAAAAAGAATACAGTCTCGGTCCCTCATTGACAACTGTAATGTTTTAAGATACCATTCAGTAGACTAATCATACAGTTCGATTCGATTAAGGCTAAAGTTTATTGTTAACTGATAAGGGGCCCGTAGATATCATCAATAAGACTGGTCAAATAAGTCAAATCGTCCAGAAGGCGCTTAGCTGTGTTTTGTTAAAGACGTGTTAATTTAGTGTAAAAATGAAAGCTGTGGAACAGAGGAATGTACGTAAAGTAAGTAAAATTCTTATAATATCAGTTTTATATGATAACATTGTTTATTACCACAATATACATACTAGATTGTTTGTGGTTTAAATTTGAATATTTATAATATATTAATGTTATCACGTGCCTAGGAAATAGATAACTTTTATTTTTATTTATGGGGCATGGGCATATATTGCAAACCTTTTATTTAACGATAACTTTATATATTGACATTTATGAAATTAAATAAATTTATACTGTAATTATACATTTTTAAGCTTTATTGTAAATTTATACGTAATGCTTCTTTTTTTTACGTAAACTTTTCTGCTACATATAATTTTTATAAAATACCTAACAACGTTTTTACAACGGAAATTAAATTATTTATTTTAAAAATGAAACATTACTAGGTAAAAAATACCAAAATGTCAAATATTTAAATTTAAATATTAGTACAGCACCCACAAATAATATAAATTATTATCTTACGTGATATTTTTATGAAAACCACAAAATTACCTAGTTAAAGTTATCTGTTACAAATTATCAATGTGACTAGTGTAAAAATGACCTGTGACATTGCAATGACCTTAGAAGTCCTTCGCAAGTCGTGGCTGACTGTCAAACTTGAAACTACCTATCTATCTATACAGTTATAATATAACTCCTTCAACAAACTTTTAATTGAACTTATAAGTTGATTTCCTTATTTTCCAATGGCTACTGTAAGTAAACATTTTTATGTATTGTGTAATTGACAATTTATAATTCTTAATATTATTTATTGTATATATTTTTATGTTTTATAAGATAAAATAGGTTATTATGATTTTTTTAATAGCCGATATGTAATATTTCAAATGATTATGAACAGTTTATTTGAAAACTGTACACAGTAATAGTTATATGACATATGTATTATAATTTCTCAATACTCTAGTAGAAAAAAGTCCATCCAATAACTTTAGTTTTCCACAAATATTCATAAAAATCTTATAGAATATTTACCAAATCTTTTGTCACTTTTTTTTTGAAACATTTAAAACTTACTAGTTACTGTTATATTAGTTAAAGATATTCATACCTATCTCAAAAGCAGAGTAGATCAAGTCACCATTATAAATGCAGAAATTATCCTATTAAACATAAATAACAATATTGCTATAAAATATATTTTAACATATAATTTTAAATATTTCTATATTACAGATTATTTCGTTTGATTGTGAAGTCTTTTAAAACTAGTGCATTGTTTAATCTATACATATTACATAGGTATAATAAAATTGTAAGTGATTGTTGTCTGTACATGAAAGAGGTTTGAGAAAACTATTTTTGGGGGTCTTTATTAACGCAATAGAACCCAAATTAATGATTTTTAGAATTTTTGTCTGTTTGTCTTTGCGTTTGTGCGCGCTAAACTTAGAAACGGCTTAACCGATTTGGGTGTGGTTTTGACTAATGTATTGTAATAAGCTTTACTTAAGATTAACTATTTGTTTTATTTCAATCTGTTCATAAATAAAAAATTATGTCAATTCAAAGAATCACCTAGGGACGAACCCGAGCGAATACGTCTACGAAAAATAACTTAGTTGATTAGATTAAGTATGTGAAGCGTGAGCCGACAAACATTGGGAGGTGTTATCTATTAACACTAGGTAAATGTTTAACAGCCAGATAATTCTGCATAAAATCTCATGAGGTCTGGTTTTTTCTCTCATTAATCTCATTAAAGAAAACATTATTATTTAACAAACAAATAATGTTGAGTAGAACCGCAACAAAAGAAAATATTAACATTACCAAGCGGTAGTTAAAAATAAATATACATATTTAAGAACGAAACAAATTCCGAAACATACAAACTGCACTTCATGAGTTTATCTACTTAGTAATACTTATATCTTAATAGTTCGATACTTAAAGATTATGTGGTATTATACAGGTATATTATAATTCATAAGCGTTTCGTTTAAAATAAAATGCGAATGGAATCAAGGTAATATAGTTGTTTAACTTATAATTCAAAATCAGTTACCTATAACTAATAATAAAAAAAACTAGGTAATTAACTCACGTCTTGTATCTTGAACCAACTGTTACTAATATATGCACAACGAAATAGGTATTAGAAAGTACATATTAATAAATTATTATAGACCGGAAATAGAGTAAGTATACCTTTTTGGTATTTGTCAAATTGTCAATTTTCCTTCATAGTTCATTTATAAGCGGGAGCCGGGAAAATGTGTTATGTTATGGACTTTGAAAAAAATGTATAACTCGCGTAAATAATATAAACAAAGAACAGTAAGTCTGTGATCATATTTTGCACTGTGTATTGGCAACTGCGTTGGCACTTTTACAAACGTTTAAAATTAGATTACTAACAGCTATGCAGAAAAAATTACCTATTTTACTATCACACTGTTGTGCTTCGGCCAATGTCACAACTTTAGATTGTGATTGAATGGGGTGAATACTGAATAAGAATAAAAAGCTTTGAAATGTTCCCCTAAATTTTATACTGAAATACGAGCGAGTTGGTCTACTCACCCCGCTCGACGTCGATGCGCGCGCCGACGCTCGTGATTCGGTGTCCAATACGCAAGTCCGCATTTCATTGCAGCCGAGAGAAGTTTTCCACACTAAAGGGCAGTTCAAGATCACTAACATCGCCGGTCTTACCTTTTGAATATAGTATATTTAAAAAATATTTTAGTAATAATAGTGTAAATATGGTGTGGTCAACTATTTATGATGGTAAAACCGAGGTAACGAAAATCTATTTATATTCTATTCGTTTTCTTACGTGTAATAGTTGCGTTTAATTTATTCTAATCGTACATGAATTGGCTAGCAATTTTCATGGCTAAATATTGTTCTTATAGAAAATTACTCAGCTAAAAATAATCTAAGAAAAGATATTAAATCACTTTTCAGCTTTTTAAAGTGAAAATAATAATATAATTATAAACAATAATTGTGGTACATATGTTCCTATTTCAATAATTTTTTATGCTAATTATCTTTTCCATATTGTCCTCAGTGATGTGATAGAATTTTGTTCTATAAGTATAGCTAATAATCCCAGTCAGTAGTCTTAGGTCATTAAATAAACATCTACACTAATATTATAGAGAGAGAGAGAGATATGAGTTTGTTTGTTTGAATTCGCTAATCTCAGGAACTACTAATCTGATTAGAAAAATTCTTTTTGCATTAAATAGTCCGTTTATTGAGGAAGGCTATAGGCTATATATCATAATGCGTCTACCCAAAGAAGTGTAGCAGTAATATATAGTGTATGATGTATCTATTCCATACTAACCATTAAAATGTACCTTGGGAGGATCCCGATTGAAGCAAGGGTGAGCCACTAGTATTATAATGTATTGCAATAACTTACTTTAAACATTTTTTTTAAAACAACACTTATCATTTACTCATGTGGTTTAGGTATATATTGATATAGAAAGATAAAAGCAAAGTATTATACTACAATTACACTGAATGAATTATTATAATACAATTACACTGAAGTTACATACTAATTATATTTTACATTTTCATTATGAAATGTTTAACTAGTTCCATTTAGTTTTATGGAAGAATTTCACTCTACCAAAAATTATAGTAAATACATAAATATTTTAAAATATGTAAAATATACAAAAAATACATAATACCTATTTAAAACATTTTATTTATGAGCTAAATAAGAAATTAGAGCACTATTGCTTTATTTAGTTTTTTTTTAATTTTAAATTATATTATGTCTTGTAAAGAGTTGTTTCACTATACCCGTGGGCTGTAGAATATGAGACATAGTTAAATGTATTATAAAAAAATATACAAATGGGTGCATAAAGGAAGTATGTATTAATTTCTAAAGTAAAGTATTTATGGTAACAGCTCAATGCCAAGTATATTAGCACCTGTTAAGTATGTCTTCTTATTTCATATGCAAGTACAAATCAATTTTGCTACAGAAAATATTTTTCTTTTGTTGATATTATGTAAATGTGTGTTATATTTTGTAATATAGCAATTAGATTGATAATTATTATTATTCAAATCTTTCTATCTTATATTAATTATAAATGCAAAATTTAGTTTGTAAAGTTTGTTAATTATTCACGCATAAACTATAAAATATATTTAAATAAAATTTTACACATTATTTAGGTGACCTTATATTACTTATTTAAATGACTTATAGGACACTTCCTGGAAAACACTCATGACAAAGAAATTATCGGTAATGGCTAGTAAAGTGAAAAAAAAATTAGGAAAACACAAATTTTCCTTACCTTTCTTCCTGGAACACCTCAGAACAGTGGTCATAAACAATTTTTATTGAATATGGTAATAAAAAGTGATATTCTGAAATTATTATTCTCTCTTGTTCTAAGACCTTGTTTGTATTGTATTTTTATTTTTATAAAATTCTTTTTTAGATTTACGCGAATATTTGACATTTTAAATTTTTATTTATCTTTTCGAAAATTTTCGCGGATTTATTTTTAATTTGTTTCTCGAAATTTCGAATGCTTTATAGCAATCATGGTCACGGGAGAGACTAAGGTTTAAGATGTCTTAAAAGTATTATATAGTTGTTACAGACAGCCTACCCACAAAACGCGCAAGAAGTAAAACTTCTGTAGGTTATCGGTAGTCGGTACTATTTATAAAATTCAATATACATATATTTACCTTAGCTCGCTTCGCTCGGGTGCGTCCCTGGATACGTTTCTTTTTTTTTTTGAGCGGAATCTTAATTCTTTTTCTAAAATAAAAGTAGCCTAAGTTACTCCTTATAACATCAGCTATCTGTCAGTGAAAGCCCCGTCAAAATCAGTCCACAGTCCAGTTTCGGAGATTAGCCGGAACAAACAGACAGACAAAAAAAAATTGTATTTTTCTTATAAATACCTACCGTATATAATTTCATATGCATTTAGTATAAAGCTGTTATTTTGACATTACAAACAGACACTTCAATTTTATTTATCTGTATAGATATTTAGGATAGGTGAGATACTAAAAATAACGCATATTAGGCATATTACAAACATATATATTTATAGAATATCTTCAAGAAAAGAATATAGTATTATATATGATGACGTGTCAGACAATAACAACGGTTACCATGGCAACAGACGTACGTACATTTTTTCGTAACGCATTCACCAGCTTATCCCCCAAGTCAAGCGGGCGTAAAGAAGTTTTACTTCAAAAATGAATTCATTTTTCCGCGAAAAAATCCGTAAAGATAGTTTAATTTAAAATATTATAAATTTTTTATTTATATGTGTGAATTGTTCACAGGCTGGTTCTCAGGATAAGCCCAGCATGCAGCTGGCTGCAGCAGACGCGGGCTCACATCTCCAGCACATGTGCTCCTTGGATATCGACTCTAAGGCTTCATATGTCCGTCTTTCTGGAATCATCTGCACCATTGGTATATAAATTTACTATAGAGTATAATATTATAAAAAAATAATTCATGTGGTCAAGATTTTAGCTGCTCAATTATTCATACATGTGATATATTATATACAACAAATTAACTTCTAGATAATTTTGAAAATAATAACTGCATCAATATTTTGTATCTCATCACTACAAAAGAATTGGATCACTGTCATGAAGGTGAAAGCTTAATGTTTTCTCTCTTCTCTCTTTCGCGCTCAAACGGATAGAGAAATTTGGATGTAAATTAGTACGTAGATAGGCTATGACTTGGAGTAAAACTCGGGCATAATGAAATATCAATTTTATTTTACGTGTATAAAATCGCTAGGGCCGGTATCCCGAGATGTATCCATGCTCGAGAAGATGATGGAGACGGGCATGAATGTGGCGCGGATGAATTTCTCGCACGGCTCGCACGAGTACCACGCGGAGACCATCCGCAACTGCCGCGAGGCGGAGAAGAACTACAGCGCGCGCCTCGGTGTGCCCTTCTCCCTGGCCATCGCTCTGGACACCAAGGGACCTGAGATCAGAACTGGCCTCTTGCAGGGTGTAAGTACTTATCTATAATAATATTTTAAATAGGTAATAAAATGGCAGAAAAGCGCACATGGACGTGCCCGAGCCAACCGTAAGTCGCTAGTATAATAACCGGCGGTAAATAATGCACATCGACCTAAAGAGGGAGAAAATGGGCTAATTTTGGTTTTGTAGAGTGTCGTCTCTGTCACTCAGTACATTATAAGTTCCCAGTAGATACCGGACTGTTAGTGCGACAGAGACGGCGCTCTACGAAGCCGAAACTAGCCGATTGTCTCCCTCTTTAGCTCGATGTGCATTATTTACCGCCGGTCACTGTATGTGCTTGTAATAAGAGCTATGTAAGTTGAACTAATATGACGCATGCTAAAACAATTGAAATTTGAGATGATTTGAAGAAGTTTTCATTTTAATTTTTATGTAAGTCGATCAAATGTAATGATATTATAAATCTTATACCTATTGAAAGATTGTTCATTGTATTGTGATTTGCAATTATTTTATCAAAAAAAAAAAAGTATTTATGTAATTTTACATAATTCATAAAGATAGTAACTAGTTATTGGTAAATATTTCGAGTTTCGAAGAAGTTAAACAATGCCAGCTACAAATGCGCATAAATATTTGCAGCAAACAGAAGTTACCTCAGTTTTATGATTTTTAAAAGGAATTTGTGATTTCAATGTAACTACTCCATATTGAATTCATGATAAATATTTGCACGATACGAAAGCCCAAATACAAAAAAAAAATGTTTATTTTATATTTTGTAAATTTCATTGTTTTCCATTCCTAAAATCTAAATCCTATAAATATTACAAATGCGAAGGTTTGATGGATGGTTATTTGTTACTCAACCACACCAGAACGCATCTGGATGACATTAGGCACGAAGATAGATTACAGTTTATATTTAAGAATAGCATGTAGGTTACTTTTTATCCCAGAAAAAGTACGGTTCCTGTGGGATAGATTTATTTTTGTTGTTCACTGAGCAAAGGATCAACTATCTATTCCATACTAACTGTTAAAACGGACGGACGGACGGACGAACCCAGGCTAAGCAGGCTAAAGTCGCTAGTGTGGAATAATTACTCTCAAAGTGAATTAGAAGTTGATGTAGCTTTTAAGTTAAACCGTAATTAGTTATTATCCAAGATGGTTCCTAATAGTAATATGTACGACCAGGGCGGTTCCGCAGAAGTGGAACTGAAGAAGGGTGCCACCATCAAGCTGAGCACAGACCCTGCGTACCAGGAGAGCGGCACCGCCGAGGTGGTGTTCGTGGACTACAAGAACATCACCAACGTGGTGAAGCCAGGGAACCGCATCTTCATAGACGATGGTCTCATCTCAGTCATCTGCCAGTCAGTCACCGCTGATGCTCTTATTTGTAATATTGAGAACGGAGGTGAGTTGTGGGTAGTTCGATATTAAATTTTATTTTAGTTATGAGCAATGGTTATTGATTACTATCAAATTGGCACTGCCAAAATATAAACTACATTACAGAAATGATTGATTAATGAATCATTTGAATTTAATATAGTATTTACCATGATTTATAATCTTACTTGAAATAAAAGTAACATGTATAGAGAAAAATGGTAACATTACTCTATGGCTGACAAACAGTGTATTTAACGCAAACTTTAAGAAACTCCTACAAATATAATATGATACTTCTACAATCTAGACGTTAAATTTCTGAAATATATATATATATATATATATATATATATATATATATATATATATATATATATACACATATATATATGTAGTTCTGAATGGTATTTGTATTCCCAGGCATGTTGGGATCAAGGAAGGGTGTGAACCTGCCTGGCATACCAGTTGATCTGCCCGCTGTCTCTGAGAAGGATAAGTCTGATTTACTCTTCGGTGTGGAACAAAACGTAAGTACGTTAGAATATATTTACTTAATAATATATTTTAGCAACGCGTGTCGTTATGTGAAAGTTGAAAGTTGGTAAACGTTGCCAATTCTCGTTGCTCATTAGTTATAGGCGATAGCAATAAACAAATATATGATTGAAAAGGACAGAAGGTAAACCAAGCTCCCTTTTAGTCTCGTTGCATTTGGCTAGTTTGCCGACTCTTTCTTCTCAGTGAGAGAAACAAAGAAAGAGAAATTGTGAGAAGGTACCTCAAACCGTATCGCGATACTTTAGGTTTTGCACACACACACAAACATAGATTTCCGTAACACTAAAACAGTCGATATGATATCTATCTTAATATATATAAATCTCGTGTCACGATGTTGGTCCGGGATGAACTCCGAAACTAATTATCCGATCTTAACGTTTTTTTTTTTCAAAATGTGTGATTTGTTTCAACTTAAAAGATAGGATAGTTTTTATCCCGATTATTTCCTTTTTTTATTGCAAAATTGACGATTTTCATATGTGTGCCACAGCAACGCGTGGCCGGGTCTGCTAGTAGATATATAAAATTATTGAAGTGTCTGATTGTAACGTCAAAATAACAGCTTTTACTAAATGCATATGAAATTATATACGGGATTTATAAGAAAAATACAATTTATAAAATTTTTATGTGTCTGTTTATTCCGGCTAATCTTCGAAACGGCTAGACTGATTTTGACGGGACTTTCACTGGCAGGATGTTATTAGAGAAACTTAGGCTACTTTTGTTTTAAAAAAAGAATTAGGGTTGCGCTCAAAAAAATTTAAAACGTAGCTAGGGACGCACCCGAGCGAAGGGAGGGTAAGTCGCTAATAAGTAATATAATGTGTAATATCTTACAACTGATAAACTTTTTCATGGTAAACATTTTACTTTACAACAGCCAATAACGGTATATTTTATTCTTGCTAGAATATTACTTATCTAACTTGTAAGAACCAATTTCAATACCTACACCATTAAAATATTTTACGGTACACGTTTACGTTACTCACTATCAGGCGCAGACATCGGAAAAAATAAAAATGTACCTATAACGACTTTGTTAAGACTTCTCTGTATATATATCTCCTTTTTTTATCTCGCACTTTTTCTATTAATCTCATGCGATATATTTGTATACAAAAAAATAAACGATAAATATTCCTTCATTCCATAGCACTCGAGTTCAATCAAGTCCGAGACCTCATCTAAAAATAGGGTTACCAACCCTACAGTTAAAAACAGTATTGTTCGCTCTAAAATACTTTTTACTGTTCTATTAAAAAAATATTATAATATTATTTTTATCATCGCTGGATTTGTAGCTATAAAGTCTGTCTTAAAAAAGTAAACCTACAAACTTAGATTCAATACGAAAAAGTCCATGTCAAAAGTGAGACTGACCTGCCACGCATTTCTATTTGGTTGGTTGGTCAGATGTTGGTGACGTGACAGAAATAGAAGTTCTATTAATTTAATAAAAAAATGAGCTCCTTATTTATTTTATGAATTAAGAATTTGAAGAGACATACGTATATTAAAAAAAGACAATAAATTATTAAATCGTGTAAGAAGCTCAAAAAATATCTTTTCCAAATTTAAAAAATAAATAAAATACTGTTTATTTTTATAGAATACTCTTTATTTTGTTTCTTTTCTAAAAGTTGGCAACCCTATCTAAATATGCTAACACGTGATCTTATCACGTGCTTACATCACATTTATACATGTGCATCTCTGAGAATTAATACACAATGCTTTAATTACTACAAACAAACAAAATGAATCTTATTACAAATCATATTTGACAATGTATCAAGTGTTTGTTTGAAACATTTGATGTTACATATGTAATATCAGTTTTTATGTATGTAAAGTGTATTTTTACTGTGATTGTATGTACCTATATATAACTTATTATTATTTCATGTGGTACTTTAAAGGTGGTAGGTGAAGTTCACAGAATAAATATAGTGAGAATTCAATTCTTTTATATGTATTAAGGCCTTTTTAACGTTCTACTGATTGGCACGGGCCTCTCTTCAATACGAGGGGGATCAGGCAATAGTTCACGCTAGCTAAGTGCAGGCGGACTTCATATGTTTTTCGAAAACTTGCTAGGTTTTTTCAGACATGCACGTTCTTCACGATGTTTTCATTCATTCTGATGATCGTGTTGGAAATGTTTTAAACATGAAAATATCAGAGTGGCGAGACCGGGATTTGAACCCGCTTCACTTGTTTTTTCACCAAGCGAACGCGCTATCGCTGCGTTATCGATAAAAGGTGAAAAGCCTAACTTTGTATAAAAAAAAACTTTTTTTTTAAATACGGTATCTAGATATTATTACCGGGTTATATTTACATTTACTGTATTTATAGCGATTGCAATTCATTATAACGTTATCAAGTGAACTTATCACGGGTGTTATCGCAGTTCTTCACTTGCTAGGAAATGTATTTAACTGACCTTGCATACAATCTTGACTCTGAATTAATCAAACATATTATTTTTAACGTTCATAAATGACAAGTATGATATGACTACTGGCATCTGCAGAAAAATTAACTACGATCGTGGATTCGATTCTCGGAATTTGTTCTGATGTATTTTAGGTAAAATTTGTGTTTTAAAATGTTTGTTACTATTTTATTTAAATATACTTACCAAAAGCCAAGTGCACTTCCATTTATCAATTACTGTTAGTGATCCTTCATGGATGGACTCTCCGCACTTATTAAATCAACAGATACCTACATAAGAATCACATCTATATATTCTTTAATTGCTAATACATGTTATGCAACGACAAAATAATCATCAATTAATTATTTTCCAATTGTCCGGACAACTTTTCTTTTTCTTTCCCTAAAAATATTTGTTGTAATGATTTCAAATTTTATGTACATTTTAAAAACAAATGCACTTATCCACGAATAAAATTTTAATCTATACTAATTACTAATAATATTATAAAAATGCAGTTTGTTTGTCTGGTTGAACGCGCTAATCTCAGGCACTATTAATTTGATTTAAAAAAATCTTTTCACGTTAGATAGCTGGTTTATTGATTAAGGCTATAGGCTATATATAATCCCGGAAAAATGTCCGGTTTTCAAGGGATAGTTATGTTTTTGTCTAGGGACGAACCCGAAGCGAAGCAAGGGTGATAGATAGATTTAAGAGTACGGTTTGTTTTTTCATAAAATATTAATAGATAAATAATAATAAACCCATAATACATATATCTCGCAGGTGGACATGATCTTCGCCTCCTTCATCCGCAACGGCGCGGCGCTCCAAGAGATCCGCGCCATCCTCGGCGAGAAGGGCAAGAACATCAAGATTATCTCCAAAATAGAGAACCACCAGGGCATGGTCAACCTGGACGAGATCATTGCGGTTAGTATGGACTGGGTAGTACTCGGACTGAAGTAATGAGATGATGGGAAGTTCAAAAAACAGTGCGTCCATGAATTTCTGGTATCTCCTAACCTAGCATTTTTTGCGCAAAAGTATATTTTAATGCCATCATTTCGCAAAAGCAATATAATACTAACTGTATTTAATTATCTTTACTAATATTATAAAGAGGCAGAGTTTATTTGTTTGTTTGTTTGAACGCGCTAATCTCAGGAACTACTAATCCGATTTGAAAAATTCTTTTTGCATTAGATAGCCCGTTTAAATTAATATATTACTTTTATAGTCCTCCTGTAAAATATCTTTGTAAATAAATAGAAGATCTCAGAGATTTATGGACGAGTGGGATAATTAACTAATCCCACTGTACTGAAAGTTAATAATGAATAGCAATGATAGAATATATAGTGATAATCAGATTATTATAAGTAATGTTGAGATTTTCTCGATAACAATTTCATACAATATATGTATATTAGTACTTTCAAGGCATATTGTTAATTCGAATTGGGATCCATTTAGTTAGTTTTTGTTTATGATTTTAAATTAAAATACTTTACAAAGATTGTAAAAGACACAATTTAGTAAAAATGTCACTATTATTGTAAAATTTTGTGAGTGAGTGTGTGGGTTTGTTACTTCATACTGTATGGGCTCAAATGTTTAAAGTGAAATTTAGAATAGGGAATATGCGTATGATTTAAATAATGGTGTTTTTTTTTTTATAATTATTCCTTTGGCTTAGGCCTATATCAATTATTTTTTAATCTAATTTCTTTTTTATTAAGAAAATGATCATTAAAAAGTGCAAATATAGGTGGGAAATTCAAAGTAGTTGAAACGTACACCATTGGTCAGACCGAGTATGACGTCAAAGTATGATATAATAAAAGAGCGATTTTGTCGCTACAAACTAAAGTCATCATTTTTCTATGTATAATACTTTTCGTCATCCCAAATGCGTAAAATGGCGGGCGTTTAAAGTATCCGTATCTGTATGATATATTTTAAAAATTTTTATACTAAACTTCAGTTTTTTTGGAGCTGGATATTTTTTTACAATTATATAACGATGTTAGCTATTGATATTATTAAGATATCTTATATGTATGTATGTACACATTGGTCACTTTTTGGTTTCATACCATACAAACGGAGCCGCGGGGAATTCTAGTATTGAATAAAATATAACTTTGCTAGCAAAAAGGTGTGGAAATTGTAGTTATGGTTACATGTAGTGGAACGATACCAGAGATCAATAAGTCTGAATACGCTGACCTTCATTTAACCTTTGCAGACATGACAAGGACGAATGCGACAAAAAGTAATATTATGTACCAACTTATGGGATTAGATATCTACGCGTACATTAAATAAATGACTATAATTCTAAATATATTTAATTAATGTATCTTTTCGGATTTTTTCGCGGATTCATTTTGATTCTTGGTCCCTAACGTTTCAAATACTTTATTATGGTCATGGTAGAAACTTAAGATTTTAGACGTCTCAAAGGCATCACATATATAGTTGTTATACTATATACCTTACAATATTTGTTAATTTTAATTTTAAACATTTTTTATAATTTCAATAAATTTTATAATGAAACATGGAAATATTATTTATTATAAAAATATAATCCGCGAAAAAAAACCGAAAAAATAGGTTTATTTAAAATGTCAAATATTCGCGTAAATCGAAAAAAGTATTATATTAATTTTTATAACATCAAAGCTAATTACAGTCTTAAAACCTTTTTTTGTCGCTTTTTTTAGTTAAAAGGAGTTTTATTCCTATATTTAAATTTATTAAATTCCCTCGTTTTATCGTTTTATGTGAAACAAATACGGTAGTTACAACAATTGTATGCACTAAGGGTGAGACATTTCTACTTTAATCTAGTTGCATCTAGTTTTTGCATATTCTGACATAAGCGGGCTATTCAGGCCATTAAAGAACGGATATAAACCATTTGCTAAATAAACAGGTCATGCGGTACATTGAAGTTGAACTGTACATTCAATTTGTCGCACAGATTATTGTATCAAACGTTTTTGTAACGTTTTAGTTGATTACAATTGATATAAAATTTTTATGAGTGTCAATTTTGTTTGTATGATTATTCCGCCTTAAAAACATGAATGTCAAGTGTCAGGGTTAAAAACTTAAAAAAAAAACCGACTTCCAGGCACTGAAAAGTAAAAAATAACTAAACGGGGGTTTCATTTAGAATAGATACTTAATCAAATTTTTCGAAGTCGGTGTGCTTTGATTTGTATTGTCTGGAAACTTGGGATGTTCAATAAAAATTAAATGATTAAAAATATTTATATATTTTTATGTTGTTTCCAGGCATCTGACGGCATCATGGTGGCGCGTGGTGACTTGGGCATCGAAATCCCACCAGAGAAGGTGTTCCTCGCACAAAAGACCATGATCGCGCGCTGCAACAAGGTAATTGGTATAAGCAGCAGTTGACTCAGCTAATACTTAATACATAAAAAGTATGTACTAGACATATATCATGTGTGTATTAACTGATGATATAATGTGATGAATTTGATAATAATTGCAAGTTTGTTCGCAAGTGTATTTTAACAAATCCACAATTTCGAAATGTGGCCCCCGCTGCACAAAAGTGCACAGTATGATGAAACATATTGATATTTTTGTACTTGACTGACTAATTCAGGGTGTTATATATAATAAATTTATTACTTTCAATTAAAAGAAAGATGCTTTTAGTTAATAAAGAACATAGAAAAATAGTCCTTACAATAAAAGTAACTATCTCAATACTTCTCAATTTACTTTTAATTTTACCAAAGCTACAACAACCAATCAAATGATATAAAACCATCGACCTCACGAACCAGGTCGGCAAACCAGTAATCTGCGCCACCCAAATGCTGGAGTCCATGGTGAAGAAGCCGCGGCCCACGCGCGCCGAGACCTCCGACGTCGCCAACGCCATCCTGGACGGCGCCGACTGCGTCATGCTCTCCGGCGAGACCGCCAAGGGGGACTACCCGCTGGAGTGCGTCCTCACCATGGCCAACATTTGCAAGGAGGCTGAGGCCGCCATCTGGCACAAGCAGCTCTTTATTGACCTCAGTGCACAGGTATTTACATTTTTACACCGCTTTTTGATATTCTGTGCTAATAACGCCATGACGTCTGATGTCACTAACACCATACTCGACGGCGTAGACTGCGTCATGCTCTCACAAAAAAATCCCATGGGGGAGACCGCGAGACGCCTAGAGTGCGTCCTCGCCATGGCGAATATAGGAGGAGGTTGAGCGTAGTACTGGCGTAGGCAGTTCTTTATTGGCCTCGGTGCTCAATTATTAAGAAATACGTGAAATTATGAAATATAGGATTTTGTAAGTTTTAAAACAACTATATTATTTTGATTCAAGTCCAAACTTATTATAAAACATTTATCAAAATAACATAAGTCACAATGAAACTTTAAAATAACATCCTAATTCCGCAGGTAAAAACACTAGAACCAGCCCAATCAGTGGCCATAGCGGCGGTGGAGGCGTCCTCCAAGTGCATGGCGTCCGCCATCGTGGTGATCACCACGAGCGGCCGCTCCGCGCACCTGCTCAGCCAGTTCCGCCCGCGCTGCCCCATCATCGCCGTCACCAGGATGCCGCAGACGGCCCGCCAGGCGCATCTGTACAGGGGACTCCTGCCTATTGTTTATAAAGGTTAGTCGATGTACTAGCTCAGACTACATGTAATGATAATAATGACTAGGACTAGCCAGGTGCGCAGAAAATAGTATAGTGTACAAGTATACACACAGACAAAATTGCACTCTCTATCCGACACAACCGGTGAGAGTTAAAGCGCATGATTTTACATGCTCTCCAAGGCACGGGGTTGTAACATCGCCAACTTCCCAACTCTGGACTACTACTGAGAATATCCTAACAGAAAAACTCAGTAATTAAACTTGGCCCGACTTGATGTAAGATGATATTCATATGTACGCGTACCTACAATGTAATTAAGTTTAATTAAGTAGTAATAAAGTTATTATTCGACGGATTCGGTTGTTTTGTGTATCATTTATCTAATTTCCGTCATTCCATCATTCACTATACAGTAGTGATGTAATGAATATTTGCATATTTTTAGTATTTCGCATTCGCAAGAAACGATGCGAATGTTTAGTGAATGTATTTGACAAACAAAAAGAAAGTTATATATGGAATGGATGGATATGGAATGATAATACAACTCTGTGCTTTACTTATATTTTTATATCACTTTGTCACTTAAAAAGGTATCACTTAAATTTGACAAAAACACTAATACTGAACTAACTTCAAATCACAACAAATCTTTTCAAATGAACTTTATGTGTCTAACTTCGTTCATTCAACATGTATCGACTATGTTAGGTTTAAACATGGCCGTCACGAAATGTGAAACCTGTCTGCTTAACATTTTGCGCGCCTTTATTTAAAAGTCAACATTCACATTCGCGAATATTTGAGATGAATATGTGTTACATCACTACTATAAAGAATAAATATAATTTGTATAAAATATATTCGTTAACAGAAAGCCCCGCCAGCGACTGGCTGAAGGACGTCGACAACCGCGTCCAATACGGCCTGAAGTTCGGTCGCGGGCGCGGCTTCCTCAAGACCGGAGACAACGTGGTCGTCGTCACCGGCTGGAGGCAGGGTTCCGGTTTCACCAACACTATTCGCATCATGTAAGTGTATTTTTATCATAAGCATGCATTTAAATCTATGAGATCTTGGATCAAGGACTATTTATAAGAACTAGCGACACCCTCCCTTCGCTCAGTTGCATAAGGATCCACCTAGGAATATGTCATATGAGTACTTTTCATCCAATGCCGTAAAGCTTACATACAAACTTTTCGCAATAGTCCATTGATGAATGATACTAGTTTAAAATGAAACGTTCTTCTTACATTTCTTATTTTTTGTTTCAGCCAAGTCGAATAAACAAGAAACTCAGCAGAGATATTCCTAACAAGTATTAACACGTACAAGGAGCAGTGGAGCAAGTGTTACGGCATTACAACATCTAACACTCACAGTCAGTGATATATATGTATAAATGTGTATCAATCAGCTGTTGATAATTTACAAGTTTTTAAACTAGTACTAGGATTATATGTTCTATTTATTTTATGCATATTGTTTAATGAGAAAGTGAAATGTATCTAAAATTAAATGAAATTAAAATATTAAAACAGTATTCTTTGTTTTATTTGATTGGTGATAAATAATGCTTACTAATTTTCTTCTGATATTAATAAAACTAACGGCTCACCCTCGCTTCGCTCGGGTTCGTGCCTAGTTACTTTTTAATAGATATAAATAGTTATAAGACAGCGTTAGCCGTTCAATATTGTTTTTTTTTTGTGATTTTTTCCAATGTTTTAATAGTTATGCTGCTATTCGGGGTGGAGACAAATCCTGTTATCCAAGATTATAAAAATTGGTTCAACCGTTCTTGAGTTATAAATGTTGTATCTAATAATAAAGTTTATATGGACAAAAAATTATTTATGATGAGAATTATATTAATTATAATATAGGTACAATTTTCGTTCGAGATATTTTACCTTTACCACAGACTATCCAGTATCCATTAATTCGATAAAATAGTGACGGTGTACCTTTTTGCATTTTCAGTTAGTACGATTTCCGGTTCAGGTCACCTCTTTAAAAAAATAAAATAAATGCAGTTCTATTTTTCTATGCAATCTTATTTTTTAAAAATAAAATAATGTTTCCTTTGAGTAAAACTTGATATTTTCAGTGTTTAAGACATTTTTCTTTCATGTCCTCTGCGTTTGTTCCGCGATGTTAGTCGATATGTATAATTTGTAAGATTTTATCTTTTCTTCTATGTAATTAAATACGATGTTTGTTCGACAGATTTTGTCCTTCCAATAGATATCGATAGAATAGTAATAGGTCCTTTTTTGCATTTTATTTGGTTCGATTCCCGGTTCAGATAAACTTTTTAAAAAAATAATTAAATGCAGTTATTATTATTTTTATAAATAAAGAAATATATCCTTTTAGTAAATCTTGATAACTTCAATATTTAACGTACTTTTTTTCAATGTCCCATCGATTTGTTCCACTCTGTGTAGTATGTAGATTGTAGAGGCAACATTACGTTTTTGTTACTGGCAGTTATTGTCGTAATAAGTATTCCTTTGTGTGGTCAAAAATGTCAAATCCGCCATCTTGAATAAAATTTCACAATGGCAAAAAGTGATATTCCAAATAAAAATTAAATGCACTTATTTACAACCAACATCTTCAATAACCGAATTTAAATTATTGTGCGTATTTTTTAAGTGAAAATTAATTTAAATTAAATAAATTAGATTACTTTTATAATATTAAAAGATCACCAATAAAGCAAATCAGCTGTTATCCGTCAATCGATGTCAACAAAATTACATAATTTTGTTTGGAAAACAGTGAAGTTAATATTTTTGAGTGCCTTATAATAGTGTTTTGATAATTATATTGGCATATTTTTATGATTTTTCTTAGAATGTAGCCAAACGATACAATTATGGATCGCAATAATATAATTGAATGTGGTGGTTTTTATTTTATACACAATTTTGATTCGGGAAACCTAGGACATGTTGAACGAGTACCTACTGAGTATATTGGTAAGTTTCGAAAATATAATTTTATATTATATTTTATCAATAGTTAACATTCAGACCAATGGTAGTAATATTGTGTACATGATATTATTGATCAATTTATAATTAACAAAATGTGAAATTGATTAAGTGGTACATATTTTTAGCGCCAGCTGTAAACCCTAAGACTAATATAGCAGAAACTCCTGACTATGAGTTCAATTTGTGGACAAGGCCTGATTGTGCTGGTACCGAGTTTGAAAATGGAAACCGTACCTGGTTTTATTTTGGTATACAAGCTAGTGAACCTAATATGCAGGTATAACATTAATACAAATAACATATAAATACTTTAAAACAGTAATATTGTCAGTATTAATTTAATATTATAAAATTGCAATTTATTATTTTAGGTACGACTTAACTTAATTAACTTAAATAAACAAGGTAAAATGTATAATCAAGGTATGGCACCTGTTACTAGAACATTGCCAGGTAAACCTCACTGGGAGAGAATAAGAGATCGTCCTGTACATTCTGTAAGTAAATTTAAAAGACAATTTTCAATGTAATGTTAATTTTTGATAAATGCAAAATTTATTCAGGGTATCATTAGTCAATTATACAAATTATTTTACAGACGGATGACAACACATTTACTCTGAGTTTTAGATATAGGACCTCAGAAAATACAAAAGCAACAACATTCTTTGCTTTCACATATCCATATTCATTTGCAGAGCTACAAATAGCTCTTAACTCTATTGATTTGAAAATGTTGCCTCTTCCTTCTCCACAATCACCTGATGAAATCTATTATTGTAGGGAGTGTTTGATTTATTCATTGGAAGGTGAGTTAGTCTTACTGACTTGGTTAAACTAATATATCCTATAATAGGAACAATTTATCTTTTTAATACTACACATTGTTGAAATGTGCATATTAAAATTTATTTTATGTGTTTTGGCATTGAATGTGTATTGAAATTAAATTTTAAGATTAAATGTAGGTATATATTTGAATTCAATTGTAGGGAGACGTGTGGATTTATTAACAATCACATCACATCATGGTATTACAACTGAAAGAGAAGATAGACTAAAAAACCTGTTTCCAGAAAATCAAGAGAGGCCATTTAAGTTCCAAAATAAAAAGGTAGTATTTTTCTAATTATTATTAGCATGATGTTATTGACATTAATTACAAAAACAAACAGAAATAAATTTATCCCGCGGGAACCATACATTTTTCGGGATAAAAAGTAGCTTATGTTAACACATAAGCTACTTTTTATCCTGATTTTTCTAATGATGATTATTCTAATGATGTGTGATTGTATGAGCTATATTATTGGAAAGTTTCATTAAAATTCTTTCAGTAGTTTTTGTGTGTAAGAGTAAAAAAATCCATACATCTATACATCCAGACATCCATACACCCTCACAAACTTTCACATTTATAATATTACTACGATATTTTATTGAAACCGAAATATTAAGTTACTAATTTTTAACGTCCTACACAAAAGAATGTTGTTAAGTTTAACGTGTGTATCTGTGTGTCTGTTTATGGCATGACAGCGCCCAAAAGATGAACCGATTTTAATGTAGTTTTTTTTTGTTTGATAGGTGACTTAATCGAAAGTGTTCTTAACTGTAAATCCGTTCAGCTGTTTGCAGGCCATCAGGTCTATTCTAGTAGAAAGAGCTAGCATTATTATTATTCTAGCATTGAGCAACTTCAACAACTGAGTTTTTTTATATAAAGCAAGATTATAGATGACTATATAAACCGATTTGTTTGTCTAATAAAACTGAATTAATCAATAATGTTAATAATACTCTATATTTTCAAGGCTATGAAAAATATAACAATAGAGATAAATTCCTAGGTAATATTCATATCTGCGCGAGTACACCCGGGGGAGACACCGTCCAGTTTCGTATTCAACGGCTTCCTTAATCTCCTTCTGACGCGAAACGACCCAATCGCCATACAGTTGCGAAAGCTGTACGTGTTCAAGATGATACCCTTCCTCAACCCGGACGGGGTCGCTCGCGGCCATTACAGGACAGATACAAGGGGTGTTAATCTGAATAGAGTGTATTTGAACCCGTCTCTGCTGTATCATCCAACAGTATATGCTTCGAGAGCTCTTATAAGGTGAGTTTTAGTTATTAGACACGCTTCAACGTAGTACTTACAAAAACTTAGATATTTGCTCCGGACAAGGCTCGAATCCATTTGCTCCTGGTACTTCTCTGATAACAGAGTGGACCGTTGGAGCAACCCCATGGTTGTTGTGGTTTGCTTCGTCAGGCCTGCCGTCTAGGCGTCGTGGTTGAATGCGTAAGCGATCCTACGACGCGCCATTCGCCGGGGGAGTTCCGTTGGATTTTTTTTTAAAGGACAAGCTGATTTTGTAGTAGATTAACTAAGAATCGAAGTTTTATTTTTAATTTGTTTTCTTTTTTTTTCATTTTAGCCAACATTCGTTGGTGGACTCTGAATACATTGAGGAATTTGTTGTTAAGCTAATAAGCTGGACTTAAATCATTTGTTTCCATAATATTTAGTTGAGTAAATCCATATAAGTAGTAAGAAGTTTTGTTGCGACGCAGCGTCGCGTAAAGTGTGCGTCATGTTCATTTATTAAAAACTAAGTGGATTAACCCATATAGAGTTTGCGAGGCCTCAAACAGAAGTAATTTCTATATCATATTCGGTCCTTTTTAAAGTCCAATTTCTGGGCACGAGTCTCCCACCCATGGATGGAGGATCAGGCCATAGTCCGCCACACTGGCTGGCTAACTGCGAAAATTCTTATATGTTTTCACATAATACAAATTATAGAATATATTTTGATCGTTTATTTTTAGATATTACCATTTTGGATGTGAAAAAGAAGAAGATATCTGCGAGGAGAGCAAGAGCCTCACTTCACGAAGTATCCCGAATATTAGTGAGAGTTCTGAGGTGGGTTTGTAGTTTTTTTTTATTTCTTTAGGTACCATTATTCAGGCAGTGGTAGTCCAGTGGTAACGCGCTCGCTTGGGAAACCGAGTGAAGCGGGTTCAAATCCCGGGTCTCGCACCTCTGATATTTTCATGTGCAAATCATTTGTAACATGATTTCCACTTGCCTTACGGTGAAGGAAAACATCGTGAGGAAACCTGCATGTCTGAGAGAACCTAACAAGTTTTCGAAAGACATGTGAATTCCGCCAATTCGCACTTGGCTAGCGCGGCGGACTACTGCCTGTTCCCCCTCGTATTGAAGGGAGGCCCGTTCCCAGCACTGGAACGTTAAAAAGGGCTGAATAGACCATTATTATTTGCAAATCTTACTGTTGGTATTATACTTTTATTATTATACATACATACATTATATACAAAAAATAAATATAACGTCACTCGATTTAACGACAAACTCTCTAAAGCGTCGAAATAAATTGGCTTTGGTTGGTTTAGCTTATCTTCCATACAATGATACACTCTACATAGCATTACATCCACTCTCAATAACGACAACAATTGAGTAATAAAAAGTACCTTTTAAGTTGCTGAAATTAGTAAAAAGCGCAGCTGTGTACGTTTTTTTGTCGCTTTATTATCCTAGCTTGCAATAAACTCGACTGTCGGCATCACGCATACCGAACTTTCTAAGAAATTCGTTCTTTTGTTTACAAATTGGGATTGCTTGCACGTGTAAACTGATCTTGCTTGACCATGATTAATAAGTAGGGGTCATGGATTGTCTATACGTTATCATATTCTTAGTTGCTCACAAGCTTTCAAACTGTAAACATGGCTAGTAAAAGAAAATCACTGTGTATTGACGAAAAAGTTTTATTGATACGCGCAATAGAAACGGCAGAGAAGATAAGTGATTTTTCTAATTCTGATTTTTCTTCTCTCCATTTAACGACAACTCTCTATAACGCCATAAAATGCACAGACCCTTCAGTGTCGTTATATAGAGTTTACACTGTATATATATATATATACAGTACAACCTTTTATATAATCAGAAATGATATTTTCAGATAGTTGAAACCAAAAAAAAGAAAGGCCTTCGCTCCCCCTCGTACAAAGGCGAGTCCTTCAAACGTGACAAGACTAAAACAAACAAGTCTTCAGCAGTCTTCAAACAAGTCTCGGTAGAAAGTTCCAGAGAAAAGACACAATTACAATCATTGACTGGAGATGCAACGAATTTGGCTGAACAGGTAAAGTAATAGAACAGGTACATATATTATTGTATGAGTCTTTATATATTCCATTAATTATTTTTATATATAGCTCTCGATGATATTCAGTCCCTTGGTACTAAATGAGTATAAAATTGTAAACCGGTTTTTAAATTTTTTAAATAGGTTTTCAGTTCATATGAGACCACATGAATGGTCTTATATAAATTAAAAAAATATATACTTTACCCCAATAAGTATAGAATATAGATAATAATTATTTAGTTAAAGTAACAATTATGCATCGCCTTCCTATGGAGGCATTATGTGACCTACAATTTCTACAAACTGAGTAGATCATACATGATTGTGTTAATAATTAATATGCAGAAACACTTCCAATGCATCATGCATTTGTTTAGGTAAGAACTTCTCGTACCTAATACAAATGAAATATTATATACAAATACATATATTTATATAATTATTATCGACTTACGTCCCTGGGTACGTTTTAAATAGATAAAAATAGTTATCGTGAGTGTATTTTAGATAGATTGTTGCCCATACAAAAATTCAACCCCTATTTCATCTCCCTCAAATTTTATTTTCACGACAAAAATTATTACCGCCTATGTGCCTATGTCTTTCTCCAACGTCTTATCTTATCTCTCTGTATCTGTCTCTATATTATATCGAAATTGGTTCATTGGTTTAGGCGTGAAAACGTTACAGATTGACTGACAAAGTTACTTTAGCATTTATATTTATGTTTGGCTCAGTTTGTAGTGACCCTACTTGCTGTGCCAGCGGTCACAGGTTCGAGACCCGCTGGGGGCATTCATTTGTGTGATGAGCACGAATGTTTGCACTCCAGTCATGGGTGTTTACATTTATAATATGTATATATTTAAAGTTATATATGTGTAGTGTATCAACTATCTGGTGTCCATAACACAAGCCTCGTAGCTTACCATGGAACTAGACGGTGTTATTTATTATTTATTCATAATATTAGTATGGATAAATTTTGACTGTATATAAATATAAAATAATAAAAGAACATCAATAAAACCACTATGTAACAAAAACTTGTATATTACTCAAGTGACGCACATTCGCACCATTCATTGTTTATCAAAGCGTTACGATCTCTGAAGTATTTGCAAATTGTATATTATATTTGTACTAGCTTTTGGGATAAATGTTCATATCTTATAATTAAATTCAACAAATCACTATATCTACATATATGTGTGTATGTCTTTATAAAATATTTTACCAAATTATTATTTTTTTAAATAAAACTATCTTTTCGGATTCTTTCGCGAATTTATTTCGACTTTTGTTTTCCGACGTTTCGAATTCTTTTCAGCAATCATCCGCAAAAAAATCCGAAACGATAGTTTTATTTAAAATGTCAAATTCAAATATTCACGTAAATCTACGAAAGTATGAAATATAATAATATTAAATTTGAAAATCTTACCAATTATGTAGTTTTAATTTTGGAGGAAATAACTTTAATTTGTTTTATTCATTTGCATTAATGATTTATTATATTAACTTATTTCTTTTGTTTTAATTATTTTAACGTCACAGCCTTATTACAGTATATTTTTAAATTCTTAGATGATAAAGATAGCAGCCAAACACTCACATAAACACAATATAGTGCCAACTAGGTAAACCGTAAAACTCATTTGTTTACACTATAATTGTTTATTATTTATAAAAACATATAATTATTAATTATTATTTGATGGCACGTTTGGCTCAGTTTGTAGTGACCCTACTTTCTGCGCCAGTGTTCGCGGGTTTTAGTCCCACTGGGGGCATTCATTTGTGTAATGAGCACGAATGTTTGTACTCCAGTCATGGGTGTTTATATTTATAATATGTATGTATTTAAAGATATGTATATATGTGTAGTGTATCAACTATCTGGTATCCATAACACAGGCTTCGTAGCTTACCATGGAACTAGATGGTGCTGTGTGTTAATGTCCAACATAATTATTAATAATTATTATTATTCATTAGGTATATTCATCAAACATTGTTGTTTCTAACTCAGGTATACGATATGAAGTTACAAGAAATGCCGTCACAAACTAGCGATTTATCATCGAACCTTTCCACCAACATAGAGGAAAGCTTCCTCCCCAACGAGAACGTCCTGAAGTCCTGTCTAGGCACCAACGTGCACTTGGCTGCCAGCGAGGATCTGAACATACATGGAACTAATCCATTGAAACCTTTAAGAGATACCCTGAAAAACAGCATCAGTTTGCTAATGGAATCTACTTCGGTTGCTGAGTAAGTTTTACTGATTTAAAGTTTGTTTATTTAAAATGTACCTAAGTATAGTTTGTAGTATTAATTATGTGAGTTACTTTTTATTATTAGAATATCCTTTATTAGTGATAGGTTTATTTTTTATCTATACATATAATAAAATTGTAACTAAGTCCAGTCTGTACATTAAATATTTTTTGGAAAATCTTATTGAAATAGACATTGTTATCAATGCAGAGGCCGAATCTATAGTTTTTGATTTTTTGTCTGTCTGTCTGTGACCGCGTCACAGAAAAACCACTGGAGGGATTTTGATGTAATTTTTTTTCGACACGTTTGGCTCAGTTTGTATTGACTCTACTTGTTGTCCAGCGGTCGCGGGTTTGAGTACCGCTGGGGGCATTCATTTGTGTGACGAACACGAATGCTTGTACTCCATTCATGGATGTTTATATTTATAATTTAAAGTATTTAAAGTTATATATGTATGTGTAGTGTATCAACTATCTGGTATCCAAAACACAAGCTTCGTAGCTTACCATGGTACTAGATGGTGCTGTGTGTTATTGTCCCAACATATTTATATTTATTTATTTTATTTGGTATGATGATAGCTGGTTATCAGGATCAGCATATAGGATACTTTTTACTTCGGGAAAATATATCATCTCTGAGAAATATATACTAAACATTAAAACGTAAGTAGGGACGAACCCGAGCGGAGCGAGGGTGAGTCGCTAGTATATATTAAAAATATATTTTTGGAATCGCATTTATTTCGATTTTTGGTTTCCCGACATTTCAAATGCTTTACAGCAAACAGTACAAGATAGTTTTATTTAAAATGTCAAATATTCGTGTAAATCTAACACAGTATTAGGATATGTTTTTTTAATATCAAATTGTATATCAGCGAGACGGCGCGCGTGCGCACGGGCTGGTGCGGCGAGTGCCGGCGCGCCGCCGCCGCGCTCGAGCGCAGCGCGCCCGGCCTCGCGCGCCGCCTGCCCGGCTACTGCGCCGCGCGCGTGAGTACACACCTCCCGCACACATCCTCCTCACACGCATCCTCCCCGCACGCATCCTCTTCACACGCATCCTCCCCACACGCATCCTCCCCACACGCATCCTCCCCACACGCATCCTCCCCACACGCATCCTCCCCACACGCATCCTCCCCACACGCATCCTCCCCACACACTTCCTCCGCACACACTCCTCCGCTGATCGAAATTAATACTGTATGTACTGTATATATGTGTTCAGTCCTTTTTAACGTCCCACTGCTGGGCACGGGCCTCCATTCAATACCAGGGTGATCAGGCCATAGTCCACAACGCTGGCTAAGTGCGGGTTGGCGGACTTCACATGTCTTTCGAAAACTTGATAGGTTCTCTCAAACATGCAGGTTTCCTCAAGATGTTCTCCTTCACCGTTAAGACAAGTGGTAATCATGTTGCAAATGATTCGCACATGAAAATATCAGAGATGCGAGACCCGGGATTTGAACCCGCTTCACTCGGTTACCCAAGCGAGCGCTTTACCAGTAGGCTACTACTGCCTAATTAAATACTGAATAATGAAAAATATAAAATTAGTCTAGAATTTAGATATACTATATATTATTGATACTATTAAGTAAAAAATGCTACTTTGGCTTTGACACTGAACATGCAGCGACCACAATAGACTAATAATACCCTGTAGCTGCAACAAAGAAATAAAAAGAATTGATACTGAAAATGACGGCACATTTGCTCAGTTTGTATTGACCCTACTTGCTGTGCTTGAGGTCGCGGGTTCGAGTCTCGATGGGGGCATTCATTTGTGTGATGAGCACAAATGTTTGTACTCCAGTCATGGGTGTTTATATTTATAATATGTATGTATTTAAAGTTTTATATGTGTAGTGTATCAACTATCTGGTATCCATAACACAAGCCTCGTAGCTTACCGTGGAACTAGATGGTGCTGTCTGTTAATGTCCCAACATATTTATTTATTTATTATTATAAAATTTTAGTTTTGTAATTCAGAGATCTGCGACTTCATCGCGGTGCGTGTCCATATTATTATTCTAGAACTTATGCACAAGTTTATTTGCTTGTTTTAAAAGTGATGTACATTCTTCATTTTTTTTTTATTTTCTATATAATAAGATATAATATTAATATCTCATATATTAATAGCTCCCAGACTCGAGTACGTGTCACAGCATAGAAGAGTACAGAGAACACCAAAGACAAGAAATAGACGACCAGGAAAGAAAAGTAATTAACATAGATAGTTTCTAAAATATGTTATGCTTCTTTATCTATACTAATATTATAAAGCTGGAGAGTTTGTTTGTTTGGTTGAACGCGCTAATCTCAGGAACTACAAATCGGATTTGAAAAATTCTTTTTGCATTAGATAGCCCGTTAACTGAGGAAGGCTATAGGCTATATATCATCCCGGAAAAATGTACGGTTCCCGTGGGATAGATTTGCTTTTGTCTAGCGACGAACCCGATGCGAAGCGAGGGTGAGTCGCTAGTACTAAATATAACCTACGCCAAATGGATTGGTTATAGCATACATACATAGTATACAGTAATTTCTTCTAGTAATTAATAAAAAAACATATTAAATAAGGAAAAAAATTGTTACAGCTTCTCGACACAGAGCTCGCTGATAGCGCAGAGAATATTTACTTCTGCACGAACTGTTTCAAGAGATACGTTATCTGTGAAGATGATGACATTACTGTGAGTTTACTATTTTTTAATACAACACTTTTTGTCTCTTTACTTAAAGGTGCTTTATCACTCGGTGACTATGTCGCTCCCGTATTAAAAATTACATATTTTATTATATTCGACGACACGTTGGCTCAGTTTGCAGTGACCCTACTTGCTGTGCCTGCGGTCGCGGGTTCGAGTCCCGCTGGGGGCATTCATTTGCGTGATGAGCATGAATGTTAGTACTCTCATGACTATGAGTGTTTATATGTATAATATGTATGTATTTAAAGTTATATATGTGTAGTGTATCAACTATCTGGTATCCATAACACAGGCCACGTAGCTTACCATGGAACTAGATGGTGCTGTGTAAACACACAGCACCATCTAGTTCCATGGTTTAATATCCCAAGATATTTATTTATTATTTATATATTAACATATTCTTAATTAGAATTTACACTATAAACCTATTCGTGTATTGTATGACAAATACCAATGTACAAAGCATCCTTGCTTGCTCCGATAAGGGAAAAGCCAAGATACTGTTGCACAGATTTAATTCATAATTTTTTATAAAAATATGTCGACGTTTATCCTAATTCCGTTCACATTCCATCAAAACTTGTTGAATATTTTTAAACATTTAATATTACACTACGATCAATAATCTGTTTTAAATTTTTAAGCCATATTTTAAATATGCGTTATATTTAGATTATATAAAATTTTATGGCTTAATTTGTAGTGGGATTTGTATGTGACTGGTACAATTTTAGAGATTTTGCTTTGAATTCCACATGGTGTGAGTTTTTGTTGAGCATACAAATATTTATCCGGGCGATATTAAGCGGAATGAGCTATAGAAGTCACTAAACCGTCCATATAATAAATACTAGCGACTCACCCTAGCTTCGCTCGGGTTCGTCCCTCGGTACGTTTTCATTTTTTTTTAAGCGAAACCCAAATTCTTTTTCTAAAATTAAAGTAACCTAAGTAACTTCTTATAACATCAGCTATCTGCCAGTGAAAGTCCCGTGAAAATAGGTCCAGCCGTTTCGGAGATTAGCCGGAACAAACAGACAGACAGACAAAAAATTTAAAAATTGTGTTTTCTTATATGTACCGTATATACTTTCATATGCATTTAGTAAAAAGTTGTCGCTCTGATATTACAAACAGACACTACAATTTTATTTATCTGTATAGATTTTAATGAAATATACGTTTTAACTTTTGTAATAAAAATAATTTTGAATAGTTGTAATTATTACAAACATAACTGTGATCAATGCAGGTGGCGCCGGCGCCGGCGCCGGGCGCGCAGGAGGGCTCCCGCGTCAGCGCGGGCGTGTCGGGCGACGGCGGCGACGCGCCGCGCGCCGCGCCCGCACTCGCCGACGCGCCGCCGGTACGCACACGCAAACACACACACACACAGACACATTCACATGAACATGGGTTGCTACTAACTAAGATTTAAGTATGGTCTAAGCCTTAAACCATACTTAAGTCTTAGTCCAAGGCATCATTCCTGATAAAGAAAAATGATATCGTTGTGATTTTTTTTATAATTTATAACTAATGTTAATATAATACTTTCTTAGATTTACGCGAATATTTGACATTACAAAATAAAACTATCTTTTCGGATTATTTCGCGAATTTATTATGATTTTTGGTTCCCGAAGTTTCGAATGCTTTACAGCAATCATGGTCACGGGAGAGACTAAGGTGTTAGATGTCTCAATGGCATTATACAGTTGTTACAGACAGCCTACCCACTATTTTACAAAAATGATTTTAAAAATTCAAAAATGGCATCAAAGTACCTTACAATATTAGTTGATTTGATTCTAAACATTTAATTATTTTTTTTTATTTGTTAATATACATTATACATGTGATAATTATATACTGCTTTGGCAAACTTCACAAATGAATTTTACCTGTCAAAACATAATCAACTTCCATCTAAAAACGATAAGTATATAAAGTTAAAAATCTCCTTCCTTCAGCCTGTTATACAGCCGCCAGTAATTAACGAAGAGAAGCCCAAGTCAGCGCCGAGCAAGGTGAAGAAGAAGGCGGCGTCCGCGCCCGCCGCGCCGCCGCGCCCCGCCGCCAGGGAGGACGACTCCGGGCTATACTTGTATATAGATTTACACGGACACGCCTCTAAAAAAGGTATTTAGCTTACTACCAGTACCTGAGCGACCGAGCTTTGCTCGGAGTTCTTTTTTGTTATATCGTATTTTTTAGATAAAAAAAAAAAACTAAAAACTTGAATAATTACAAAAACAAAAGTAAAAAAACTTTGTATTCCAACTGGGATTCGATCATATGTGTTGTCTAACTTACGCGTTGACCTCTTGACCACGATGCTTGCAACTGAGTGTAAGAAATTATCTACCATTTTCTGCGTGGAATAATGCAAAAATAAAACTGCATTAAAACTCGAAAACACGCGTTTTCCCAGACATGAGACTAATCTAGATCGATTTCTTGCCCCCGTAAGCTCCCACATACTAAATTTCAGCGAAATCGTTAGAGCCGTTTGCGAGATCGCTGGTATACATAAATAAAGATATAAATATACAAGAATTGCTCGTTTAAATATATTGGATATCGCAAAAAGTTGTATAATAATTTTAATTATTATCTTAGATTTTTAGCTCTTGCATTAACCCCAGTCTATGCTTGCTTTTTGGACTTGTCTAAGGCATTCGATTTGGTATCCTATAATTTATTGTGGAAAAAGCTACAGTGCGAAACCAGTCTACCTCCGGATGTCATATCAATATTCAAATATTGGTATGACAATCAGAGGAACTGTGTTAAATGGGCTGGCTCGCGGTCAGATGAGTACGGTTTGGAATGTGGAATGAGACAGGGGGGATTGACCTCGCCCAAGCTCTTCAACGTGTACATTAACAAGCTGATCGAGGAGCTCAGCAGCACATATATAGGATGCCATGTAGGCGGGTTGTGCATCAATAACATCAGTTACGCTGATGATATGGTGCTGCTGAGCCCATCGATCGGCGCCTTAAATAAGTTACTTCACATGTGCGAAGAGTACGCAGTGGCTCATGGGCTCAGATATAACTCGCTTAAAAGCGAGTTCATGGTATTCCAGGCGGGAGCCGCGAAGAGTCAAAGAAAAGTAACTTGTGTTACCCTAGGGGGCTCTCAGTTAAAAAGAGTTGATCGATTTAAATATCTGGGTCACTGGGTCACTGAGAGCTTGACAGACACTGTAGACATAGAGCGAGAGCGTAGGGCGTTATCTGTTCGCTGTAATATGCTGATTCACAGATTTGCACGCTGTAGTAAACAAGCCAAATTGACGCTTTTCAAAGCGTACTGTCAATCTTTCTACACGTGTAGTCTGTGGGTTGACTTCACGCAGAGGGCATATAACGCACTCCGCGTCCAGTACAATAATGCGTTCAGGATGTTGATCGGTCTGCCGCGTTATTGCAGCGCGTCATCTATGTTTGCTGAGACGCGTACAGATTGCTTCCACACGATCATTAGGAAGCGGTGCGCCTCGCTGTGGGCGCGAGTGCGCGGCGCATCGAACACCGTCCTGAGCACTTTGGCCGACCGATGGGACTCCCCATTGTTTTGTCGCTGGATACAGCTCCATGCTCCTGTTGCTAGCTACCGATATCTGTAGCACAGGAGTTTCATCGGAAGCCACATATTCTTTATATTATTATAAAACTGTTACTAACCCTAGAATAAGCTTATTGTTACTAACATATATGGATGCAAATCTGAAATAAATGTTTTATTATTATTATTATATTATATATCTTTTTTTTACTATGTTGCTTGAATCATTAACGCGGGCTTTAGGCCAAACGTTAAATGATGTGTGTAGACAGTATCATGGGGTAATGGATAAAAATTTGCGAACTATTCTACAGGTGTTGAGTATGGCAGCTTTCTGCATGAGGATGTACGTGAGTGGGTGAATTTGTAACATTTTAAGGCTAATGTGTAAAGATTTAGGTATGACTCCTGTAGCTGATAGCACTATTGGGACTGTTTTAACTATGTTGACACGCCACTGTGCTTTAATCTCCACTTCCAATTCTTTATATTTGGTTATTTTTTCGGTGTAAGTTGTTTGCAGGTTATGAGTATTTGACACGGCTATATCAATAAGGTAGACAGTTTTAGCATGTTTATCATATAATGTTATGTCAGGTCTATTGCAATAAACGGTCTTGTCTGTTATTATGGTTCGGTCCCAATAAATTTTATACTTGTCTGAATCTAAAATAATTTGAGGGGTATATTTATAATATGCAACTTTTTCTTCGATAAAACCATACTTATGAGAAAGGTACTGATGAACTATAGCGGCAATCTGGTCATGGCGGTGTTTATAATCTGTTTGTGCTATACTTTTACATGCTCCCGTGATGTGTTGTATTGTTTCAGAGGCATGGTGGCAGTGCCTACAAAGATCTGAGGTGTTATTGTGCAGTATATATTTTCTGTAATTTCTAGTATCTATAGTCTGATCCTGAATAGCTACCATAAACCCTTCTGTTTCGGGAAAAAGATCGCCACGCGTAAGCCATGCGTTCGAAGCAATCTTATCAACATATGGGCTAATAAGATCATGACGATGTCTTCCATGTAGGGATTTTTGTAACCATTCCTCAATTTTCTGCTCTGGCAATTTAGCTGTTTGGTTTGTTTGGGCCGATTTATTATGTAAGTTGAGGGGAGTAAGTTTTCTATCTGATTCTACTACGGCCTTATGTAATGCTGAAACTAATGATTTATTATGAAAAAAATCTCTTAATCCGGTTATAAGCTTATTATGTAAATAGTGGATATCAATTATCCCTCTTCCCCCTTCATATCTTGGTAATGTCAGCCTTTGTGTGCAAGCTCTCGGGTGATGTTTCCTATAAAGTGTCAAGTGAGTATTGATAATGCGTTGTAAAGCTTTTAATTCTGACTGTGACCAATTTATGATTCCAAAGGAATAGGTTAATATTGGGATGGCAAAGGAATTAATAGCTTTTACCGTATTACGGGAATTTAGATGAGTTTTTAGTATTTTGTGTAGTCGTGATTTAAATTTCTGTTTCAATGTGGCTTTTATTTCTTTTTGATGTATTTGTCTGCTTTGTACATAACCTAAATACTTATAGCCAATAATATTATCTACCGGTTCTATTACTTCACCATTCTTCATTACATATGTATTGCGCTCTATTATGTCTCTATGAACTGATAGGATTCTGCATTTGTCAATCCCAAAATTCATTTTGATATCTAATGAAATATTTTGAGTTATATCGGCTAACCGTTGGATTTCATTTAAACTGCTACTATAAAGTTTAATGTCATCCATGTAAAGGAGGTGATTGATTATGTAATAGTTTTTATTATATTTAAGTTTAAATCCTATATTTTCATTGTTCAAAACGCTTGATAATGGATTTATAGCGAGACAAAACCATAACGGACTGAGACTATCGCCTTGAAATATGCCTCTGCGAATCCGAATTGGTCCTGTTTCTATAATTTCTGTTTTGGTATGCAATTTTAAATTAGTTGGCCAGTTACTCATATTTTTATTTAAAAATTCTCTTATTTTTGGATGTATTTTGTAATGTTCCAGTATATACGATAACCATGAGTGAGGAATAGAATCATATGCTTTTTTGTAATCTATGTACATTGTATATATATCTTTTTTTTTATTAATAGCTTGTTTTGATGTTATTGCATCTATTATCAATTGTTCTTTACAACCTTGGCTATATTTTCGAGCGCCCTTTTGTTGTTCAGCTAATATATTATTTTGTTCAATATGTGTGTAAATTATTTGACTAATGCACGCGGTTATAATTTTGTATATATTTTGTAAACAGGTGATTGGTCTGTATTTAGCCGGATTTTTAGCGTCATTCGGGTCTTTAGAGATCATGTAAGTTATTCCTTGTGTAATATATAGTGGCATAGTTTCAGGATTATTTATAAACCGATTAATGTGTGTATGTAGTAGAGGATGTATGTATGTAAACTTTTTATACCAGTAGTTATGTAATTTATCTGATCCAGTAGCTTTCCAGTTATGTGTTTTTGCTATCACTGCTTTTAATTGATCTAAACTAATGCTTTCAAATTCCATACTAGTAATATTTGTAATATTTTTCTTGTCTATATCTAACCATGCACCCTCATTGTGTTGTACGGGCTTTGACCAAATGTTTGACCAGAACTCATACAATTCTTGTGGCGTAGGGGATGGTGTATTTGAGCTGTTTAGTTACAGTATTTGTTATTGTTCTATAAAATGATTTTTCAGCGGTAGTAAACTGCTTGTTTTGAGTCTTTCGCAATGTTGTTGTTTTATATCGACGCATCCTATTTGATAGTGCGCTAAGCTTTTGTTTTAACGTGTCTAGAAAGTGTGATAATTCCCTATTCTCGTTCTCGTATATTATGTGTATTTTATATTGTGTTTTTATGATCTCAATTTGTTTCTTTAATTTGGTACTATGATTTCCTCTTATAAATTCCGTAATTTTACCTATTTTGGCTCTTAAATTATCTATTCTATTTTGCAGGCGTTTTTGCCATGGGGGTATATTACTGTTATTTACTGTGTTAGTCATTGACTGCGAGTGTATTTTCGCTCCGTTAAGTAGCGTTGACGTGTATGCTCCACAATATAGAACACATTGCATTGTTTGAAAATCGGAGTCCATTGTGAGGAATTTTGGAACTATTTCATTATTTATGTGTTGAACTATTAAAGCTAATTTTTTGGTCGATCTTTGTTTCGGAATATTTGGCCTATCAGTAGCCTCAATATTTTTAAATTGTATAAAAGTTTGCGAAAATGTTTCTTCATAATTTTTTGTATTTAGCTGTGGTAACCTATGTTTATTCCATGGCAGTGGGCCAGAGGAGGTGTTATTAATATTATGTCTTCCTAACTGTAAATCTACTACTAAATTATAGGTATCGTCAGTTTCTATACAATTAGTTGATTTTTGTGAAATCTCTAAGACTGTAGGTGCTTGCGTCATGTGTTGCGATTGGCTATTTTTATTATTATTTGCGTGTTTATTAAGTTTAAATAGTTCTCTACTAGCCTCTTCTCGTATTTCTTGTAATCTGTCCTCATTAATCATTTTATTGCGTATGATTACTCTAAGTTGGTCTGAAATTCGCTGTTCAGATACTTGGTTCAGCTCTGGGTGTTTTGCTATTACTGCCTGATGCAATGATTGCCTATAGCCTGTTTTATTAATTTCTAATTCCGTTATAATGTAATATTGTTTTATAATGGTCTCGTTCATGCTTTTTGTCCATTTCATTCTTTTATTAGTATCGTGTGTTAAGTTCTCATGATGTACAATATGTGAATTGAATGCAAGATTTTCCGTGTTTTTTAAGTGTTGTTCTGCCTGTTTCCTTATTTCTTTAATTTCTTCGTTGCTTAAAAGTTGTTTACGTATTATTGCTCGGCGCTGGTCCCCAATTCTTTGCTTTGTAACTGCCATATTCGGATATTGACTTGTAAATAAGGAATGTAATAACGTAAGGTAATCATTAGTATTATATGTTTCGAGTTTTGTTATGATGAAATACGTACGTAAAATAAACATGTTCATATCTTTAGACCATTTTTTACGCGTACGCATTTCTGTGGTGCCACACGCGGGTGCAGAATTAGTAGCTTTCGCTTCCTGCACAACGTCGCATGACAATGGTGTAATGGAAGATGAACGGGATGGATTTTCGTCAGGATGATAAGATGAGTTGGATGATTGAAATACACTATTGATCGATGATATTGGTGATGACGCATTTGCAATGATAAAGTCGGCTGTCGTATCTTCGGGCTCTTGCCCAACGGAGGCCCGCCTGTTCAACTCTCCGTCACCAACGGCTCGCATGCTGCTACACCCAGCGTTGGCTCCAAGTGTACCCCGACGCCCCCCGGGAAGCGGCCGCAAATTATATCTTCGTATTTGTTCGTTCATGAGAAAAATGTTTTTTGGGTTTTGGGATCGTTAGTTTAGAAGAGTTACCTAGATGTTGATGGTATTTTTGTGTCACCACTACTACTGGGGTTTATCTGTAGATAGTGTATGGTCGAGTTATAAGTGACCATTTACCCGTACTATCCTTCCTTTAAGCCCCCCCACCGCGGCAAGGTGATCCCTTGGGGGGGTTATTATTATTATTATTAATGTTAGTAACTAGAACTAATTGAAGATTACGTTCAAGTTCCTCTAACGCCCCATTTTTTTTTTATAGTTGGGGAATGCATTTACGCATACCACCTGTACCCCCAGGTGGTTATGTGGGGCTCACCGACTAGAAGAGCCGGTACTACCCACTAAACCCCAACTTTCCCCTCCCCTCTGCCATAATGGGACGCCGCGAGAACGCTTGCACATAACTTCCGCGACGCCCCGGCTCCTTTAACGCCCCATGCTCAATTCATACGTAATCTCATTATCATTCCAACCTGATGAGTTTGAAGAAACGGGCATGATTGAGGACCTAACTAGTTTTGAACAAACTATAACCCAAAAAGACCTTTGCTAAAAACAAAGTCTGCCTAACCGAGATACGTTAAAAACTAAAGAGTTAAATTATAGCTGCTATAATTGTCCCGGCATTCTTCCCCAGGCATCTTCATGTACGGCAACCACTTCGAGGACCTGGAGAGCTGCGTGGAGTGCATGCTGCTGCCGCGCATCATGTCGCTCAACAATCTACACTTTCACTTCTCCTCGTGTAATTTCACCGAGAGGAACATGTATCTCAAGTATGTTCTGTGTGCTTTATTTTTTTTTTAATTTCATTTTTATATTAGACTAGCAACTCACCCTCGCTCCGCCCGGGTTCGTCCCTAGTTTCGTTTTAGCGTTTATTATAGATTTCTCAAAGATGAGATATTTTCCAACAGAAAAAAGTATCCTATATGTTGGCCCGCATAATCAGCTATGATCATACTAAATTTCATCAAAATCTGTCCAGTGGTTTTCTCGTGATGCGGTAACAGACAGACAGACAGACAAAAATTCTAAAAACTATAGTTTCGGCTTCTGTATCGATAATAATGTCTAATTAAATAAGATTTTCCAAAAATATTTAATGTACAGATTCGGCTTAGTTACAATTTTATTATATGGATAGACTAGCTGTGCCTCGCGGTTTTATCCGCGTTAAATTTGTTTCATTATAAATATCAGTTTTACAATAATGTATGGAAGTCTGCCCGGTTTATTGACATTTATGATTACTGCTCCGCTCCCTTGGGTAGCAGCATGATGATATATAGCCTACTAGCGGCTCACCGCTCGGGTTCGCTTCTATGAAAACAAAAACAAACCTATCCCACGGGAACCGTACATTTTTCCGAGATAAAAAGTAGCCTATGCATTATTCCAGACTATAATCTATCTCTGTGCCAAATTTCATCCAGATCCGTTCAGCCGTTCTGGCGTAAAAGAGCAACATACATCCATACTTACAAACTGTCACATTTATAATATTAGTATAGATAGCCTTCCTCAATAAACGGGCTATCTAATGCGAAAAGAATTTTTCGAATTGGATTAGTAGTTCTTGAGTTTAGCGCGTTCAAACAAATAAATAAACTCTGTCTCTTTATAATATTAGTGAAGATATGTTAGAAGATAATGAAAATATATTAAATAAATGACAGTTCTTGTAATTTGAACGTGATATTATAAGAATAAGAATGAAAGTAACTTAATTTTTGGAAATTTATTTATAATTTCACTGCAGCATAAACATAATTACTTGTTCTTAAGATTTAAGGATAAACATATTAAAAATACTTTTGTAATAAATAATATTTATATCTAATATTGTGTTTATAAATATTTAGTAGGAATCAAACTTGAATTGTTTTTGGGTAAATTGATAGCTTATGAATGAACGGATGGATGAATTAAGAACAAAGATCACTTTATATAATGTATATTGTACATATGTATGTATATACCTGAAAAGCAACATCTCTCGCGCAATTAAAGCTTCTTGAATAATTAATTAGAGCATGGTTTTGAAGTAAAAACTTCATCGCCATATTCGTTTGTAGTAAATTTTAGAAAACAATGAATTGTCATAAGGTACAGTTTTCTAAAGTCATCCAAGTGAGGGTTGGACAATGGACTCCTTTATACCACGTGCTTTTAAGCAGAGGGAGGGTTGAGAATCGAACTTTTTGTACCTCATGTATGGGGTGCAAGTAGAGTAAGGGTCGAGGATCGAACTCTATGTACCACGTGCATGGGGCTCAAGTGGTTGAGGGGCGACCAGTCAGTACTAAGTGTGTCGGGCGGGCCGCAGGGACCGCCGCGACGGCATGTCGCGCGAGGGCTCCGGGCGCGTGGCCGTGCTGAAGGCCACGGGGCTGGTGCGCTCCTACACGCTGGAGTGCAACTACAACACGGGCCGCCTCGTCAACGTGCTGCCGCCCGCCGCGCGCGACGCGCCCGCGCCCCCCGCGCCGCCCGCGCCCCCCGCGCCCGCGCACGACGCGCCGCCGCCCAAGTACACGCCGCACATATTCGAAGAGGTAAACCCCTTCCAGGTAATTGCCCCGCGCGCGGGGAGCCGCGCCTCCTCACCGACATACACCATGGCGGCCGATCGCGCTGAGATATTATAGCGCAAACAGAACGTACACTCACATATATTCTCGCCCTTGACGACAATTTCATATTACCGGTGAGAGATCAGGCGCAGGACTGACGCGACACATACTCTCCGAGAAACAAGGGCGAAACATCGCCGATTTCCCAACTCTGAGTTGTTAGTGAGAATGTCGTGACAGAAAAACTCAATAATTAAACTTGGCTCGACCCGGGACTAGAACCCAAAACCTCGGGATCTACAACGACTGATGCCAGCCCCTAGTCACCGAGGTAATAACCACTTGGACAGAAGGCTTGTCTTCCGAAGAGAGTAGGGGCCGACCCCTGCTATGAGCAACGTTGTTCTATAAGAAGTTTACAAGACTCGACTTGAGCTGAATCAGCTAATACACAAGTTCTTACAAAATAGTTCCTAATTCAGAGCTTTCCCACCGCGCATCACCACAAATAAGTTATTACGCAATACCGATAGGTTGATGTATGTCACACTGTGACAAATTTAATATTCTTACATTGTATTATTTAGAATCAAAATGACAAAAGGTTCATTAAGTTAATATTAAAAATTTACTATAAACGTATTGCGTATGCATTCACACCATATATTTAGGACCCCTTTAAGTACACATTTCCTTTATTATTCACTAGCGACTCACCCTCGCTTCGCTTCGGGTTCGTCTCTAGACGAAAACAAATCTATCCCACGGGAACCGTACATTTTTCCGGGATGATATATAGCCTATAGCCTTCCTCAGTTAACGGGCTATCTAATGCAAAAAGAATTTCTCAAATCGGGTTAGTAGTTCCTGAGATTAGCGCGTTCAACCAAACAAACAAACTCTTCAGCTTTATAATATAATATAATAGTATAGATTAAAACTGTATTACTGATAATGAACTATGGCAAATCTGTCTCCTATTAAGGGGAAGCCCGTGTCCAGCAGTGGGGCGTTAAAAAAGGGTCTGCATACATATACCAACATAATATATAATGTATTAGCTAGAGTTTTAAGTTTAAGCCATATCTCAGACGTCGTGTCACCTTCCAGGTAAGACACTATCGCGCTAAGAATATGGAGAGTTTGGAAGAGATAGATGCGATGAAGGTTTGTTTTTGGATAAACATACAGAAATTCCGTAGATATCTTTAATATATTTATTGATAATATATTTATTGATATTTAGATATGTATTTGAATATGCTTTAATGGCCGCTTCACGATATCTCTTCAAAATTCTCCCGGTGTGAAAACACTCACTGCTGCATATATCTGCACTTTTAGAGTTTTAACATCCAGTTTGTATTTAGTATTTGGACTAGACATAATATTAGTAATGCAATTATTTTTATAATTATTGCAAAATGTAAACATTGTATTATGTAAACACACTTGGATATTCTAAATTTATTTAAAATTTAAATTAACTGACGCTTTTGTCTATGTTTTAATTGAATATTTATAAATCACTAATTTTCACTTTCAAAATTAAAGGAACCGATCGTGGATTCGATGCCCGCAATGATATTATAATGTACATTTTTTATATATTTTTTATTGTACATTAACAAAAAACTTACATTAATTCAAAATTGGAGGCAAAGGTGAACTTATCCCTAACAGAGATCTCTTCCAGTCAACCTAGAGGGGGTAAGAAAGATTATCATTTATCGGAGCAGAAAAGTGCAAGGAATTAAGGAAATATGTTAAATAAAAATTATAGTATATATAAAGTACTACATATAGTCTATTGTAATATAAAGCAAGAGAGCTATAATTTGGTCGTTCTATAATATTTTTGTATATGTAATATTTTAATAAGACACATGGACAAAAAAATATCTCCATATATTCGCCGATGTATTCCATTGTAAACTAATCCCCCCGTGCCGTGTGCACGCGCAGGTGGGGCGCTCGCTGGGCGCGTCCATCCTCGACCTGACGGGGCAGCACCCCAACTCGCGCGTGCCCTGCTCCGAGCACCGCAACCTCGCCGCCGTGCGCGACTGGCTGCGCGCGCACACGCGCTCCATGCGCCCGCAGGTGCGTGCACGTGCACTCGCATACACATACATGCACATGCATACACTATACACACACACACACGCATACACTATACACACATGCACACGCATACACTATACCACATGCACATGCATACACTATACACACACACACACACACATACACTAAACACACAAATAAATTCGCATATACACGTACGCATGCATTCACTCATATACTCGCTTTCACTTATACTTGCATACACACGCACACTCAAATACCTGTGGCACAGCTTACCCCATACCTCATTCACATTTTTATCTGCAGTACGCTTGCAACTTATTATTCTAGTGGAATGATAAGGGGCTAGCGATAACTTGGTTCGAAATACATTTGTAATAACTTTATACGCATGCACACAAACACATTCACTTTGCACATGTACATGTGATATGTTATAAACACACGACCTTGATGTAAAATCCTATAGTTTTATACATATACCAAATACATGACATACTCGTATAATTAAAATAAGCAACGTTAGAAGAAATTACGATAGTTATAATGAGTTAATTTATTTATCTTAGTCAATATTAATTTTAAAGAATTCCTTCCTAAAATTGATCTTTAAAATTCAATATCTTAATTATTATTTTTTATTAATATATAAAAAAAATCCTATTTTGTACATTGTGTTCGATTATTTATAATTATTTTTCTTTACCATTCCCAATTTTCCTACTAACTTTTACATTTTTTTTTTCTTATTAATTTTTAACTGTATTCTTAACAAAAAAAATCTCTTTAATTTTCAGTGCTAAATCACTTCCCAAACTTCTATATAAAAACAAACACCAATACTAAGTATATGGGGTAAGGAACTAATTAGAGTGGAATGTGTTATTTCGCCTCAAAGTAACGTCACGCTTGTCATTTACTAAAACTTACGCTATGGGCAACGATTGCAGAACACTAGCCGATGAATAGATCCTCAGTATTATAATTGACATATTCGAAATATGTAAACATAATCGATTATTTAATTTCAGTTGACAATGTCACGGCTGAGGCCCAAGACGTCGTCCCCCACGCGCATGCCGCTGTACGCGCGCTCCAAGGCTAAGGTGACGGACGAGCGCAAGGAGAACGCGTATGTCGGGGCCAAAACCGATGAGAGGAAACGCACACCACCTCTCCTGCCGCAGCGCTCGGGACACGACATCATCAACATGAACATGAAGTTTGCTAAGAAAAACGAGCCAGTCAAAACGTCTTCCCGAACTAGGTACTTAGCAGAAAACGAGCCCAAACCCAAGACTCTGTCCACCAAACGAAGGAACATACTCGCGATCCGCAAACCGAACACCAGCAAAACGCAGGTCAGTGGTATCGTCAAGGCAAAAGTGAGTCGTCGCGCGGCCGACGACGGAGAGAACCCGCGTACCTCCATCTCGTCCAAGCTGAGTAAGCGCAGCTACTCGCGGTCGCTGCGGGCGGCGGGCGCGGGCGGCGGCGGCGGCGCGGGCGGCGGCGGAGGCGGCGCGGGGCGCGCGGGCCGCGGCCGCGCCTCCTCCTCCTCCGAGGAGCTGGGCGCGTGGGACGAGGCGGGGGCCGCGGACGCCGTCGCCGCCAAGCGCAGGCCCTTCCCCAACCCCGCGCCCTCGCACCTCAAGAAGATCCGCTTAAAGACTGCCTTGTAGCGCACGCCGCACGCGAGGCCCGCCTCCGAGCCGACCTAACCGCATATATACATAACACATACATTTGATATTTACGCGGTTTTGAAAATTTACAGCTATATGCCGCCTTTTGTAGTATATTGTTACATTAAATAAATCTCAATAGATGTCGCTTCATTATGGCTCAATTTACCGGACGTTTGTCTTATTGTATGTGAAAGCAAAAAAACCGTTTCAGTATCTATGTCGAATTTATAAAATTTCTATAAAAAATAATGTTATATTGAGTGATAAAACGAGAACATGCAAATTTCCAATCATACTACGTGTTCTTCTGTGTAACAGATGGCCTAAGTGAAATAACATGGTCGAACAATTAGAGTACGTGACTGTGTACGCGATGTTGTTATTAAACGTATTTAGTTGATGAAATATTGCAACTTCCTTGTTTCATATTGTGTAGTGTTAATTTTTTTAATAATATACATACAGATGTAGATGTGATTTGTGGTATCTATTTTGTTTCGTCGCTTTTTGTCTAGTGATAATTTTGACTTCTGTTTGACTCGTACTTGCCATATCATATTGACTGCTCTTGTTATTAACACACATAGGTACATATACTATGTTTACTAAAATTCTAATATTATGTTTTCTATATTAATTTGCAACTGTACTTTTAAATGGGTCAGTTAACGATTTATACTGTAAAAATAAAATTGATCTGTTAGAATTTAAAATTATTTTATATAATATAAAAATTGTTTATAAGTTACTGAAATTAATCTGAGTTTTTTTATTCATCACAACTTTTGTTTAGTCTTCATATTCGTGAAGTGTTTAAGTTACGAATTTTCAGAGAGCCACAATATTATTACTGGCTTGAACAAATTTTAGATGTCATTTTATAACTACAATTTAGAAGGATGTTTTTGAGAAAAAATGTAAAATATAATAAAATTTATAGATAAGGTATTTAGCTCCAGGAGCTAGTTTAGAGTGACCATGATGATCTCATAAAGAATTTTTCATAATTTTTAATTTCCTTCGGATTTGTCTTTGATACAGGTAATTATTGTTACAATAAAGTGTATGTAGGAATAGTCCTGACAATTTGGTGGAAAGTTATAATAACATGTATCACCTTTTAATCTATGGAACATATTGCATACCTTATTGGGAATATAAATTAAATTTTTGAAACTGTCTCCAAAAAAATATTATAATCATTACTACAACAGAGAAATTTCAAGGACGGACTCAAATATGTATAAAATATACTGTGATCCGAGGTTCACAATACTTTGTACCGATCTATGACAGTGCAATAATGATAATATATTACAGGATAACCGTCATGCTCATATTGTGACGTTATTCCATGATAAATAGTATATGTATGTATGTACTTATGTACTTTTAAATTAAATGTTGTGTGTAAAATAAAATGTATATTCATAGAAAACATAGTATGTATATTAAATAGGAACTATTTATTTATCTAAAATATTAATTAATATATTATTAACATCTATTGTTCTCGAATTGTTGTTTCTTTTATTTAACCTTGTTGTTAGAAAATACCTACGTTAAAAAAAGTATAGAGGTAAGCGCTTGGCACTCTTGATCTATGCTGACGAGGATGTAATTTCACTACAATATTACAAACAAATGCAACTAGCAAACTACTTTGGACAAGTAAATGTGTTTTTTTTTTTATCAAGTAATGAAAATTTTTGAAAGGGCATTATATCTTGGGAGTATAAATTGAATAAAGAACTTATTAAGTGTCGAGCATTAAAGATTTTATACTAATTACTATACCAATGCAGATCTCCATTCAATTTTATTAATTTTACAAATCACAGTGACTTTGTAAGTTTTAACCATTACCATGGTCAATAACAAGTCATAGAAAAACAAACAACTCCATCTGTTAATATTAGCTACAGTCAAATAATTACTAAATTTCGATTTTGTCGATGACGACCGCATTTTGTCGTTTTCCTTTACATAGAATATTTTTTTAAATCATGGTTTATCTCTTTGCGACGTAATTTTAACTGTACAGTGTATGTATCTTTAGTCAACTTTACACAAAATTCAATATGAAATTGATACATTTATTTTAAAATATTTTTGAACTTCTAACAGGTTTGGATGTAGAATTAATTTATGTAAGTCGTCATCGACATGGTCACGGGACGTGTTAACGCTAACACTCAAGAGTAGGTATCCAAAAATAAGAACTGTTAATCTATACTAATATTATAAAGCTGAAGAGTTTGTTTGTTTGGTTGAACGCGCTAATCTCAGGAACTACTAATCCGATCTGAAAAATTCTTTTAGCATTAGATAACCCGTTAAGTGAGGAAGTCTATAAGGCTATATATCATCCCGGAAAAATGTAAGGTTCCCTTGGGATAAACTTATTTTTGTCTAGGGACGAACCCAAAGCGAATAGAAGGTGAGTTGTCAATAGTTTTCACTTCTGTCGGCAGTCCTGCCTCATGACTGCTTTTTCTTAGTTCCTGATGAAATTTTACACTTAAACAGACAATTGAGGAAGCAGTACTCTTTTGGCTTTTGAGTGAAATATTTAAAATAAAAGGTAGTTTAAACTTTAAAGATATATGATTGTAAGTTGTATCTAGGAATATACTACTTTTTACCCAACTATGTTGAAGCAAAAGAAAGGTTATGATTTTGACCATTACATATGTATGTTCATCTGTTCCTTCCTAACTAATAAACTACTTATCATAATTGTAAATAAAAAATAGCTGTCGTCATCATAGCATAATAATTGTACTTCTCCATTTTATACTTATATTAGTATCGCAAGCATTTTGCAATCACATCTTTTTGTTTATCAATTATATGATAGGTGTGTAAATACTGAAGTTATATTATGATCAATTTAAAAGTTGCTTATTAGAATGAATTTTTATTTTATCTATGCAGATAAATAAAATTGAAGCTTTATACTAAATGCATATGGAATTATATACAGAATTTATAAGAAAAACTCAATTTTTATTTTTTTTGTCTGTCTGTTTGTTCTGGCTATTCTCCGAAACGGCTGGACGGATTTTGACGTGACTCACTGGCAGGTACTTGATGTTATAAGGAGTAACTTAGGCTACTTTTATTTTAATAAAAGTAGGATGAACCGGAGCAAAGTGAGGGTGAGTCACTAATAATATACTATTTTATTTTGGAAATCTTACTCCATTGGGACTTAAATAATAGGAAAACTAACTATTATTATTTTTGTAGCCCTACAAGCAAAAACTATAATGACTTATACAATTAATAAAATAAGTTAAAAAAATTATTTCTTTAAAGAAATATACAACCAGGTATTTGTGCATTTTAAGTGAAACACAAAAGAACTGTAAACCTTTATATTTCAGCCCACAGTTGCTTAAACTAAAAAATTACAGCCTGCGTCCTCGTCTACCACCCTTCCTACGGGTTGAGTCTGATGGCACTGGAGTGACATCCTCAATACGGCCGATCTTCATGTTGGAACGAGCCAAAGCACGGAGTGCAGACTGAGCTCCAGGTCCTGGAGTTTTGGTTTTGTTGCCACCAGTTGCTCGCAGTTTAATATGGAGTGCTGTGATACCAAGTGTCTTGCATTTTTCAGCAACATCCTAAAATGTTTGACCAATAATAATAAATAATATATGATCTTCGATGACTATTAAACTTAAATTATTAGAATACTAGAGAGTATCATACATTTAATATTTGTTAAGATAGTTCGAATCAAGGTAACACTTAAAATTTTACTCAGATCTGAAATTTAAGTAAACCTTGGTGAAATACAGTGAAACAACTTAGGAAAATAAATCTAATATAAAAGCTAAGAATTACATATACATGAATTCGATTCTTGTTGTATTTTTAAAACAATAAAAATTGGTCTACTGAGTTACAGCAACCTAAAGATAGCCAGTATTATTAATCCTCATAACCTAAAGTATAAACATAATAAGTTGAATATTATAACGAGCGAACCTGAGCGGCCAACATAGCAGCGTAAGGTGAAGCTTCATCACGATCAGCTTTAACCTTCATTCCACCAGTAACTCTGGCAATAGTTTCCCGACCAGACAAGTCGGTAACATGGACAAATGTGTCATTGAATGAAGCAAAAATGTGAGCTACTCCAAATACAGTTTCTCCGGCCAAATGTTGCGGTCCAAGGGTTACTTGCACCTCCTCTTTCGCAACTTTGTTTTTTCTGGGAGCCATGGTTTAGCCTGAAACTAACAACACTTCTATAGCACTTTTATAACCTTAAAAAATCTTGGCAATCCGCACACTTTATAATTCACAAACTTGTACACGCATAGAATAAGCAGTAATCTATTATATTTTTACAATATTCCATTAGAATCACTTGTTTCATAAACTTTATATAGAAAATTCTCTCGATACCTTTAGCTTTGAAAGCTGTCAAACACTAGAAAGACTTCCGTTACGCTGTGTTTCCATGAAGTGTCAAATATAAAATGTCAAAGCGACAGGAAAAATTAAATGTAAATAAAAACTTAAAAAAAATAAATAAAAACCGACTTCCAGGCACTGAAAAGTAAAAAATAACTTAACGAGGGTTTTCATTTAGAATAGATAGGTACTTAATCAGATTTTTTCGAAGTCGGTGTGCTTTGATTTGTATTGGCTGGCACCGACACATTTCAGTTATTCTATCAAATATCTACTAAAATATATGATATTTTAAGAGCAGTTCGATTGAATTATAAAAAGTTACAAATTTACTTACAAAAGGTAAGTGCAGAATATAAGATTGCAGATTTCTTTATAATTTTGTAGATGTACTAACAATATCAAATTAAGTGTTCCATATCAAGGTTACTAGAGTCTAGAATACGAATGCATCCGTAAAGCAGAAGCAGTGTGACAACTAACGACTTCCGGAAGTAGTGTACGTCATTGCCAACAGATTGATATTTCGTTGTCGAGAATATCGTCAATTTTAGCGACGAAACTTATTGCAAATAAGAGCGAAACATTGTGATAAACTTCCTTTAGTGTTAGTTAATCTAGTACAATTTAATAAGTAAGTATTTCATTTTCAACTCTCGAGAATTTTTGATCGAAGTTTCAACTACGCAAATGACGTTCTGTCATTCACATTACTCAATCCATTATCGCAATCCTGCGATTTGCTATGAATCCTTAAAGACTACATAACTATCTGAATTGGAAGAATATACGGAGTGTTGTTGTTCAACTTTTTGCTTTTATGTTAACACATACACTATTGTATACTAGATTTGCAAGTCACCCTTAGTAATTATTCTTTGTGCAAAATTTTGTGATATTATGAATTAATATTTCTACAAATTTTCCAGATTCAAAATGTTTATTTGGGATTGGTTCACTGGTGTTCTGGGGTTCTTGGGTAAGAAACTTTATTTAATTGTAATTCTAAGTTAAACAATAATATAATTTACATTCAAGTAAATATTATTTCTGTAAAGTTCAGTAATATATAATATATTTTCCAAGGAATTTTCTTACTTTCGGATACTTTCATTTTAACTATTTAATTTAGTTACTTATAATTTATACATATGGATGGTAATTTACATTAATTATAAATAGTTCATAGTGTAAGAATAGTTATCATGAATTTTGCAAGAAGTTATTTTCATGTTTCTAGCAAGCTATACTTTAAACATTTATTAAGGTTGTAATATTTGTAATATATATTTATATATAGTTTATATATTATAAATTAGAGTAATATAAGAATTTGTATGTGTATAGTTGATAATGATTATTTACTACTTATATTTATATGATAAAATTTATTATTATTTTGTATTAAGATAATTGTATATTTTGACAAATTTAATTACATAAATTAAAAATTTTCTTTTTAACCTTTAGCATTTTAAAATTTAGATTTGCTCTGATTGATGTTTTATATATCATTTGTGACAGGTTTATATAAGAAATCTGGCAAACTTTTATTCCTGGGTTTGGATAATGCTGGTAAGACTACACTCCTGCATATGTTGAAGGATGACAGACTAGCTCAACATGTACCTACATTGCATCCCAGTGAGTTTAAATATTATAACATTTTTACGTGATATTAATGGAGATAGAATTATAAGCATATTATGCTATATATCTTTTATTTGATATAACATATTTTCCCTCTATTTTTGTCTGTTTATGAAATTTTACTATTCCTAATTACATTTTTTATGTTTTAGTGGGCAAACTATTAGTAAAATATAAATACAGTGAAAATATTGTATTATCATTAAGATTTTCAATAAAAAATGCATATAATCTAGTTTTTATGTTTATGTTATGAAACATTGATATTATCTTTATATTGTTTTTAAATATCTTCATGTTTGTTTATTCATTAAGTTTGGGTTTACCTTCAATTATGAATAAACATATGTATATGTAATTAGTAGACATCGGATTATATGCACTATCAAAATGCCAAAATATGAATGCACTAACAAAGGGTGAAATATGCAATAATTTGCCACAGACCTCTTCTGATAGTCAACTCAGAAGTGTTAATATATATATTTTTTTTAATATTTTCAAGGATTTGCACAGAGGAAGGAGTTAAATTCCTAGTCTCTTCACGGTAATAAAACACGCCTCACACATTACCTACTGAAATAAGCATTATCAATGAAAAAGTACTAAAATATGCAATAAAGCTGAAAAAAGTTGTTTTATGCATTTTTTATGCAAATGCATATAATCCGGTGTCTAGTAATTAGCATCTAATGAATAGTAATTCATAGTTAATAAATGACATAATATCTTGTTCTTTTGCCTTATGGATATTATAATAAAAGTTGTTAATTTCAGAATCAAATTTAATTTTAAAGTAAAACATTTTTTTACAATGACATTATTACATTATTGTTCCAAAAAGACAGGTATATTATGTGTGACTTTTGAAAAAAAATAAAATAAAATAAGTGTATTGTCTAGTTATTATGTTTTTGTGCGCAGTGTAGTCACCTTGGTTGTGGCCATGAAGGATTTCATTTAAATTATAATCAGATTCTATCTTTATATTATGATACACAGCTTTTATTTAATATACTTTTATGAAATTTGATCACTGTATTATTTCAATAGCAAAATTATGCCTTTAACAGTTATATTTTATTTATCTTTTTTCATTTTACGCAGCATCTGAAGAACTGTCAATAGGTAGCATGCGATTCACTACTTTTGACCTGGGTGGCCATCAGCAGGCGAGACGTGTATGGCGCGACTACTTCCCTGCCGTAGACGCTATTGTGTTCCTTGTAGACGCTTGTGACCGTCCTCGTTTGCCAGAATCTAAGGCGGAGTTAGATTCATTACTAACAGATGAAACACTCAGTAACTGCCCTGTTTTAATTTTGGGAAACAAAATAGACAAACCTGGTGCTGCCAGTGAAGATGAATTACGACAGTTTTTCAACCTCTTCCAACAGACCACTGGCAAGGTAATTTTATTGTTAGGTAGTAAATATTATACATATAATACACATATTTATTCAAAATTGGATATAATGAATAGTATGCTTAGTCACAGTTAGCTTAAAGTATATATTTGGTACTATAATTGAAAACTCCTTATTCAAATACTAAATTTACATCCATATAAACCTTTTGTTTACAGGTGTGCTAAAAAAATTTACTCCAACAATATACCCTCTATGTGAGAAAGTCAGATTAAAATTGTTTTCTTGATTGCAGGGTAAAGTGTCCCGGTCGGAGCTGCCCGGGCGGCCGCTGGAGCTGTTCATGTGCTCCGTGCTGAAGCGCCAGGGCTACGGCGAGGGCTTCCGCTGGCTCGCACAGTACATCGACTGAGCGCATGCCGCCTCCACACGCTTCACCCCACGTAGCCTATGTTTAGTTGACGCTAGTGTTGCCAGATTCATAAGGAAATTCATAATAATGCAATTTAATCTTAAAAATTATAAAATCCAGTTTTAAAATTATCAATATATATACATTATAATTTTTTAAAATAGTAATAAATCAATCTCAATATATTAGATAGATAGTCATTATACACTTTTATCATCTACGTTACTGGAATGCCCATCACTGAGTATCGGAATATTCCATAAAATTTGCTTCTGGCAACACTAGTCAAGGCTTACTTACATGATGGGGCCAAACATGTGATCAATTTTGCCCATACTGACTATTCTTTCTTCATTTTAATGTATTTTATATTTATAGAATAAATGAAATAACTACACTACAGTCTTTCAAATCTTTTTAGTTTTATGGAAATTTAAACATTTGTGGGCTTTAAATGATACTCTTTATCTGACACTGGCCCCAATGTAAGCAGCCTGTCTCGTCTGATGCTCTTGATTGTTAGACTGAGCATTATATTATTTACATTTTTATAGTACTTTTAGTGTCGAATCGAATAACTATATTAGCGTTTTATCGCTAGTGACAGTTGGCGGCATGTGGCTACGTTTTCATTTGTGTATGGAATTGTCCTCGTATATAATCATAGGCCGACCTCTCGCTCGCTAGTAATGATACATCTATTTTGGCTCAAATTTCTTAAATATGATCTTACGTAAAAATGATTTGTATTGCATAATTTGATGACACAATATGGCCATAAATTTACGTGTACCGGATGTTCATTAAAAATTTCAAATGATGTTGTAATTTCGAATAGTTTTATATCCAAATTTGATTGATAAAATAATGAAATGTTAAAATCATGTACAACAGATTTACGAGATACAAAAGAATTTATTTATAGTACCGACGAGAGCCAATATTGCCACTTGAACTTCAATATCTACAATGTACTTACATACTAAATCACAGTACAAAAATATATTGATAATGTTTTTTCTGTTGGTTATGAGCCAGGCGTTACTAGTTAGCGAGGTAAAATTTGAATGCGTTCAAAATAACTTCGCCTCAAATAGCTTGCAATGCAATATGGCATCACCGTGTGTCGCGGCGTCTCCCGCGGCCTGCCTCGTGGATGTTGTCGTTGGAAGGTGAACGCTACATATAATGTATTATTTACTACATGTGTATATTTTCCGAACGACAATTGTTTATTTCAATTTCTTTTACTCGTACAATGTGCTAGGAAATATCACTTTTATTAAGACATTTGTCATTGTATGAGGTCATTGGTTACTGGTTATATTTATTTACAATTAATATAATTAAATTTTATTCAGATTGGAATTTAGGTTTTTAAAACCGCTATATATATGTCTTATTAGGTAATGGTGCAACGACATTTTCCCGTTTACATCACTTTATCAAAACTTTGATCAGTATCTTTTTTTATATTACTTTTCCTAGGAAAATATAATTATTCTTAATAATTACAATTTGTCTATATATTATATAATATATATTTTAGATTATTTTTTCTCATTCCACTTACATTCAATAATAGTTCCGATATTACTTTTATAGTGCTCATTGTGTTGTATATTTGTTAAAGCGACATAACGATTATATTTTTGTAAATTACTTGTATGTACTATAATCTATATTATGTTTTGGCAAATAGAAAATATAAATACTGAAGCGGCTGGCCTGAAACTGTTTTGTTGTTACAGAGATTAAATTGTCTGCTGTATTTAACAAATTAAACTATTCTCAAACACATTGAAGCACAAAGTGTTTTCAGATTTTCTTAATTGATATTAATAATTGATTTTTCTAAAATTACACAAAATGGTGGCTAGCCGTTTTTAATAATTAAAATGCAATTAAGGTTTGCTTTGTTAGTTTAACTTTGATTGTATTGTACTTTGGTGTATGATTTGCAGTAAGTCCAAAAACAAAGTTTGTAATAAAATTTATATGGAACAAATTGTGTTTAATTTCATTTCCTAATGCAAACACAGAGTGAGTCAAAACTTATTTTGTAAAAGAAATACTTTAAAAGTGTTAAAATAAAACTATAACATATTACTTAAAAAATTTAATGAAAGGAAAATAATGTGATAAAAATATTAAGTATAGAATATTTCTAAAAGATATAATTTCACTAGGACTCGAAAATCCGTCCAGTGTCCGGTCAGCTATATATCCATGTAAAAAAAATGGGAATGCTTTAAATAAATAAGTCGATGGAAAAGCGATGTCACATCACTTAAGATTGTACATACAATGCATTAAAACATAAAAATACATGATAATTATTATTTAAAAAGATTTCTCTAACATCAGCAAAGTGGATATTTACAATCGGTACTGAGAACATATTGCACATTCAAACTTATAATTACATTGCATGACAAAAAGTTTGCAGATGGCAACCTGGCTTATAATAATATAAAAAACTAAATCTAATATATCCTTTGCGTTCGATAAGTTTCAATTGTAAAATAAATAAAATTGAATTTTAAACGAAAATATATTTATTTCAAATTTGAGTGTTCGTGGGAACTAAATAAATTTTAAATTTTGAAAGTACATAATTTTAGCGAACACTTACTACTTCAGATTACTAAAAATAAGATTAATTCAATACAAATATTGGAAATCATTTGAAAACAGTTTACGAACTAATTCAAAATCGTATAATTTATTTATTTCGTATCCGTTTCGTAAAAATACTATTTATAAATTATACTAACTATAAATCGCGCACAAATTCAACAGTCAAAAGGTGATGAAACATCATTGTATAGCTAAGTGTGAACTGTTCTATACGTTTCTATGAGATTCACTTGAAATTAAGAAGCAGGCGAATATAAAGTTACTCTGTGACTTTAGTGTGAGGTACTATCGCTGATTACGAGGTTGGTATTTTGTGAAATTTTTGATTGCTCCTGCACTTTTACTTAAATTCTTCATTCCTCATTATATGTAACAAAGAATTGAAATATAATTTTTGTAAATGTAAATAAAACCCATGTAAACAGTCCATCAACTATGTAAATAAGTCATAATCACGGATGCCGTTAACATTGTAAAAATAAGTATCAAATGGGATGTCGAGGCGATATCTGTATGAAACTATAATAACCGGCGGTAAATAATGCACATCGACCTAAAGAGGGAGAAAATGGGTTAATTTTGGTTTTGTAGAGCGTCGTCTCTGTCACTCAGTATATTATAAGTTCCCAGTAGATACCGGACTGTTAGTGCGACAGAGACGGCGCTCTACGAAGCCGAAACTAGCCGATTGTCTCCCTCTTTAGCTCGACGTGCATTATTTACCGCCGGTCACTGTAGGTTGAATTTATGTCGCGTGTTCCCCGCGCCCCGCGCCTCCGCCCCCGCGCTCGCCGCAGTAAATGCACTCTTCTATTCGGTAACTTAACCTACGTCACTACCCTACTCCGCGTACTTACACTTCCCGAGATTATCGTATAACAAAATATTATTATTATTTATTTATATAAATTATAAACTTTGCCTACTGATGAAATGAAATTATGATTTATCAGAGAACTTATCGTACATTATACGTAATAGTGAAAATATTTTATAAATCGATCCAACAGTAAATAAACTTTAGTCATTAACAAATTAGGTGATAATAAAATGTCGAAAGATATAAAGCAGTGAAAACATCGATACAATATATCGAATATTAATTCTACGTATTTTTCGGAACATTCACATCTAAAACGTTAAAATTTAATAACAACAATGATTCTTATGCCTACTTATATAATATGTACAAAGTTCGTCCTCAATATACGGTCGTCGAATTACAAAATTAATTAATATTCACCGTTTACATTAAAATCCTGTAAATATTGTCTTATTTATATTTTAAATCACACGTCAGCTTAAAAGGGCTAATCCATAAATTTAACATAATGTTAAAAAATCGCACTTAAGTATAAGAGTGTAAAATCACTTTGGTACACACAACTAACATTCATAGCATTATTCAGTGAACCTACTCAACGTGAGACCCTCATAAAAAATAATTGGGTCCTATTCTACTATATTTCTGGCAAAAAGTTATATTATATCACAAATGATGTCCCCGCCGGGTCTTAGTTCATCCACTTGCGGCAGTTGGGCGCGCCGCACATGCACATTATCTTGTGCGCGTCGTCTTCAATGTCGAATTTGTAGTCGTATGCCAACTGGAAAAATTATTATTAATAAGAAAAAAATATTATTAAGATATATTAACCGTTTTAAATAAAACTATCTTATCGGATTATTTCGCGGATTTATTATGATTTTTGGTTCCCGACGTTTCGATTGCTTTACAGCAATCATGGTCACGGGAGAGACTAATGTCTTAGACATCTCAAAGGCGTTATGTACTTGTTACGAACAATGTCTACCCACAATTTTACAAAAATGAGTTTTTACAATTCAAAAATGGCACCGAAGCACCTTACAATATTTGTTGGATCGCAATAACAGTAATTCAAATTAATATATATTTTTAGCAATAGTGTTGCTTAATATTTAAACTTTAAATAATAGCAATATTAATTAATAATTTAATTTTTAAATTACATATAAAACAATAATTTTGTTTTGATAAATAATTAATATTTTTGAATTTCTTTGTGGTTATATATATTATAGTAATAGCAACACTAAATAATATTATATTATTAATCTTATATTATAAAACTTATATAAAAATTGTAGTATTTATATCTAATAATAACAGCTAAAATTAAATAAATAATATTACTGTATTTAATTAATAATTATAATACTTATTAAAAAAAATTATTAAATCAACAAATATTGTAAGGTGCTCTGGTGCCTTTTTTCAATTTTTAACATCATTTTTGTAAAATTACGGGTAGGCACTGTCTGTAACGAGTGTATAACACCTTTGAGATGTCTGAAACCTCAGTCTCTCCCGTGACCGTGTTTGCTGTGAAGCATTCGAAACGTCGGGAACCAAAAAACAAAATGAATCCGCGAAATAATCCGAGAAGATATATTCGCGTAAAGCGTACCTCCTCGCCGCGCGCGATGCGGCGGCGCGCGAAGATGATGATGCGCAGCTGGCGGTCCACCTCCACGGTCTCGGCCACGCAGTTGGGCTGGCACGAGTGGTTGATGTAGCGCGCCAGCCCGCCGCTCAGCGTGGCGTCCACCACGCGCCGCTCGTCCAGCCGGAACATGTAGATGCCGCGGTTCTGTACATACATACATACACACACATATATATATACACGTTACTATTACACTGAACAATATCAACTGTACTTAATGTGTGTAGATATTAAAGAGGTTCAATATCTACCACCTGTGTCATCAGATCAGATCAAAGAAAATTGTTCTATAGGCATCAAAATTTTCTATTCAACAGTACAGCAAGGGATATAGCTATGATTCACAGCTATGCTATAATATACAGCTATTATTATACTCTAATACTTTTATTCTACTCAGTAAGTCAAATTCTTCAAAGTTGCGAACATATGCTTTAAAGTTCAAAAATAGATATTATGTTGTTGCATTGCAAAATTAAAACAGTTTATCATGTACAATATACGCAGATATGAGATACGCAGTACGTAGTAACCGTATATACAGAGTGAATTTTTCAAGTGGGGCGTGCATGGCTAAATCCGAAACTATGAGGAATAGCGAAAAGTACTCAAAAGAGTCTCGGGCCCGATTTTCATGAAAACTAAAACTGCATTATTGGATTTTTGAAAAATCAATTTTCTTAACCAGGAATCGAACCTGTTGATTTTGAAAAAAAAAAACACATACTACACACACGCCCACTTGAAAAATTCACCCTGTATATGTAAAACGGGGAAGCAAAAAAATAACATTTGATTACTGTTATACATTAGTTAAGATCAAGTAGGGTTGTAAATTGTAATAAAGACTAACGACGTACCCTCACTTTGCTTGGGTGCGTCACAAGGTATGTTTTAATTTTTTTTTAGCGGAATCCTAAAATAAAAGCCTTTTTCTAAAATAAAAGTAGTCTAAGTTACTCCTTATAACATCAGCTATCTGCCAGTGGAAGTCCCGACAAAATCAATCCAGTCGTTTCGGAGATTAGCCGTTACAAATAGACAAAAAATTTTAAATTGTGATATAAATTTCATATGCATTTAGTGAAAAGTTATTGATACTGTTATTTTGACATTACAAACAGACACTTCAATTTTATTTACCTATATATATATATATATATATATATATATATATATATATAAATTTAATATACTTCATTTAACGACGTTTTACCTTAGCTTCGTATTGCTTCTCGCGGATTTCAGAGAGTTCGGAACGAATGATTTCCCCGATGTACTCTATGACCATTGTGTGCTTCTCCAAGTCCCGCGCGGCGTACAGTCCCAGCCCTTGGATTTTAGACCTGTATTATTAATATACGTTTTAGTTTTGTTTCGAAATTGTTTTATATTATAATTTTATACTGTTTTATAAGTTTCAATTAAAGTAAAACCATTAAATTTTTAACCATATTCCCCTATCGGTGGATTCGGCTCGGCCGTAGCCATTAAGGTCACCTGGCGAGGTAGACGTTGTTGCGCCACTCGAGCTTCATCTTCTTGTACTGGCTGCTCTTGGTGTGCACGAACTGCTTGGAGTAGGGGCAGGCGGGGTGCGCGGCGTGCGCGTGCGGCGACAGCGCGGCGTCGGGCGGCGCGGGCGGCGCGGGCTGCAGGCTGCGCGCCGGCCGCCGCCACGCGCGCGCGCCGCGCGCCTCGCAGCGCGCGCAGCCCGACGGGTTCACGGCCAGCCCGCCCTCCAGCAGCGCCGACCGCCCGAACTTGAACCGGTAGTCCGTCAGCGTCTCGATGCCTGCGCAACCACACGAGACGTCACTACTACACCACTACACCATTACACCACTAAATCGACATTTCAAAAGGTCTGTTATATTTTAATATTTTATGTTTGTGTGCGCGCGTTTCTCGTAAATAGTAATGAACCGATCTCAACGAAATTTAGTGAAGTAGTAACTTATTTACTCAGGTCAACATTTAGGATACTTTTTACTTCAGGAAAATCTTTCTTTTTTCCCACGAGAAAACACACTGGAGACTTTTCACAACTTCATTATGATGGTATCCCTAACATTCATATAAATTTTCAGCTTCTTGGGAATTTATGCAAGGGCATCCCTATTTTTCGGGCTAACTTGACCAGACTATATTTTAATATCAACGCAATGCAGTATTTAATAGTCGAATAATTGTGCTTATAAATCACTTTAATTATTTTAGTGAAAAAATGAACCTTAATGCAAATTATAAAATTAAGTATAATTAAATAGCAATTTATGATCCTATAACATTATTAGAATGTTATTAAAAAATATTACTAGTCTTATCTTGTATTTTTATGTTAATGTATATTATGATCGATGCAAGCGTACCTGGCAAGCTTTCAAGTACTCTGACGACGGCAGGCTCGGTGAGTCCGAACAGATCCTCGCCTGTCACGTAATTTGGCCATAATTTCAAAACGCCCTCTTCACCCCTTCCTTCTCGTAATGCGGCTACTGCATCTAGCACCTGTATAAAAACATTAATTTTAATATTTACTTGTCGTTGTTATCATTGAATAATTACAATAAAAAATTAGTATTTTTTAAAATATGTTATTAGCATTTCTTACAAAAAAAAAACTTATTCTATAAAAATATAAGCACATGAAAAATTAAACCACATTTCTTCTATATGGCTGAGGTTCACAATACCTTTATATTCTTAATTTAGTAGTATAATTTTATAATTTCTCTTGCAAGTTTATTATATATGTATATGTATATGAAGATATGGAGATTTTTCGTATGTTGATGAGTGACGATTATTTGTGTATAGCTAAGAAGTCTCATCACAAACCAAAAAGAATAGTTCAAATAAACGTCAACAGGTAACATTATATGTATTGAATTGATAAATAATCAACAAAGGATAAAAACAGATCGCAAGTAATCAAAAAATTGTCTAAATCACATTTCAAACTAAAATTCACCATAATCACACACAGTTTACAGGCCAACGAGTAACGGCAACTATGTAATATCTGCTCAAGCAACAACATTACGCTGTACCTTGGCCCAGGCGGCGCGCGGCGTGGGCGCGGCCATCTCGTGCAGCGAGTCGTCCTGCACGCGCACGTGGAAGCGCGGCCGGCCCTCGTCCTCCGAGATCCAGCACACGTAGCGGCAGCGGCTGTTGGCGCGCCGCATCGACCAGTAGAACCGCACCTGCGCACGTACACACAACACATGTAGTGAACTGTTTATTATAATAAAAATAGTACATAGGCGACCGAGCGAAGCTCGGAGTTCTTCTTTATTTTATCGTATTTTTTAGATAAGAAAAAAAAACTAAAAACTTGAATAAGTACAAAAAAAAAAAACGCTTGACCACGAAGCTTATGGCCGAGTGTGCGAAATTATAACATATTTTGCGTGGAATAATGCGAAAGAAAACAGCATGAAAACTCGAAAACACGCGTCTTCCCAGACATAAGATTAATCTAGATCGATTTTTCATCCCCAACAATCCCCACATATCAACTTTCAGCGAAATCGTTAGAGCCGTTTCTGAGATCACCGGTATAAATAAATATGTAAGAATTAAATGTTTAAATACATAAGATATTTTCCATATATGAAATTCTTAATCAAATCTAACAAAACCTTCATTAACTATACAACCGCTATATGACACTTTTCAAATTAATTGATGTATTTGTTAAATCCATCTAACGCGTTTATTTATTTGTTACAAATATGATGATTTAAAAGTGCTTGTAATTTTTTTATTAGAAAACTTTGTGTTGTGTAACATGAAATGGTTGCAATGTAATTAATTTCAGTATCAAAACAATAGTTTGTATGTTCGAATTTCGAAATAGTTGAATTAAAGTAAATATTTCAATATATTTATTATCAGCGCCCCTACCGGCGAGTAGGTTTATTAAAATAGCTAGTAACGATTTTTCATAAATCGGCACGATCGAGTAAAATCTCAGCCCGCAAACACAAATTTAGTTTAAAACTAGTAGTACTACATACAATATGTAGTATATCTCACAATCTTATATCCGATAGGGTATATGTAGTTGGGCGTGTGGAAGGCGGCGAGCTGGTGCGGCAGCAGGTGGCCGGGGCTGAGGAAGATGAGGCCGCCGACGCGGATGAGGTGGTTGGTGTCGCAGTGCAGCATCACGGACGCCACCTGCCGCTGCTCGTCGCGGCACACGTACACGCGCCGCCCCACGCTCAGCGTCGTCAGCTCGTTGTCTTTCTCGTTCTGTACACACATCCACCAGTACGGTTACTAATTATATTAATAACCTTGATATATGATCATTTCATTTCATTTGACTATATAATTATATACCAAATTGTTAAATTAGAACTACAAATATATTAACCATGTTATTAATATAATATGATTATTAATTATGTCTTTTCTCAAAAGGAAAAGTAGTGATTGATCCAACTTTTCAGATTGTCAGTAATGTCGTTTATCTTTACAGGATGCCGTTTTAAAAGATTTATCAGTGGATTAGGAGGTTAGATTTTCTGTAGAATCTTAAGTCTTTGAATCAGGTTTAAAAGAGTCGCTAATTCACGTTAAAATCCTTTTGTAGGACCACTATATACGCCTAGAGAATGTCGAAAGAATCTCTCAAAAAGAAGAAATAATAGATTTTAGAGATGTCCTGAATCATTTAATAAATATTATTTACTCACCTTCGGCGCATGGGAAGCGCAAAATGCAGATTTGTTCTTATAAAATACGCAGTTATCCTTCACAGCACAGCCCAGATGATAAACGCTGCCACATCGAACTTTGAAGCACCTCACGGTGGCTCCCAGCCTGCGACAAACTGCGCAAGTCGCATTGGAACCAGCTACTAGGGCAGAGTCTACATTCATGAGTGCGCCACTCACAGTCTCGTACACGCCTTCAGACCACAGAGCGCAGTTGAGGTGCACCCATCTATCCACGTCACAGTTCAGTAGCCTCGACACGCCGTCAGCGACGCCGTCCCCTTGAATACCGCACAGTTCACATTTACGGGTATCTTCATTCGTGACGGGCATTATAGCTACGCCAGTACGAAAAACGAGCTCTGTTAGCTCACGATCTGTTGGACGCTTATACTTGATGGGAGGTCCAATACAACCGGGAGACCAGGACTTATACCGGATACCCCGGTACTTCTCCTTTTCCATACTCTGATTACTTTTTTCGTCCGGCTCCATACCCTTTAGGTCTTCGTCGAGTGCACTTACATCGTCACCGACTTCTTTCATTAACTCGTCGTTGTCTAGTGAATCGATAAAAGATAAGTCCATTTTTTCATCTTTAATATCTGGTTTTATATCTAGATCATCTGTCTCCATGCTTTCCGTCGACGCAGTGTCAAAATCATCCCTGTCTTTTGATAGATTTGTCTCAATATCTGATTTGCTATCTTCTTTGACGGTAGTTTTTGATTTTCCATCTAATATTATATTTGTTGGACGCCATGCAAATCTTTCATAGCATTGAGTGCTACAGAAAAATAGTTCGGAATCACTATCACACAAAATTTCCTCGGCATTCCCTTTGTTGGCCGATAATAGAGGGAATTCCGAGGCTTTCGCTCTTACTACGGAATCTAAAATTACTACATCGCAGTGTCGACAGAATTTTGCGGCTCCATTAAGGATGCTTTGTATATCAATCGGTGTTCCTTCTTTACCGTCTTTACCTTTAGATCTGTATAACCCAAGTTTATGCGACGGTGGCGTAGCCGTCCGCTCTATAATTTGATATGACGTAGGTGGTGGTATGTGCAATATACCAGCCAGTTCTTTTAATACTCCAAGAATATCTTCTGCAGCACCAGAAGTCAAAGTAAGAGTAACAGTAACATTTTCATTGCTCTCGGTACTGCTAGGTGAATCTTCCATTTTAGTCTTAACAGGAGCGTAAGTATCTGAGCATTTAAGCGATTTTTGATTATCTTCTTCGTCCTTAATTTGATATAATGACAAGGGTTTAACTCTTATGGGTATAGGTGCGATTAGTGGTATAATAGGCGAAACTCGACCAGAGAGTGATGCTTCCTCATCTTCTTCATCGTCTTCGTCATCGATAGGTTTAAGATATGGAAATCTATCATCGAGTTCAATGTCATATCCTTCTGGGCTAGAGCAACTAACAATAGTGTCCGGAGTATCAGTATCTCTCTCTTTGCAAATAAAATCAAGTTTCTTATCATCTGGGTCTTCGTCATACACAATAGGTTGAAATTCTTGATCGTAAAAGCCTCTCTGGGTCGTAGTCGTCGATTTCTCCGGTAATGGTTCCTCATCACCGAATGGTTTAGTATTATAATAGTCAGCGACATTAGGAATTTTGGCATTACCGAACTCTCCAGTTAAGTCCCCTTTAAGAATATCATAATCTTTATTTTTAAGTTTAGTTAGATCACCTGACCCAAAGAGAGGGCATACCGCAAAGTTAGTGGTCAGTGCGGGTTCTTGTATCTGCATGGGAGGCAATAGCCTCAGTTGTGTCATTAAGTTGTCAATGAAGGTATCATAATCTTCTTCATATCGAGATCCTTTTCGAAGTCGCTTTTTGGGGTTAACCGGATTCATACTATTCTCAGCAGCAGCTTTCATATGCAGCTGCAACTGTTTACGCTTCTTTTGTTGATATTCGCGACGTTTTCGTTTTTTAGCCTCTGAAGGCGTTTCAGAAGGATTGATGTCCGAATTGTTATCCATGTTCACACTTTCTGGATATTCCTCTTTCATTGGCTGGTCTAGTTTACCCTGGTCTGATGCAGTTGAAACTCCCGAAGTTGCTGATTGCTGAGAACTTTCATCTAGAAGTTCCTTTTTTACGTCCAGTGGTGTAAACGGACGATGGATAGGACTCTGCTGTGGTGGCGCTACTTCTTTTTTTATAGCTTGATGTAACTGTTGATTATCGATGTTCATTGGATACGTCGGCAGAGTTTTCATAGTCGGTGAGCACTCTGGCATTGGTGTCGTTTCTTCTTTACTGAGTAACTTCATTGGAGGTTTCCGTACATCCATTAATGATTGAGTTGAAGTGTAAATCAAAGGTGACACAGACGAAGTAGGTATAGAGGTTTGAACTGGCCGAGTAGTGAACGGAGAACTTACAGCAGTCATAAGCCTTGGAGAATTTTTAGGTAATTCTACTTCTTGCGTCAGACCTAATGTAGGAGGTGGTATAGACGGCCTCGCAAGCTGCGCTTCTAATGATGATATAGTTCCCAGGGCAGGTGCAGTCCGTTGTATGGTCATAGTTCTTTGCGGAACTACATTTGAAGATGTAGTCGTTGTCTGCAAAAGCTGCTTTAATAACACGTTTTGTGATTCATCGTGGCTCCTTTGATTTGCAGCGTTTTGCTGAATAACTTTATTTCCCGCGTTGTCAATGGTTGTAATTGAAGTATTATTTGGTTCCTCAGTTTCCATAGGTTCAGACTTAACAATAACAGACTCTACACTATGACGTTTCGTAGGCTGGATGTGCCCAACAATTACTTCACTTTTGGGTTCGTCAGTAGATTTTGATCTCTTCAAAGGGGAAGTTAATTGCGTGTGCAGAAGCTTAGATGATGTTATAAAATTAATCGATTGAGTAGGTTTGGCTTGCATTTGACTAATACCAGGACTCACTATACTGTGAGTGCGCACGGTGACGTTAGGCGGTGGCTCTTTGTTGCCAATAATTGTTCTTGAAGTCATTACCAAAGCCGGTGGTTGACTTGAACTAATATTTTGTGGATTAAATTGCAAACTGCTTGCATTTATTTGCCTCGAAGGTTGAAGTAGAGTATGCCCTAGAATGCTAGTCGGTAAAGCCTGACTTTTCTGGAAACCACTAACGCTCGTCGTCGTAATATTATTTGAATGTATCATCGAGGTGGATATTGGTGAGTTACTATGAATTTTAGAGAGCGCCGGCATTTGTAATATTTGAGATGAGATCGATGTAGAGCATTGAGGTTCATCGTTTGGATTAAATGTTTGATGGCTAATCAAAGGCGATTGAGCTGGAGACTTCATAAGACTGTTTTGTATTCCTACAGGCGAGCTGATGGGCGACACTGTAGGGGATTTCCTTATTTGTCCCATTGAGGATAGTGTATTGACTCTAGTGCCAATTAGTTGTGCTACACTCATTGGAACTGTGTCAGAAGTGGATATCGGGGCTTGAGGTTTTTCTATTCTTTGCACGGGAGATGGCCGAGACGTTGCAATTTCAACCTTTGAAGATGGTAGCAAACTTTCAAAGTTAACTTGAGTTGGTGTCGTAGCATCACTATTTTTCCTTATAATGGATTGGGGCTCTACTTTAGAAGAGTTAGTATTTAACGACGACATAATTGTACGTAGTTGTTGTGACACATTGGCCATGTTGGAAGTTAATTCCGATGGTTGAGATAGAGGTGATAATTGAGGTACTGTTGCTGATTGTAAGGCAAGCCTATCAGCCTCTCTGGCAGGAAATGTTGGTTGCTCTTGAGTTTCTTTATTCTCAGATTTGGGCGTAGTATTAACGTTTTGATTTGGAGGATTAGTTATTTTAGGATTTGGTTGTTTCATACCAAATGGTTTAGCATCATCGGTGATGTTTTCAAGCATGCAAAGCATATCTTCGAACGACTCCACATGCTTCGGATTACCTTCAACTGTTTCAGAATGCTCGCGCATAGTAATGTCATTAAGGTACCTCTCTTGAGACGGAGTCGGCGAAGGTATAGATATTTGAACAGATTCTTGGGTTAAATCAGACGTTATTTGCATGTTTGAATCTATGACCATCTCCTTAGTTTGGTTTGCGATTGCCTTTATTGTTTTTACCACGTTTTCTTCCGAGGTACTTTCAGTAGGCGGAGTGCTCGCTACAGGTGGTTCTTGTATGGATTTACTGTACGAAAGTAACAAATGACTTTGCATGTTATCTTCTGGTTTATCTTCGTCATCGCCCTCCATAATATTATCAGGTATTTTTTCAGGTATAGGATCAGGACTTTTAATATCAGCTTTACCCAATAATAGTGGCGTCCTATCTGTTAAACAAAGTGTATGTGGAAGTTCTGTTTGCTGACTAATTTCACTTTCTATGTCTATATCTTTAGTATCTTTCAGAAGAGAAGATTTTTGATCCTTTGAGTCTTGTGAAGTTATTGATAGTAAGTGTTGCGAGCTAGAGGGGTTTTGTAAATCTGAATTACTCTCAGAGGTTACAGTACTATCGGGAGAGGCGGCTTCATCTTGAAATATCTTAGCCGGTAACGTGACGTCGTGAGTAACAGCTAAACTCGACGATTTAGTGTTAGATAAAGATAAGGCCATGGGTTTTTCTATAGTTTTCACTATTTTCTGTTTCACTTGATGATGTGTCAAAATAGAAACAGGAACTCTTGACCCACCGGCGACCGTGTTTGATGTAGCAAGAGTAATCACAGGATTTATACTAGCATTTTTGGCTACATTGGAAGATATAACACTTATAACAGAGCTGATTGGCTTTGAGAGTGACTGAGATGACATGTTAACAGCCAATGGCGGGTTACTTATATTGAGCGGTACTTTTTTGATTTGCGATTTTGACATACCGCTAGCGTGTCCAGTTACATTCGCTATAGGAACTGAAAGATTCTTTAAAACTGGCACCGAAATGGTTTGATTTGCAATAGATACTGATGCCACTGTTGCTTGAGAAACTTCATTCAGAATTTTCGTATTTGCATGAGGTGCAAGTACCGCTGCACTTAAAACAGGTAAGCGAGAAAGAGCTGAACTTTGCGAAGGGTTTACTATTTTATATTGCTGCAAGTTACTATTTGGCTGTTTCGCCGGTGCTAAGCTTATCACTGCGACAGTTTTTGTCGTAGTTTCAGTACGTGTGCCTTTATCTTGGGGAATTTCTTCTTCAGCGTCATCTTCTGGTTTTCCACTGTCTATCAATTCTTCAAAGTCTTCCTCCGTGGCAATGCGCTCTTCTGGAGAGATTGCTCCGGAACCGTGGACGACCACAATATCGTCATCATCTAAATGTTCATCAAATTCTTGTATGTCGTCATCATCATCTTTACTAAAACTCATTCTCGCAGATTCATCCGAAGTGCTCGGGTATTCAATACTATCCGAAGAGTACAGTACATATTTCCTTGCATCGATTCTTTCACTAATTTCTTCTTGTCGATGTTCTGTGGCAGCCGTTTTTCCGGCGAATCTCGGTCGTGGTGGGGTTCGTCTCTTTAAAATAGACACTTTATTGATATGGGTCGTTCGTCGGCGATCGTCCTCTTTGTTCGGCCAGACCGGAGCACCTCCGAAGAGGCCAGGCTTGAAGTATCTATAGCCGGGCGGCATGGGCGCCATGTGGTGGTGGTGCGCGCCGCCGCCGTGGTCGTGGTGCGGCGCGGGCGACGCGGCGGGCGACGCGCAGGGCGTGGGCGTGCGCGCCACGTGCGGCGACCGCGACAGCGACGGTGAAGCGGGCGCTCCACCCATAGGACTATATTGTTGTCTTTGTAGTATTTGTTGTCGCTAAAATAATAAATAAACATGACTATGTAACACTTATTTACTCTAGTTTTGTATTCAACTGTTAAATATAATAAAATACTTTAGTATTGACTTATTTAAATTCAAAAAAAAATAAAATTTAGTCTCTTATTTCTTAATAAACATTTGTACATTGATACAGGTCGGGTTTAAAATAAATACGATATTATTATAAGTGTTGTACTTACAGTCATTTCGTTTGTCGTATTTCCAGGCGAAGGCAGCGGTTGAGGGCTACCGAGCGGAGAAGTCTGCTGACGTCCCACAAAAGGTACACCAACCCGCATACCTAATAGCAAATAATCAATTTATTACAAATTTTGTCCCGTTTCAATTTCACATTATATTATGTAAATATATTATTTAATTACCTTGTTGATGATGTGGTGGTCTTGCGAATCGGGAAGGTAATGGGGAACATCCAGGTGCAGGACGTGAGAATCTCCCCGTTGAATAGTCGTTCTGAAATCATAATTTAAATTATTTGAAGTGTACTGGTTTTAAAGTACATAAATATGTAAATATTTTGCACTATATGTTAGACTTACATTCTGCAACTGCGGCGAATGAGACGCAACTGGACTTTGTATTTGTGATTGTTGATAAATCTGTGATAAAAACAAAAGTTCTATTAATATTATAATTATAAAGTTTGATAAGATGTTCGGATATTAACTAACGCGTTAATCTTTGATCAAGTTTGCATGAATTTTGACTCTAAGATAGAAAACCGAGAAAAAACATCAAGTCTTTGAACAAATGGAGAAAAATTATTACTTTAGTTGTAAAAAAGAATTTAATACAGTATAAAAAAAATAAATAATATGTCATTTACATCAAATTAAATATCAACACCATGGATATAAAACAATACATTAATAAATATATAATTAGGTTCTTTTTTAAGTAAAAGCTTAATGTTCTATAAAATAAGGAATGACATTCTGACGAAAATCGAGTTTTTTGCTTAGTTTTGCAATTGTAGTGTGGCTCACGGTATCCACTAATGTAAGACCTATTAAGAGGCCTATCACAAAATGTACTGAGTTGTATGTTATTGTGTTCGAGCGGGCGACGCATCGCTGTTTCTAACATTTTCTGCAGTTGTAATTACTTCTATGTAAAGTTTTATAACAAAAATATTTTAAAAAACTATCTAATTACGTTTCTTTTGAACTGACGTATTTTACTTAATAATATTAATGTTGCAAGGATATATTTACAGCTAATTCTGAACGTTATTAGTAGTTTTTTAAGATTTTTTTTGTAGAAATTCAATACATATTTTCAAATTCCGAGGCCGATATAAACTTGCTTCGGAATTTCGGCTTTATTTCAACTTAGCTTGCTACTCATAAGACAATTATTTAAATTATATAGCGATTTACCCTCGTTTTGCTCGGGTGTGTAGGCCGTACGCGGATTTTGTTCATAATTTCATGGGTTTTAATTTTTTTTCGCAGAACCCTGATTCTTTGTCTAAAATAAAAGTAGCCTAAGTTACTCCCTATAACATCAACTATCTGCCAGTGAAAGTTCCGTCAAAATCGGTACAGCCGTTTCGAAGATTAACCGGAACAAACAGTAAAAAATGTTTATTTTGGTATATGTATCTTGTATACATCCATATGTATTTAGTAAGAAGCGGTTATTTTAATATTATAAACAGACACTCCAATTTTATTTATCTGTATAGATTATTCTCCACCATACAATAAGTTAAAATTGACGAAAAGTTTCAGTTTCTTTGAATAAGAACATTAAAAATGGGCATTAAATTGAAAAATCACAGTGAAAATGTAAGAGGCCTCTTAAGTTAGTAATAAACAGGAACGACTTGGAACATAAAGGTCGTCTCATTTAATAATATCATTACATGGCGACCCTGCTAGTCGGTGCACGCGTGACTCCGCCTCCATTTCAAATTAAGTTAAAAATATTTAAAGCAATAATTATATATTTAAAGAAATATAGACACAGCTATAAAACTTTAACTTTGGAAAATAATAAATTTTACTTTTATACAGATCTACTGGTGCTATTTATGAGTATAAACATAACATTTTATTTCATAGATAATGTAAAAGAAATAAAATTGCTATACCTGAGGACTACGACTCGGAGTAGGCAGCTGCGGACTTGTTCTTTGAGCTTGAAACTGTTGCAAGAAATGTTGCGGAGACATAGACGACTGCATGGGCGACTGTTGCGTGTGCATCGGGGACTGTTGTAGATGCATCGGAGACTGTTGAGAGTGCATCGGACTCTGCTGTGGATGCATTGGACTTTGCTGTGGATGCATAGGGCTCTGCTGAGGATGCATAGGGCTTTGTTGGGGATGCATCGGACTTTGTTGCGGATGCATCGGACTTTGCTGCGCGTGCATCGGACTTTGTTGCGGATGCATCGGAGAATGCTGCGTTGACATTTGATTTTGCGAATGCATCGACGATTGTTGATGGATAGGCGACTGTTGTGGATGCATTGGACTTTGTTGAGGATGCATAGGGCTTTGTTGCGACATACTAGATGTTTGCTGTACATGCATTGGTGATTGTTGAGAATGCATTGGCGATTGTTGTGTGTGCAGAGGTGACTGAGTTGAGGGATGCAGTGGAGACTGCGAAGTATGATGCAATGGAGATTGTTGCGAGTGAAGTGGAGATTGCATCGGAGATGCCATAGGGTGTAGAGGAGATTGAGGCGCAATAGAATGGAGTGGAGATTGAGAATGAGGAGATTGGATGTGTAATGGGGACATCGCGGGCCGTGACCCCGGTTGACGAGGCTGTTGGTTTCCCGTCGGCATTGCGTTTCTGACTCCTGCTAATTGTTGCTGGCTAAATTGTACAATGCCTCCAACTGACTGTGGACGTTCTTGAACTGCTGACAACTGACGAACTAGCTGTTGTTGCGGAGCCCCGGCTTGCTCAATAACTAAAGTACGACCACCTTGCAAAATCCTGCCTTGCGTATTTAAAGGTGACGTTACTAGACCTATTCTTTGTTGCGACAATGGTTGACCGTCTGAACCAAGGACCGTTTGTTGTGTCCGTATAAGCGTCTGTTGCTGTATAGTAGAACCTTGTAGTCCTATTTGCATTGGACGATTGATAGTAGTTTGTTGCATTTGTTGTGACTGATTCATATTTTGATTTTGAGCGAAAACTGTTTGATTAGTTATTTGTTGTTGGTTTATAACAGTCTGTTGCGCAAGTTGTGGATTTTGTTGACGTTGTTTTGTCTCGTATTCCTAAAAAAATAAATAATTTTACCAATCTTTTATAATATTTATTGAAACACGCATAGCCAAACAACTTTTATACCTGAATAAGCATACTGTGTTGTCTGGCTTGTTTTCTAGCAGCCTCCAAGTGTTTCTGGAGTGCTTGCTGCTCGGTCGACACCCGCTGCAGTTCCGCTGCATCGTTGGGCATTAATTCATTTCCAGATTTTCTTAACTGACGCTGCTTGCTATTCAGCGACTGAAAACAGAATGTCACAGTGTAGCTGTGGCTAAGCGAGACGCATTACTCTAGCACCCGGTTAGTAAACACAGACATTCGGTTAACACAGGTGCCCACTCCCTCGATACCTGAAAGAGAACCGCTGACTGGAGGACGCAAACACGCGACTACGAAGCGCACGAACACAGAAGCGCACTATCACTCACCTTTCGTATCTTGCGTAGTTTCTGGACCTCTTGCTCGTAGTAGCGCAACTGATCGGCGGCGAACGTGTTGTATTGCTTGAGCCACTGCTCGTAGAGCAGGCGCGCGTGGTGGTCGGCCTCGGAGACGGCGCGCTCGGGCGGCGCGGGCGGCGCGGGCGGGGGCGCCGCCGCGAACAGCGGCACGGACGGCGGGGGCGCCGGCGGCGGCGGGGGCGGCCCGCCCGCCCCCAGCGTCCCCGCTCCCGACGACCCTCCCCACTCCCCTCCCTCCCGCTCCTGCTCTCGCTTCTCTTGCTCCAACAGCTCCTCCAGAAGCAACGGTTGCTCCTGGTTTACGTTCTGACGGTTAAATGTCTGTTTTCACATCGCTCCTCGACACTCGCCGACTCTCGACTCTAAGATCGCCGGTCACGATGTATCATGCGTCTCGTTAACACCCGGTCTGATCGAAGCCGACTCGTTGAGTGAGCGATGTATTAATCGGTGACTATTTTTATGTTTTTCATCAGCAAATGTTTATCGTTTAATATATAATTATGAGCATTAAGAAAGGGTAAATTAAGGAATAATATTGCTTTAATGGAGTAATTACTTTATAAAATATATTAGATCGGTTCATTATTTATTTCAAGTACTAAGGAAGAGGTAAGTGCAATTTATTAAATTCAGGCTGACAAATCTAGTACTACACACAGTGCCGAATTTGCTTTACTTTCTATAGCAAAATAACAAAAAGGAAATAAAGGCCGTGTAAATGTTTGTGTAGATTTAAATATACTAGTTTCAATAAATTTCTTTAGTGTTGTATGCTTCCTTGAGTTGTTAAAAATCAAAAGTAAGAAAAATATATTTGAATGTTTCCTTCAAAAACATGTAATATTACAATGTAAACTATTTTTGAATCAATAGATTTAAATTATCAAAAAGTTCAAATAAAAAGTAAGAATAAGATAATACTTTAATACAAAATTTTTATATTCTTTTTTATTTAAAAAAAATAATAATAAATATATAAGTTTTTTGCTACTTGCAAGGTACGAAGATGGATTGGTTTCTTTTATAAAATCTTAAATTCCTTTATTTATGAACGTATCATCGTCAATATTATTGTCAAGAGACAGAGTAGTTTGTCTATGAAATAATTGTATTATGGACATTCACAATGACCCGAAACCGTACAATTCTTGTCCACCACCGTTGGTCTGGAAAGCGAAATAGGTATAATTTCTTTGTTCGAAATATACTTCAATGTATGCAATATATATATAAATTGATTTGTATACGAATTGTTCTCTTATTAGTGTTATGTTAGGAGAGATGCTGAAAAGGAACAGAGGTTAGTAAGTACGCATGCGTGCCGCGAGCAAGCAAAGAAAAAGCACTAACTACAAGGTGATTAGTAGTGACGAGGCCCTGTAATTGGATCTTAAAACTCTAGCGAGTCTTTTATTATTATATATTCCATGAATTTAGGGTACAAGGGATACAAGTCACTAGAAGGGATCAAAAATATCTTCTTTTAGGAGTTAGTTTGGCAAGTACAAGTAAAATATTTTTTTCATAGCCAATCTATGAATTTAAGGATTGAATATCATGCGAGCTGAAGAATTCTAGTACGTAAAGGACGAAGCTCATCTTTAATATGTGTACTTGGCAAGTGTCACAGTGCAGAAAAGTGCAATGTTGAATTCTAATTTAAGAGCTGCTAGTTTCATGAAAAAGAGAAATTTATTGGTCGTAAGAATTGAACATATAATATAACAGTGTATCTATAATATTGTTGTATTTTTGAATTTCAGTACAAACGAAGATATCGATTTGAATGAATATATAGGCTTATCGCGAGAATTAGAGGGTCGTATATATAAGGGAATGATAGTAGGGGTATTGGGGGCGGGCAGTACCTGCAGCAGCAGCGGGCGGCGGTGCAGCCAGTCGCCCCACGCGTCCGCGTCAAAGGGCGCCTGCTCCCACCAATCACCCACATGCAACAACACGCCAGCACGTCGCCTAACATCCTCCACGACGGCCTCGCTTTCATACACTTCGCGTACACGTTTTAACACGAGTACTTTTAACTTCTTTTTATTATAAAATTGCAACAAAATAACGAGACAAACGTATGAAAGTGAGGCCAACAGTTCATATACCCATGCAATATTAGTTTCGGAAGCATGTTAAAAATCGGACGAGCGATTTTGACTTATTTAACTGTACAGATGTTACTGAACCTTCACCGATGCGTGGCTCGATTAATATTGCTCTGGATACGTTCACATAGATACAAACAAACATGATACTGCGATGCGGTCATAATCGAAGCGGTAATACGGTTACACGTACTGAGATATATTTAAATAAGTATCCAATTAAAATTATCATTACAAATATAAACCACAAATTTAACGGCATACATTTAAAGCTATGAATCCGTTTCACCCCGTGTTTTGGGGCAGAACAAGTTCAATTTAAAACATTTAGAAGAAAAATGTACAACATGCAAAACAAGTTGATTATTAAAAAAAAATCCTCCAAAACAATTTAACTTTACAGTTTAAACAAAGCAACATTTATATTTAATTAGAAACTTTATACTTATTTACTTGAAAATAAGTGATCCAGATAACTTTTTTTTAAATATAGGGATAATAAAAGCACTACATTTATATAGTGTACAAACAGATAAACATAAATGTTTGTATTCATATTTATTTCGTCACAATACTATAAAAATATAAGTTATCTGAATTCCTGTTGAACCTGAGCAATGTTCCTAAGGTAATGGTGGACATACATATTGTTATTATTTTTAACAATAAATTGTTTCATGTTATTAGATAAAATATATTAGAGTTTTCAAAGAAGTACGTCCACCACAAATGAGATCGATTACAACTAAAACGTTATATAACAAATATAAATAAAATACGAGGAGTATGGTAAGTAAAATCTATATTCGTCCGCAAATAATGAATTGCTAATTCTAAAATCTTTAAAGTAGCATCAATTTGAAAATCAATGACAATCATTATAATACTACTTATGTTTTAGTTTGTTCATATAAAATGTGAAGTATTTGCTTGATTAATTAGATAAGAATTTTAGTATTTATAATAACAAAATACAAGAAAGACTAGAGTGAGCAATTCACATTAATACGAGACGATGATATCAAAATACAGGGGGGAGGGGGGTGTCGGTGTGGGGGCGGCGCGGCACTCACCTGCAGCTGCGGGTAGGGCGGCGGCGCGCGCAGCCCCGGGTAGGGCGGCGGCGGCGCGCTGCGGCCCGCGCCCGCGCCCACGCCCCCGCCGCTGTTCGCTGAAAACACTTACTCTTTAATACACTCCTTAGAATATATGCACGAATGTTTGACATTTTAAATAACTTTCTCATAGTCAGAGGAGTTCATTTAAGTTGATTGCCCGTTGATTTTGCCTTGGAAATGCTGCCAAGGGTTGTTAAAGTACGCACGCCCACGACTGCCTTGTTTGAGGCCCTCGTTATATTCATTTATGTTTGACAAAATCCGGGAGACAATACAATAGTTTCATACCATCGATCGATTGGTTATTGCAACTCTTCAATAATAGCTTGTTGTTTAATAAGGTTATATATATAACCTCTCAACTGTCGCTGTCATTTTGCACGAATATGGCGCATCTGTCGGCTACTTTCCGAGGACCTCCCGCGAAATATGTACGCATCATTAAAATAACAATGTTTCTAAAAAAATTATATGAAAGCTATATATAAAGCTTATGTCGTTGGAATCGTTTTGAAGTATACTAACAATTTATAAAAATATAAGTTCAATTGTATTTAATAATATATAGTTAATTCTAAGTTGAAATCACTGTAAGTGATTTTTATCAGTACATAGTATGAAATCAGGAATTATTACAAAATAAAACTATTATTTTAAAAAGTTTTTTATACCATTAAATTAAAGATACAATATTTTATATTAATTGATAAAAACAACTCAACTCACTGTACATTTTTTCACACCACAAGCTTTACAACAACACGTCTCAATCACGGCGACTTAGCACAGGATAAAAAAGAGGTATTTTTTATACTTGAATTCTGAGAGCATTGAAGACCAAGAGATTTAGGATAATCATTTATATTATAGTTTAGTCCACGTAGATAATACTGACATAGTTTGAGTTCTTATAACTATTTAGTTTACGAGAATTAAACAACAAACCAAACACTTGAAAGTAAGTGCTAAAAATCGTCATCTCAAACTTTGGATCACAGAGCAAATTCTGCTTAATATTTCATTTAAAAATGTGTACATTTTACAATTTAGTGATATTTACAAATGGAAAAATACAATAAACAGGCATGCTGCCTTACTAGAACATTTTAGAAATCAATTACGAAAACTAACAATTTCACTATAAAAATTACAAGGGACGCTACAAAAGTATGGATACGACCAATACTATCGCATCTGAACAGATTATATCTATACAGATAAATAAAATTAGAGTGTCTGTTTGTAAATTTTATAATAACCGCTTTTTACTAAATGCATATGGATGTATACACGGTACATATACCATATTGTATCACTAGTTTAATAGATGCAAATAAACATATTTTTTACCCAACTGCGCAACGCAAAGGAGGGTAATGTGTTTATCAGCCTATGTATTTATGTATGTATGTATGTACATATGTATGTATGTATATATGTATATACGTATGTATGTATGTATGTATGTGTGTATGTATGTTTTTTCCCTTGTGGCACTCTAGAAACCAAACGCATGGGCCGATTTTGATGATTTATATGTCGTTAATTTTGTATTTACGCAAGTGTCATAGGTTATATAAAAATAGTTAAAAATTATAATAGCAGATATCAGTCGCCAATTTGTGTGTCTTAAAAAAAATTCTTCCAAACCAATCGAATGGGGTCTCAAAATAAAGATTTTTGGCGATCATAAAAATATTTAAAAGAACACAACTTACATATTTAAAAGTAATTTATGATAAAAAAATAGCTAAATATTAGGTCTCTACCTATGAAATTGCCGTTTAATACATAGAAAGTTAGTCTTTTTTTTCATAAATATTTTTCATTTCTATCAATCAAAATATGCACCCATGCTATTGATGCATCTCTACCAGCACAGTAGTAATTTTTCAATGCCCTTCTTAAAGAAGCCAGGTGTACGGGAGTCAACCAACTCTTCAAAGGCATCTTGCACTGCCTCTCGGGTATTTAACTTTTTATCTGCCATGAAGTTGTCCAAATTTTGGAAAAAGTAGAAGTCTTACTTAAGTCTTAAGTTTACGGTGGATGACACAAAGCTTCAAACACTAGTTTTTGTAGCTTAGAGACCGCCTATTGTGCCGTATGAGGTCGAGGTTTGTCTTAAAAGAGCAGCGAAGTCGAGCAATTAACCAAGGCTGGCCGGAGATTGGCAAGCTTCTCCATTATTGTGTCCGGTTTCTCACAGTACACATCCGCAGTAATGCTAGTGCCATTTGGTAAGAAGCTGTGATGAATTATACCGACACTAGACCACTAAATAGTAGCCATGACTTTTTTAGGGGTAAGTTTTCGTTCGGGGCATTGTCTAGGTGCTGATCCGAGATCTAACCAACACGATGACAGTGTGATTCAAAATCCCTTCATTTCTATGTATGTTAAATAACGCAAGGCATACCTCAACGCATTCGTCGCGTTGGAGATCGTTTAGTTCATGCGCCACCCGTTAAGTTTTTTTACCTTGCCAATTCGATGTAAATGGACCAATATTTTTTTGATACTAACGTTGAAACCTACTGCTAACTCAGCCATAGATTGAGTATCATCAACTTCCACTATCGCCTTTAATTTGTCGTTGCTGGTTTTAGTCTTCAGGCGACCACGGTGTTCATTTTTTAAATCAAAATTTCGATGTCGGAAGCGTTCAGTTGTGCGTTCGTTTGTAGTGTTCACTCCGTACACGTCATTAATGTTGCGAGCCGTTTGTGCAGCATTGCTACCGCGACGGAACTCGTATTTCATAATTACTCATATTTTGATTGTGCCCATATTGATGAAAAACAATCAAATGTAGTGAAAACAAAACACTAATTAATAAGCAAATGATCGAATTTGAAAATAGTACTCGATACTTTTAAAATAAAATTAATTTAAATTTAGAATTTACTGCCAGCCATTCGTAAATTACGTTTAAAATGGCTAGTATTGTAAAACGGCAACTTCAAGATAATAATTTCAAAGACCTATTATAAAATGTCTAATAAAACCAAAAAGCTGTAAATAAAAAAATATACCTACTATAAAAATAAAAAAAAAACCCACTTTCATCCTTCTCGCGAGATGTACATATGTATGTCTCCGACTGTATTATACTATATTCCTTCGTCAACTTCTTTTAATTTTTTTAGCTTTTGTGCATTTTGTTAGCTTTTATGCAGTCAGTTTTTTTTTAATTTTTATAATATTTAAAGTAATGTCTATGTTGAAATTGTATCTATAAAATAAAAATCGTACTGTTTTAAAAAATCTAAATATTTTTTTTTAGGAAATCAGTTAAAATATTTATAAAATGCAAAATTTCAAACAATGCTAAAAAAGCCAATGAAAATATTCTAATCAATATTAAAAAAGCCTTATCCATACTATCCAACAACCGTCAAAAATGGCGGGTCGGTTTTGGGTTACGTGTTTTGATATTACTAATTACTTAAAATCTAATAGAAGATTTACAAATTCAATTATACGTAGTTATGTAGTTATAAATTTAAATCATGTTAATATAGATAATATGCTGTCACTAGTGTATTTTTTATCCATAAAAAGTGAAAATATAAGGACTTAGTGCGCGTCAATGCTTACGATGTTTGATAAATGTAAAAGTTTCTGTATAAAATCTTTATTCAAAACACATCCTATGAAATAAAGACTGTTAATTACTTACCCTTCCATCATATTCCAATCTTTGTAATAATAATTTTACACTATTTTAATAATTTTTACTCACTTAATATTAAGTTCGAAGACCGCCAAAATTTAAATAAGTTGACTGCACAAATTACTAAAATTTATGTTATTGGAGTTATTACTTTTTTGACATGTAGTATGATATTATTCCTTGTCTTTTTCTTTACACGTTACAAAAGCTAGATAAAAATAAACATAGTTTAAACGCGAGAAATCACATGTTAAATCACATCGGGACTAATCGACCTCTAGGAGGTCGCTTGACAGTCAAGGGTATTTTTGATATCGACCTCTAGGAGGTCGATCGACAGTCGAGGTAATAATTATGACACCAATATTGATCTATATGGGCAGAGTTGTAACCCCTATGGGTTAGTTAATCTTATTGTAGGCATAAGAATATGAAAGAAAACTGTGAAACAGTGAGAAACAGTTTGTTTTACATTAGTTAAAATAATTACTTTCCCTCAAACAACAAAATTTACTCATAATAAAACTAGTCATTTTATAAGAATACTAACCGGCAAGCGGTGCAACCGCCAGAGGGGTGTCTTGTCGCAGAGGTGGCGGCGCCAGTTGCCGGGCACCTGCCACCATGTTGCGAGCTGATAACAATGAATAATACAAATTATTTTTTTATACTCAATAAAATATTTCAAACAATGATTAAGTTTAAATAAAACTCTCTTTTCGGATTTTTTCGCGGATTTATTTTGATTTTTGATTCCCGACGTTTCGAATGCTTTACAGCAATCATGGTCACGGGAGAGACTAAGGTGTTAGATGTCACAAAGCATTATATAGTTGTTACAGACAGCCTACCCACAATTATTAACAAAAATGAATTCAAAATTTTGAAAATTAGCATCAATGTACCTTACAATATTTGTTAATTTTAATTTTAAACATTTTTATAATTTTAATTTTATACTTGAAATATGGAATATTATTTATATAATTTTAGCTATACTCATTATAATTATTTCAATTTTTTAGAAAACTTATTATTATATTATTGTTTAATAATCTATATTTTTAGTGTTACCATTATTATATTCTAAGTCTACTTTAGAAAAATTAAAATTAATTAAAAAATTACATTTACAATTGTAAAACATTAATTTGAAATACTGTTATTTTGATCTACACAATAAGAACTTACTACATCTAACTGTCTGTCTCTAATAATAAAATTAAACGTAACAATAATATAATAATAAGTTTTCTAAAAAATTGAAATAATTATAATGATAATAGCTAAAATTATATAAATAATATTCCATATTTCAAGTTTTAAATTAAAATTATAAAATGTTTAAAATTAAAATTAACAAATATTGTAAGGTACATTGATGCTAATTTTCAAATTTTGAATTCATTTTTGTTAATTGTGGGTAGGCTATCTGTAACAACTGTATAATGCCATTGAGACATCTAACACCTTAGTCTCTCCCGTGACCATGATTGCTGTAAAGCAATCGAAACGTCGGGAAACAAAAATCAAAATAAATCCGCGAAAAAATCCGAAAAGATAGTTTTATTTAAATGTCTAATATTCGCGTAAATCTAAGAAAATGATTAAGTTCTTACGCTCGTAACATTTAGGTTAGAGTAGAGAAATATTACGCCATGTGTATAAATCATAGGAACATTCTTTGGTGAAAAGGGATGGTTTGTTTTATGTCACCAGCACCATGCCATTACGAAAATAGTATACTGTGTAAGTAAGTTTAAACGAAGTCCTGCATGTCTGAGGGAACCTAACAAGTTGTCTAAAGACATGTGAAGATCACTCGAACTTCGCCAGCCAGCAGCGAGGCCGAATACATACAGTTCATCTAATTAAACAGTAGGTATAATACTTTCTTAGATTTACGCGAAAATTTGACATTTTAAATAAGATCAACAAATATTGTAAGGTACTCTGGTGCCATTTTTGAATTTTTTAAATTGTGGGTAGGCACTGTCTGCAACAAGTATATAAAGCCTTCGAGATGTCTAACACCATAGTCTCTCCCGTGACCATGATTGCTGTAAAGCATTCGAAACGTCGGGAACCAAGAATCAAAAATAAAATCCGCAAAATAATCCGAAAAGATAGTTTTATTTAAAATAAAGAGTAGGTCGGTTACCGGAGTGCGGCAGCGCGGCGAGCGCGACGGAGCGGTCGTGGCGCACCACGCCCACGGCGCCGTCCGCGCCCAGCAGGCGCGTGCCGGGCGCGATGGCGCGGCCCGCCGCCAGCGCCGCCGTCACCTGCGCCGTCATCGCGTTCACGATGCTCTGCGGGCTGCCCTGCGCGCGCGCACCACACGGGGCCGAGTTCATATATCCACTTATATATTTATAAACTAGCGACTCACCCTCACTTCTCTCGGGTTCGTCCCTAGGTACGTTTTAACAGTTAGTATGAAATACAAATCTTTGAATTTCTCGGCTTTTCTGTACTATAATATGCATGTACTATACATATATATAAACCTTCCTCTTGAATCACTCTATCAATAAAAAAAACCCGTATCAAAATCTGTTGCGTAGACAAACAGCGGGAAGCGACTTTGTTTTATACTATGTCTATGTTTTGTATATAATCACTAGATTATATATAAACATTTGTCCAGCTGTATTTTTGTTTAGCTACCGTTACTAAATCTATATATAAATAGGCAACGATAAAACAGTTCAGTACCTTTTTCACCTCTGTTTGCCAACTGATTTTTTTCTTTTTTTTTTTAGTTTAGTAGCTATTGACGAGGTTAATTATTGTTACCAATGGAAACAGTTTCTGTTATATAGATAGGTTAATTCTACTCACATATATATTTTGCTTAAATTTTCAATAATAATTAAGATTGAATTTCGACCAGTTAACAAGCAAATAAAAATATTGAATTCATACAGTAACTGTATTAATAGGTTCAGCCTCTGGTAATTGATTATCTAAATTGAAAATAAATAAACAACAAATAACTATATATTATTTATAGATACTGGATCACCATTAATTAAGTTATGAATTATATATAAAGCTCTGTCTTTATTTATTTACTTTTTATAATTGAGCAATCACTACCTACTATAATATAATCTGTCCTTTCTATGATAACGTTAAAATAATGTATGTTTTTTTTTTAAATATTAGAGTACCTTCGTGTTACTCCAAGTCATACGCTATCTCTGTAAAAATCCGTCCAGCTATTTCAACGTGAAGGACTAAAACACATACAATAACAGCCCAATTAGTTACCAAGCACACCTGTGCAAACTGTACATGTTGGTTGATGAACTGCCCCTGCGGGCGCACGCCGGGCGCGGGCTGCGGGCCGGCGCGCACCGCTTGCACCCCGCCTTGAGTCTGCGTATATACACCAAATAAATTAATTAATATGAACATAAAAGGAAATAACCTTCAATAAAAAGAAAATAAAGAGTGCGTGTATGAATATGTACACGCGCAAGAAGTAAAACTTCTGTAGATTATCAGTACTCTTTATAAAATTCAATTTATTTTTTAAATAATTAGAATAGGTGAGATACTAAAAATAACACATATTAGGTATATTACAATCATATATTTATTGAATATAATTCAAGGAATGAATGTAATATTATATATCATTTGTCAGACAATAACGGTTACCATGGCAACAAACGTACGTACATTTTTTCGTAACGCATTCACCAGCTTACCCCCCAAGTCAAGCGTGCGTAAAGAAGTTTTACTTTGAAACAACATAAGAATTTTACTTTAGCTAATTTTTTTATATATAAAAAAAGCTATATGTCTTACCTGTTGCAATTGGAGACCGAACATATTTGAAAACACGGGCCGCTGCCATTCGCCTTCAGGTTTGTTGTCATCAGCCTCGGCTTTTACCTCTGCTTTTACTGCTTGCATAGCATTCTGATAAACAAAGTTTAAGAACAACAATTAATGTAAGAAACCTTTACACTACACTACTATACATGTATATTTATTTATATTTATATTTTTGGCATTTTTTTTAAATATATAATTTGTAATAATGTAAATGAAATTCATTAGTATAATATTCATAATTGTTTAGTTAATTGAAGCAGACCTGCAAGGCTATTTGTTGATTTTGTGAAATAACTCGTTGAATGTTCTCAGGAAACATTTGCGTGACGGTGGTCGGCACGTCGGACTTCGTTTCAGGATTTTCGGACTTTACTTCTACCATTTCAACCTTTACATCAGATTTATTTGATTCTATATTTTTAACTGCTTTCTGCAGCTCACTATCCATTTTGTTATCTCCCTTTGTTTCAGAGTCGTCTCTGTAAATTCAAAATAATATTAGAAGCCAGTATTTTAAGTTTTCTTATTTAAATCGACAATTTACTATATAGGGGTAAATGAAGTAGTTTTTTTTTGTACATGTAGTTCTGCTGGACTTGTGTACAAGTACATTTAATTATTTGTACAACAAAATACTCTAATTGCAATCCAATTCGTGTCAATGAATATTATATATTAATAATAGCCACATCTTATTATATTGCACTCAAAGAGCACGTAAAGCCTTCGGTCCTGCGCCTGATCTCTCGTCGGTCGTGTCAAACTGTCATCGCACCGGAGTTTGAGAGTGAAAGGGATAGAGTCGCCGCCGTGACCCGAAGGAGTCAGGAGGACATTAGAGCAAGCGTGGCGTACTCGTGGTGGCGGCGGGCGGGCGCGAGGCGCTCGGGCACGTCGTCGGGCAGGTCGAGGCCGTCCAGCAGGTGCTCGTCGCCCAGCGCCGCCAGCTCGGGGTCGGCGTACTCCAGGATGTTGAACTGCTCGCCGATCTCCGCCGTCAGCGACTCCAGCAGCTCCTCGTCGTCCTCGCCGCCCAGCCCCGTCAGGATATCCACCTGCTCGGAAAGTGCATACTACATATTAAATTTTATCTTTTTTTTATATATTATATCAAATGTAGTTGACATAACATTTAATATTTTGGTGATATAGATTTTAATAAACAAAAATAGAATGATTTATGTTATACTCTGTTTTTTAATCTCAGAGAATAAATTGGCATATGCAAACTCAAATTTACAAATAATGTTGCCAGCTCTTTTGTGCAGTGTTGTACCTACGATACCGGTTTGTTGAATCGTAAATTTTTATCTTTATTAGACGATTCGCTTCCAAGTTTTATATTCAAAAGCGTATAATAAAATTAACGTGATTAATTTTAAACCATTTGCCTTACGGTGAAGGAAAACATCGTGAGAAAACCTAAAACCTAGCAATTTTTTTATAGGTTTATTAGGTAGGCGGACTTCACAAATCTTTCGATTTGTGAAGTCCGCCAACCCGCACTTGGCCAGCGTGGTGGACTATGGCCTGATCCCCCTCGTATTGAAGGGAGGCCCGTGCCCAGCAGTGGGACGTTAAAAAAAGGGCTGAATACAAGCATCATTAAAATTAACAGTGTTAAATTTAAATTTACATTATTAATTTTGTATTCTTACGTATTAAATAAGTACCTACACATTAATTAAAGATAATTTATTATAAAAAAACGATACTTGATTTTATTAACATTAATTTCCGATAGTGATACAACTGACAACCCACGTAATGTCAGTTTTGTCACTGAGATTAAAAAACAGGGTATAATTATATAAAATTAAAAAATGAATTATTCCAATTGTATATGTTTAGGAATAAAATTTAAAGCCATAAAAGGCATAAAGTAAATTATACCTCTCCAATATTTCCTGTGTCTTGTTCAAGCTTGTCCATATCTCCAATATCCATTTCGTCTTGCCCATTATCAGCACCACTATCTGGCTTGTCTGTATTCGCTGCTAGTAAAAGTATAGATCACGTGTTATTCAAAGAAATCCTTATAAATTTAATTTAAAAAAAAAACCATAATATCAAGTGTTGGTATATTCTATAATATTACAGTTCTAAAATACACAAGTATTAAACAACAATAAAGAAAATATCATATACCAATTACTATTCTCCATGCTAAAACAAGTTGATAATGTCTTAAGTCAACTTGTAGAACGGTAATGGAGAAAAATAAATAGAATTAAAAAGATATTATATACCATTTGCTTGCGAAGCGGCAATCTTTTGATCCATCATCTGTGTGTTGGCAGAATTGTTGACATTCTGCTGCATCTGAGCACCATCAGCACTCACGAGACGATGTTGAATTATCACTGAAAAATTCCATTTTTTTTTTATGACATTCAGTGACAAACGAGCAGACAGACCACCTGATGGAAAGCAGCACCTGTCGCCCATAACACCTACGGTTCATGCATTTAGGTTTTAAGTAACAAAAATGCAGAACCACAGGTGCGTTGTCACTGTGAGGACTAAGATGATATGCCTCTTGCCTGTAATTGCGCTGGCTACCTTATTGTAATAGTCCAAGAGCGTACATGTACATCCATGATATCCATCATTATTTTTCGTTTAATTAATGTCAATTCTTCCGCTATTTTTGACTTACTTAATTAAAAAAAGAACCTTTTGTATAACTAATCTACTTAATAATCCTAATTGTCGCATATAGTAGGTGAAAATTTATGTGTAAAACGGAGTTAACAATAAAACAATTTCATAGCATTGATTTGATCTGTGTTTGTTATTGTATTGCATTTTTATTTATTTAAACCAACTTTCAAAAAGTTCTACGTTAGTCTATATGTATATTTTATTATTGTTATAAAAAGTAAAAACTAAGAAACAATAAATGCTACTATGTACTGCAGCATATAATATTAGAAATGGAACGCAATCTACCTAGTTAAATCTTTTTGCCACTTGGTGGCGCCTCGGGCTATGTACAATATATCCTTACTTATCTGTGTTTACTTGTGTACATGTACATGTACGCTCTTGGACTATTACAATAATATTACATATTCTTATTGTTTTGCTAATAATCCTACAAATAATATGTACTGACTATGTTCAGGCCGATGCAAGTGCGGTCCCTGGGCGAAGGGCAGCGCGGCGCGCGGCCGCAGCGCCACCGGCAGCGGCGAGCGGAACGCGCCCTCGCCGGGCCCGCCCGCGCGCCCGCCTTCTTCCGACGACTCTGCACACATTATTTAAGACGTTTATATAATTTAATTTGTTATTTATTTTTACAAAATAAAATAAGATTCACTGCTTGAAATTTAAAAAGAAATTGTTGTATTTTCACATATGAAATAAACTTTATTCTTCTTTTTATTATGAAACTACTATTATAATTGGCTAAAATTTGTATGTTTGTTACTTTTTTATGCAGAATCGTCTGAACAGATTTGGATGAAATTTAATAAACAAATAGTCAATAGACTATGAGCAAGCGAGGATAGTAGAGATAGGCTAGTAGTTTATAATGAGTACATTGTTAATTAAAGTTACAACAATTAAAACGGTTTGATCTTCAATTTAGCATTAATTAGTGACAAATGAGCATTATCGAGTAGTATACTCACGCGGCGGCCACATCTTGTCGGGGTGTCGCTGCAGCAGGTCGCGCAGCTGTCTGTTGATGTCCTCGTTGGTGGCGAAGAGCGGGAAGCGCTGCGCGGGCGGCTGGTGCGGCGCGTGCGGCGCGTGCGTCGCGTGCGGCGGCCGCGGCGCGTCTGGCGCGGGCGAGGCGGGCGGCGCGGCGGGCGGGCTGCCCTCCGCGCCGCGCAGCCGCTGCATCGCTGCTTGAACACACACACGCTCTGATGGAGCATAATACAATACTGAACTTATATTCTCTATCGGATTTATCTATTCTTTAGTATCTTTATATAACTTAATTACCATATACTATTACAGGACAATTAAGTATTACTATTATTTTTCTTATTTTATTATTAATCATTGTATTGTGTTACAGTTTATAGAGAGTAGGAGGGAAATTTTAACTACGAAACAACCCCAACTATATATTTATATATTACCATTACTATACCATACTGCGGTGTTCTTTCAATTCAATTTTGAATTCATAATTGATAAGCTTGTTGGATTTGTTTTGAAAAATTCAATTAACTTACACTTAATTTACTTTAAAATAAAAATCTTTTTAAATATCATTATTATCAAAGTATAACAAATTTTGTACAAACACAAAATATGACATATATCGTAAGTGCAAGACACCTTGTATCCGCTGGTCGTGTATGATCTGCTGCTGCTGCTGCGTCTGCTGCTGGCGCATCTGCTGCAGCTGCTTCCACTGGCGCTCCTGCTCGGCCTCGCGCGCGCTGCGCTGCTGGCTGCAGGCGCGCTCCTGCTCCTGCAAGCACGCCCCGCGCCGTCAGACACACCGACACAACCGTACTACGACTAAGCGTTACTCACATGCACTACGCTTCGTTTATTGTTATGTATTCACACTATATTGACAAACTAATATTTTAAATTTCATTTTATTAAAGTGATATACTGCAATATCAATCGATATTGCTTTGTCTAAAATGTCATCTATTAAATTCAATAAAGACATACGTTCAGTAATTTATGATTCTTAACATTTCTCTTTTAATAATAAATAGTCGTGCGTAAACTTTCGAGATACAACAAATAAAACAACAAATGTGCTACCAAACAGTTACATGCAAAATCATTATATGCAAAATTTTGTTCTGTACAACCCTATATATAACTCTTAACATGGAAATCTATTTTTTATATGGGTAATTTTAAATGTCCAAAACTTTAACGCTCAGTAAAAAAATCTATATTAGTTATGGTGAACAATAAATTTAAGTAGCATCATCATGCTGTAGTTATCAAAATTTACTAAAGTGTTACATATTGTATTATAATATAATGCAAAATATTAGTAATATCAATCAATTGTTTCCATTCATGTTACGCTGTTATTAATGAAGTTATATTAAACAATTAAAATATACTTTATGATTGATTTGATGTTTTTGATATAATATAAAAGTATACTATAAAAAACTTATATACTAGAAAAACATAAGGCTTATTTACAGTGCTTGAAAACAAATCTTAAAAAAAAAAAAATAATAATCATCGTTAATCAGTCTTATCATATTCATGTTACGCTATTACCTGTAAACTTAAGTCTAAATTACAGAAAGTCAAGAGCATAATAACGCAACGAAATATTCGACTACATACAGACTAGGGTTAGAATTGTTAGCACACCGATACCAGCCACCGTCCAATGTTAAAGCCAACACTACCAAGACAAAGCGAAAATTAAAATAAACAACGTTACGGATACAGAGGACGCGTCCGGGAGGCGTTCGAGAGTAGTATCCTCGATAAAAAAAAGCTAAATGAAATTAAAAAAAATAAACACACAGCTTACAACGCCATTTAACAACCAGTTTGTTGGGTGACAAGTATAAACATAAATGTATCTTGAGTGAAGTTAAAGAAGGATCGCGAGTGCAAGAGCGCGCTATCACCCAACAACGTCCGTAAAGCGACTCGCATATACACCTTTATTGTTGAGTGCTTGTTTTTAATAAATAAATAAAGTGTACATATAAATATTTCATTTACAAGAAAATCATTAAACATGTATGTATATTAATGTATAATAGTACAAAATGTATAAATCACATACATGTGTGGCTAAACAGACATAATAAATATTACAAAAGAATATAATATTGAAGATGACATACAAAAGTCAAAAGTAGCGAAATACAGTTTATGTAAAGAGAAATAAATATCGTATGCGTGTTGCGTGTCATGTGTGTGCGTGCGTGTGGCGTGGCTGTGTATATGCGAGGGCGGGTGTAGTACCGTGTTCGTGGCGGGGTGCGGGGTGTGTGCGGGGTGTGCGGGGGGAGGCGCGAGGCGCGGCAGCGTGCGCATGATCTCGGACGGGGTGAGCACGCGGATGTGCGCGTCCGCCTCCAGGAGCCCGCCCGCCGTCACCGTCACGTTGGGCGCGCGAACCGTTCCGCTGGGCGGCGCGGGCGGCGCGGGCGGCGCGGCCGGCGCGGGAGGCGCGCTGGGCGGCGCCGCGGGGGCGGGCGGCTGGGCGGGCGCGGGCGCGCAGGGCGGCGCGGCGGCGGGCGACGCAGCGGGGCCGGGCGGCGCCCCCGCGGGGGAGCGCCCGCCCTCCGCGTCGACGCTGGTGGCGCCGCTCGAGCTCTGCCGCGTCCGTCACGTTACACAACAGCGAACCCGATATACGTCTACCTTCGACTCCTACCATGACCGCTTTTCAATTTTTTAGCGAATCGGCTATTGTTTTGAAAATCTTTCAGTCGGTCATCGTAGGAAACTAAGACGTACAAACGAGATACACTTCTTATAGTATAATAAACAATAATATACAAACTCAATAAATAAAATATATTACGCTTGTAAAACATATTATAATAAATATCATGTAAATATAAAAAAGTATATGTAGGTATATTATAACTTATCTTACTACAGACTATAAATTAATTATAAAAATAAATATTTTAATCTTTATTAATTAAATTAATTAAAAATCATTAAAACTATAACAATAACTTTATTAGTAGTGTGCTGTAGATTCATGATTTGAAATTAAAAATTTTCCTTTTACTCTGTTTTAATCGTTTCTATATTCAATTTTTAAAACAGGTGTATTATTATTATTATTATTTATGTATGAACTAAACACATCTTATGGAATGATATGTCTTAGCAGGCCGTAAAATGGTGATACTCCATATATGAATTTCAACGAACTGAATAGCTCTGTTCGTATTTATTTGATTTCCGTCTCATGTTTATTTTAAATAATATTACAAATGAAATATTAAAAATATATCATACTACTAAAAAAAGTCTTACAAAATATTTCTAAATGCTTAATACTATTATGCTTAATACTATACATTTAGACTTCAGTTTCACAACGATTAGTGGTTTTCAAAGTACAGACTTTAAATAAATCATATACGGATTCCATATCTATAGTACATATGTATAATAAAATTCTGAGTCGAATCTGTACATTAAATATATTTTGGAAAATCTTATTGAAATAGACATTATTATCGATACAGAGACCAAATCTATAGTATTTGAATTTTTGTTCTGTCCGTGACCGCATCATGAGAAAACCATTGGACAGATTTTGATGAGGTATGATGATAGCTGGTTATCCGAGTCAACATATAGAATATTTTTTTACTGCGGGAAAATATCTTTGAGAAATCTATTGTAAACGTTAAAAAGTAACTAGGAAGAACCCGAGCAAAACGAGGGGGAGTCGGTAGTATTATATAAAAATAAAAAAATTATTTTAAAAACTATGAGAATGGAGTCAATTAAAATTCATCTATTTAATTATCAATTTATTTATAGTTGCACTAGCTCCGGCAAAAAGGGAAAGCGTAAGAATCTACAGCCCACTATACAGTAACAAAAGTGATAAAAATAAAAAGAAACTTCCGTGAACTTAATATTTAAAATATAATCACACCTGTCAAGATTTCACGTTAATAAAAGACAATAAAATTTTATAAAAATTAGAAAAGTAAGAAAGTGGAAAATTGACGATAACAAACGTCTTGAAAATAATACATGGTAAATTAACATATTCCCAAAGGCAGCTATAGTGATAGCACCAAAGTCACCAGCCAATAAATATCTGCTGGCTCTAATTACATGTGTACGTATATAAAATGTTTAACTTATTTTTTTGTAAAATTCAAGTTAGTGTTGCAAACAAGTATTTATAAGCTCAGTGTTGTAGGGGAGGGTGGGAGAGTGGGGAGAGGGGAGGGCGGGCACACGGCACACGGGCGCGCGTACTATGCGATCGAAGTGTCGGCATTGGACTTTCAGGTCCAATAGCTCATTAGATTAATCGATTAGAATGTTGACAGACAAACTTATATGTTCGATCGGATAGCACCGATGAGTACAACACAGTGAGTAGTGGTTAGCACACACGGGAGGGGCGCGGGGAGCGGTGGCCTACCTGCTGGGCCTTCTTCATGCGGATGGCGCTGCGGTTGTCGCGCGCGCGCTGTAGGTAGGGCGCCTTCTGCTCGGCGGGCAGCGCGCGCCACTTCTTGAGGATCTGCTTGCAGCGGTCCACCCAGTTGGGGAACTCCGTCTTCCACTCCGGGTGGTTCGTGTTGGCGTATAGTACGGCGGATATCGTTGCCGCGGAGCCCAGGCCTGCATGTCAATAATGGCATGATAGAATTCTTGACAGAAGTCACTTTTAAGACTTATACGAATTGAAACAATCGTAATAATATTTCAAAAGCATGAGTACGCATTTTATCCAATCACTATAAATTTAAGAAATCAAGAAGAGCTCTTGTCTTTCTTAAAAGAAGATCAGTTACATATATTGAAATAAAATAGCAATATATTTTCTGTAAAAATTTTAAGAGTAAAATAACCTCAAAACGTATCAAATAACGAACACCTGCTAAGAATAGTATGGTAACTTAATATTACAGCAATTTCAAATTTGAACTTTAAATACATGACTAAATTAATTCACATTTTCAAAATTAATAATTATCTTAATACTGAGTGTCAACTATTGTGCGTTGCAAGTGCCGATACAATAATATGTTTAGTAATTGGTAGTACTGACTCTCGTCCGCGCGCATCTTGTCGGCGCTGCGCTGGTTGTAGGAGGGCGGCGGTGCGGGCTGCTCGCTCCACGCGCCCGGCCCGCTGCCGCTGCTGCCGCTGTTGCACTCGCCGTACAGCGGGCTCAGTGCGCTACTGCAATAGGACATTAGGACATACACTCAAACCTGAGTGACAACTGGGTAAGCGAGAGTAATTGCCAGGTCCAGTCATTATATCCCCCTAAGACCTCTATAACAGAAACCACTATAAGAGAAAATCATTTTTCATTCATAAGCCTCTATAATTGAGAGTAAATTTAACACCTGCGATTTATGGCTTAAATTTTATGGAACGAACATTTTTTTTGTTTCATTAATTTTCGCGGAACTAATGTCAGTTCTAAGTCAAATTTCTATGAATAATACTAATATATAATAATACTAATAATATAATGATAATAATGATACAATATACACATGTTTATCACTACATATAATATGCTGTATTTTTTTCAACCTCTATAAATCAGAAAGACCACTCCTATATACATCTATAAGCTAGAAACTCGGGTTAGTGAGAAATCTTCATAAGCGAGAAAGAGATCGCGGTCCTTTGAACTCTCGCTTATCTAGGTTCTACGGTATTATGTTCATTTAATAACTACGGTGAGGAAATATTTAGTCTTATTAATAAATCTTATAATATGTTTGCGTTTGTTCTGTTTTATCTCATAAACTGCTGTAAGGTTTTTCGTACAATTTTCAATACTAGGAAGTGAGATTATTTAGAAAAAGATATTGCGAAAATAGGCTACTAGTATGATGATATCTTTGTAATACAAAGTCCGGATAAATCATCTTTTTTGAGAATTTCCATATTATTGTAAATTCCGTATTATTATAATCTTCCATATAATATATAAAGAAGGACATTTAAGGGACGCTAGTTCACAATAAAATTTTAATAATATATTAAAGATATGTCTAGTTAACATTTAAAAGGATTAAAGAGTTAACCTCATAAAACTAACATAATTCGGATTTCATAAGAAATCAAAATTTACCTGCTACCAAATTCATTGTGATATGGTGATGCATAGTCCATAGGGCTTTGTAACTGCTGACGCTGCTGAGAATACGGTGTACCTCCCATAGAGTTGACGTATGACACCGAAGACTCTTGCGACTCCTACAGATTAGACAATGTGTATAAAGTAATGTAAATTATATTTAAATAGTATGTAAATGTAACTTCATGTCATTAAAAGACATAACAGCAAGGACCTAAGAATCTTTACAGATGGCTCTAAAACCAAATCATGGACAGGCTGTGGGATCTACATACTCTGATGACATAAACATTAAAATTTCACTACCCCTAGGCACCTACAATACATTGTTTGTGTAAGGTTGTGTAAGCTGAATGTCTGGGTATCCTTGAGGCAGCTAGAACAATCGCGACAAACAACGTCAAAGACCTTTTAATTCACATACTATCAGACAGCACGTCAGTACAAATAACAACTTTAAATAACAACTCTACCACTTCAGATATGATCTATGAATGTCATACGCTTTGACACAGGTAAGCGAATGGGACAAAGTCACCTTGCGAAGGACCAAAGGTCACAGCTCATGCGGTAATGATATGGCCGAAGAGTTGGCAAGAACAGGGTCGGATATGATTGTTGTAGGGCCTGAGGCCATCGTGTCGCTCCCTTCTTGTCGGCTCAAATTCCAAATTCAGCAACGCACGAAAAGGCAACACAATAGTTTATGGTTTAAAGTTGTACTGTAGACAGGTGAAGGAGTCGCTTCCTAAAATTGATGCCAAAATGACGAACCGCCTCATGAATCTCAATCCCCTGTGCAGGGCTTGCATGGCGGCAGAGGAAACGGCTGCACACTCCCGAAGGTCTTTACGACCAAGAGGTTGCTGTGCTTATTGAGGAATTGGGGTGGCAAGAGTAACAGGAAAATATTCCCACACGCAAAATAGGTACAAAGTCATCAAGTTGCGGGAACCAGTCCGTTCATATCAATTTCATACGTAATTTAATAAAATGTTATACTCAAATTATCTGATAAAAAATATGAGTATTGTTGTTTGTGGAATCAATCTTAACAAGAACAATGGATAAAGAGTTATAGATCTATATTAATAATATCATTAAGATTGTTACAGTACCTGCGAGTCGTCAGTGAGTACGCCCTTGAATATCTCGTCCACGTCGTTGCTGTCCATGTCGGGCAGCGAGTCGCGCACCATCGCGTCCAGGCTCACGCCCAGCAGCGACAGCTCGTCCTTCGGCGAGATGGTGGACGCCTGCGACGACCCGCCGGTGTCTGCACGTCATACAACATTCATGTTACCTTTATATTTGTGTATTATGTATTTATAACTGAGATACGTTTTGTCGGTTAGTACATATTTCTCAGAGATGAGATTTTCCCGCAGTAAAAAGTATCCTATATGTTGATCTGGATAACCAGCTATCATCATACCAAATTTCATCAAAATCCATCCTCTCGTTTTCTCGTGATACGTTTGCAGACAGACAGATAAAAATGCTAGATATAGAGAGAGAGAGAGATTTCAACAAGGTTTTCCAAAAAATATAATGTACAGATTCCACTCAGTTACAATTTTATTATATGTATAGATGATAAATGACTTACACAAATTGTAATACTAGTTGAAATAGTCAAATCTTAACAATGTATGATAAACTAAAACCATTATACTATCTTAGATTTATGCGAATATTTGACATTTTACAACTACTTTCTGTAAAAGCATTCGATAAGATTAATCAAATCTAACACTTCATTTTTATTTAAACTAATACCGTTGATAAATTAAAAATTTTAACACTAACCAGTACTAATATTTTCAGTTTTGGGTGGGTGCGGTGCATTCTCAGGCGTCACTTCAGTCTCGCTGGTCTGCGGGCCTAATATTGCATTCTTTAACGCTGTAGAATCCTCCGTGTGCTTTAGTTGTCCCTCATCAGACGCTTCCGTCTTAATCTTTGTGCTATCTGATAGTATATTTTGGGCATCATCTTTTTCCTCCTTCGGCTTTAGCGATTGGAGTAGTTCAGATTCTTCCTAAAATGAATAAAATTAACAATACATATTACAATTTATGAATGTTTAATTTAATTTCAACGCACTAATTAAGTGTGAACACAACGTCGGCACATACCGTATTGAGTGTAATATAAACGGTGGTGTCGTGGTCGTTGAAGGCGCAGAGCGCAGCCAGCACGTCGTCGGCGTCGCTGTCGGAGTTGTCGAGGTCGCGCAGCTCGCGGTAGCCCTCGGGCGTGGCCCCGCGCGCCTCCTCGCCCGCGCCCGCACCAGCACCGACACAACCTAATGATTATAATTAATCTTTATCTATATATGTATATAAAAGGCAAAAGTGATTGACTTATGTATCAACGCACAGGCAAACCTTTAAGGCTAGAAAATTGAAATTTCGCACACGTATTCCTCATATGACGAAGGCACCTACTAAGGAAGGATTTTTCAAAATTCAACCCCCAAATGGGTGAAATAGGGGATAAAAGTTTGTATGAAACTTTTTATTCCTTGGACATATTTGCATGAAATTTCGTATGATTTGAGTACGGCAAAAATAATAAGTAACGTTTTGCAGCGTTCTCCGAAATTTAACCCCTAAGAGGGTAAAATAGGTATGAAAGTTTGTATAAAGCCTACCTTTTCAGAGATTTTTTTGTACATTTAGCGCGAACAAAACCGCGGGTTCTGCTAGTTATTAATAACTATGCACTAACTATTGCTCCGCACGTAGGCATCCCCAGATGCCAAACAGTATCTTATCCGTTACTACAAGTCATATTCAATCTATGTACAAAATTCATAGAAATTCCTTCAACCATTTCAGCATGAAAATTATAAAACTTACCGAATTTTGCAATTATAATAGTGGTGGATAAATAAATGCATGATTTTTCAATGATTGATTCTATTTATAACTGATAATACACCTAATTTTATAGACTGAATTAAAAAGCTATTTTATTTTTTTTATATTTTTTAGTTTTAGATTTTCCCACCCACGTCTTGTTGGAAATTCAGTAATACACAGGATACTTTTATTATTCACTTTATGAGATATCAGTATATTTAACAAATTCATTTCAAATTAATATTCATATATAAAACATATCAATACTTACCGGTAGAGCTAACCGCAGGCTTGGCCGGCTCTAACAATTCTTTGCCAAAAAAGGCCTCCTGCATATATGAAGGAAATTGTTCCATCAATTTCGAACGCGGTTTGCGACGCGGCTTCCGTTTATTACTTGGCGATTCTATAACGTAATATTTTTTATTAAATTACTTAATGAGTACATATCATAATTATATAGTAATTATATGTCTGTATTATCATTATAATTGTTTATGTGAAAAAAGCTTTGTACCATCAATTATCATATTCTTATATTATTAAAAAAAAATTACCTCCAAAACCTTGTGATCCATCTCCATCTTTTTCATCATCTGCCTGCGCTTTCGCAGTAGAGTGTCTTTGTCGTACGACAAAGCCTCCTATTCCCAGTTTATTTAAATTTCTCTGACGTTTTCTCCTCAACACTGTAAGGCCGGAATCTGTAGTGTAAATTGTAAAGCCTTCTGGTACTGGTCCATCATTTGCGACGTTCCAGAGAATGCCTTCTTTGAGATTAGTATTTGACGCTAAACCTGTGAAAGTGCTTACTTATAACATTGTATCAAATAATTAGCATTTTTTCACATTAAATAATATTTATTAAAATTAAAAACGACTAACACAAAATACATACTAAATATACACAGTTACATAAATTTAAGCATTTCCTATGAAATATATCTTGCCCTGTATGTCACAGTATAAGCATGCATGTGCAGAGTGGCAACGTACCGGGTTCGTCTTTGACGTCAGCGGTGCTATCGGGCTTGGAGTCGTCTCCCAGCTCCCCTTCTGCATTCTGAACCACTGTTTCAATAGATGCCATTATTTCTAATCCATATGCCAGCATCAAACACATAAAAATTCATGTTAGATACTTGACTACTATTTTTAATTACTTGGGCTTTGTTTATAACTTTTTGATTCCTTGCCTTTTATATGAAATGGTAATAATTAGCTTAGTCTAGGCTAAACTATTATTACTCTGATAAGTAAATTTGACTAAAATTCTTATTTCTTAAAAATAGGTCAAAGATCCACATTTCCAGTATTTGTACCGTGAAATTATTGAAATACTATATTGGCTATTTTGCTATATTAGCTTATATCTTAAGAGGCCAAATTTGAACAATCAGTTCGCTTGTTTTTATAATCTACAACTAGGGTAAAACTAAATGCTAACTGATCTGTAATTGAGATAGTTTTTATCTCTACTCTTTTAACTTAACCCTAATCTGGACATAGGCTATATAATTGAATATAGGATAGGAATTATATAAATATTTTCCAAAATTCCTAAGAAACAAACAGTCCGAAATTCTCACAGACGAGCTTATTAATCATTGTCTAAGAATCAGTCAGTCTCACCTGCATCCTTCTCCGTGTTTTCATTCTTGAAGCGTCGCTTGCGGCGCGTGTGCGTGATGCCCATCTCGGCCTCGAGCTGCTTCATGTGGTGCGCGCCGCGCTGCGACAGGCACACGTCGTCCACGTAGTACTCGCCGCCCAGCCCCAGCGCCACGGGCGTGAGGCGCGGCCGCGGCGCGCGCTCCGCCCCCGCGCTCTCGATGGCGCGCGCCAGGTGCGGCGGCGGCACGTCGCGCCCGCGGCACACCACGCACTTGTAGCTGTATGGAACACCACCGTGTATTGTTAGGCGATAGACACCGTCATCATCATCGTAATTTTTAAAACTTTTACTAACATAGCCTTTTACTAACATAGCCACGATTTAGGCAAGAGTATCTTTATTACCTACTTTTCCAAATCCAATGCGATAGGATATATTAGTCTTTTTAGTGTATTTTTTGTAAATCAATAACGATCAGAGGACAGTATATAAAATCATGTGAAGCACACATACCCAGCCCGACAGCAGGCCTCAGCGTCGGCCTCGCCGCGGATGGCGTCGCAGGCACCGTGCAGCCAGCGCGAGCACGCCGTGCACTGGATGATCAGCTCGCCGTCCGAGTACGGCTCCGAGCACACGCAGCACATCACCAGCGACGCGCACGGGGCGCACTCTGTACGCGATTATCGACATATGTTATTACACATTATTCTATTCACTCCTACAATTTCAGTGGTCTATACCCTGTTTTTTAATCTCAGAGACTAAACTGACATTACGTGGGTTGTCAGTTTTTTGCAATTCTTAAATAATGATGTACCACTATCGAAAATGAATGTTAATAAAATCAAGTATCGTTTTTTTTATAATAAGTTATCTTTAAATAATGTGTAGGTACTTTTTAAAACGTAAGAATACAAAATTAATAATGTAAATTTAAATTTAGTACTGTTAATTTTAATGATACTTAATGATTTAAAATTAATAAATATCATATTTAAATTAATAAATATGTTAGTTAAATTAATAAATATGATATTTTAATCAATGAGTATGATATCTAATGATTAAAAATGAATCTTATTATCCGCTTTTGAATATAAAACTCTGAAGCTAATCGTCTAATAAAGATAAAAAGTTACGATTTAACAAACCGGTATCGTAGGTACAACACTGCACAAGAGAGCTGGTATCATTATTTGTAAATTTGACATTTGCATGTGTCAATTTAGTCTCTGAGATTAAAAAACAGGGTATAGTAACACTTATTTTAGACTGGTTATAAATATCCGAGTTACTAAAGTTATTATGATATGTAGAAGGAATAGAAGAGCCTTCTTATGCCATTGCTGGGCGCAGTTTTCATGGTAAGGAAATCAAGCCATAGTCCAAGTGCAAGTTGATAGACTTCATTTTGTCTTGGCATTATGCTCTCTCTGCCTACTCCGCAAGGAATATTGGGTAAAGTTGTGTGTAGGTGTGTGTTTTCCCTTAAGCAAATAGAAGGAATATTGTCGTACCGGTGTAGTTGTCGCACCAGAGTGGCGTGTCGCGCGTGCCGCACACGAGGCAGCGGCGGCAGCGCGGGCAGCGCCAGGCGCCGCGCGGCACGTCGGGCAGCGCGGGGCGCGCGCAGTACGTGTGCCACGCCGTGTCGCAGTCGTCGCACAGCACCAGCAGCGGCTCGTCGCTGCGCGAGCCGCAGCCCTCGCACACCGTGCAGTCCAGGCAGCGCCAGCCCAGGCTCACGATCACTTGCGACACCTGACATCGTGGAATTTGTTTAGTACTAGATATCTAGCCATACGTTTTATTGCTTTATTTCGAACCGTTTAGGCAACGCACGCCGATAAAACAATGCAGCAGACAGCTTTATACTTCAATTAAAGTTAGTATGATTTCTGATAACAAAGACATTTTTATGGAAGTAAACTTGACAAACAGACAGCCAGATGGACAACGAAGTGATCCTAAGGGTTCCTTTTTTTCTTTTGAGGTACGGAACCCTAAAAAAGTCAATAGCACTCAGCGGTAATGTGACTTCCTATTAGTGAAAGAATTTTCAGAATCAAAGTAATCACAGAGATTTAGATAGTGTATTACTTCCAACGACCCCCTGTAACTAAAAGAGACAACGAGCATGGAATGATCAACATATTGCGCATATGCGGTCCTCGTATTTCGTCAAGCATGCCAATACATTTTGCTATAATTAAACTGTAAAAAAAATCCTATATAACATACTTAAATTATTCATGTATCAGTTTGTCTCCTTAATATTATTAAAAACTAAAAAAAGTTTTGATTTGATAGAAAATAATACTCACTTTAATGCTAACACAATACGGATGATAAGTCTGGCCGCACTGCGAGCACGCTATGAGGCAGCCCTCCGAGTCCGTGCCGATGGCACCACACATAACGCACAAATCTTGAGTAAGTACGAATTTATCTTTGCTTGAACACAGTACCAACTTATTTTCTACTCCTAAAAAAATATTTTATAGTGAATGGCAATACTAAATAACTACAAAAAAAGTAAATTTTAATCAAAAATGTCTGTAAAAATTATAATATATAAATTCCTAAAGCTCATAAATTCATAATGTTATTTTTTTTATTGGATCTCTTCACCATTACACTATACAGGCAACCAGTCAACAACTATAAAATTTAATGTTGAAAA